>CM031977.1:14608578-14982728 GCA_018804465.1 Populus tomentosa | reverse complement strand
AGGATCTTTAGCTATCTTGACTTGGATATATCCCGTTGGAGCTCTGGCAACTCCAAAATTCCAACCCCAAGTCTTGAGCTGATAACAACAGAGAAAGCTTGGCAAATCCAAAATGCCAACCCCAAGTCTTTGAATATACAGTGGTGATTTTCCTTCCGAAGATGCGGAGAAGACCAATAAATTACCCTGGCCATTGAAGAGAAGGTATCCATAATTGCCAAGTATATATCAATATTAAATGGTAGCACGAGGGCATGCTCATCTATTAAAATATGGTGCCAACTAACACTAACGCATTCAATATATCTCCTTGGGAACCATCTAGGTGGTAGCCGAGCGGTAAAAACTTGGGATCAAGAGGTTTGTTTCCTCTGTGGTCTCAGGTTCAATCCCTATGTTGCTCATATAATGGCCACTGGAGGCTTACATGGTCGTTAACTTCAGGGCCCGTGGGATTAGTCGAGGTGCGCGCAAGCTAGCCCGGACACCCACGTTAAAAAAAAAAAAAAAAAAAAAAAAAAAAAAAAATCTCTCCTTGGATGTGTACATTTTCTCTCTCGATCTCACAGGTGTGTGGTTGATCTCTAACCAAACGGCAAATTCAAAGTTAAATTCGAGTCCGGATATGTATTTTTTATAAGATTATGGGATAATCAGGGTTTTACTCGTTTATCTAGATCTATAAAATATATTTTTTGAGAAATAGGTTTCCTCGAATAAAAAAAATCAGTTTACAGTATAGCTTATTTATTTATTTATTTAAGCACTGTATCTGGAAGTTCATTGAACCCCTGTTAATCTGGTTGAGCCAGGTGTTCCTATAAAAAAAAATAAAACTCTTTTAGTGATTATTTACCAGACTCGAAATTGGATCGAACTCAAAATCTTGTTTTAAAAAACAATTACCAAACCACTTGGAGGACTCAAGATTGATTTTCGACTCTGAACTCAAAATCTTGTTTTAAAAAACAATTACCGAACCACTTGAAGTACCCAAGATTGATTTCTAGTAGGATAGTGATGAAGTGAACTTTAGTAAGGCGTAAAAGAGATATAAAAGCAAAGGAAAGTGAGTATATAAAAGTGATATTAAAGATAACGAGGGACACTATAAAATAAGAGAGTGATACCTCCAAACTTGCAAACGGTCGAGACCCACTCAGACATTATCATTGCAGAAGGGAGCGCATGTGCTTTTTGCTGTTGTCTCTTTAGCTTTTCTCTCATTTTTTTCTTAGCTTTCAGAAAGATATGATACAATAAACAACAAATCATCAACAACGATAACCCTGCTCGCAATCACACTCCCCTTTCTTTTTGTCTCCATTATTTTACTTAATGTGCAAAGCAAGACTATATGATAAATAATGGACATGAAAAGATAAGGTCAAATTACATGAGAAAAAGGCTACCCAGTACATTAATGGACTCTCCCTTTTCCCTCCCCCCACAAAAATCTAAGTTAAGGTACTCTGAGTACAAAAATAATAAAAATATTTCACAAGTTTTAAAGTTATTAATTATTAATTTCAAGATGCGTTAAATTAATAGAAATATATATAAATTAACTTAGATATTTATATTAATAAAACTTATATAATTATTAATTTCAAAGCTGTAAGATTAATAAAAATATTAGAGTTACTAATTATTAATTTCAAGACGCGTAAAATTAATAGAAATATATATAAATTAACTTAGATATTTATATTAATAAAACTTATATAATTATTAATTTCAAAGCTGTAAGATTAATAAAAATATGTCTAAACTGGTGCAGTTATCTATATTAATAATAAAAAAAATGATAAAAAAAAATGGACCGTGCTAATCTATCATCTAGAAAACATTGACTTTTGTGAGCCTTAAACCGTAACAGTTAAAGCATACATACTCTCATGAATCACCCACTTGTTAATTAAAACTTGGCTGGAAAGAAAATGACATCTTGACTATCAAGGCTCGGTGATGATATTAGCCCCCATACCCAACTCCCTTCAGCCAAACAAACCACAATCACACCCTTTCCTCTCCTCTCTTCCATTCAATTTCTCCCTAACAACAACAGCAACCAAAAAACAAAAACAAAAATCATGCTAGACCCTGGCACAAAATCGCCCGATGACCAGGTCCATTCAGGTGACAGATATAATAGTAATGGTATCCTAAGTTATGGTGTTTTTTCAAGAAAAACAGCAGATAACTATGGCAACTACCAGGGTTGGAATAGCATGGGGATATTTGGAGCTCAAAGAAAGGATGTACAAGCTGAGGAGTCTGGGGTTTGCTCACCTCCCTTATGGAGGACCAGTCCACCGAGAAGCCCCCAACATCGCCAAAATCATTACCGGAGTCTTTCTCCATCATCAAGAACTCAAGCTATTGCTAGAGGCCAAAAGGAGCTCATGGAGATGGTGAGTAGAATGCCTGAGGGATGTTATGAGCTATCTTTAAGAGATATTGTGGAGCAGCCAATGGTGGTTACTGATGTTAAAGAAGAAAGTTTTAGCGAAGATAGGAGCATAATCAATCAAGAAGATATGCATATATTAAGAAGGGAACACGAGAAGAAGAAGAAGAAGATTGAAAAAAAGGTGCAAATGAATAGAAGTGGAAGCTCAATTAATGAAGGGTTTCTTCTGAAGATGGTATTTCCAATTTCTTTTGGTTCAAGAAAGAAGAAAAAAAATAATAATAGAAATCCTCCGATCATCAATAACAGTTTAAAAGACGGAAGGGTTTCTCCGAGGCCTTTGCTATATGATAATGGATCTGAAAAAAGCGCCGATGAAGATTGGTGGAACAATAAATTCCCAGAATCTAGGGACAGCGAGAGCGGAACTGCATTGAGTAACAGTAATAGTGGAAGTTCAAAAAGCAGTGGTAGCAGCAGCGGCAGCAGTAGAAGTAGCAGCAGAAACAGCAGCAGGTATATTGCCATGGATGAAATTTTTGTTTAATTGCTTATTTCGTTAAAAACCTTATTGCAAAGTGATAAAGGTACACAATTTTCCTGATTTTACCCAAGGGAAGGGAGTCTAATCTAAAGATGGTGTTTTTTAGCAGTAAAAAGGCCAGACTCAACTAAATTTGATCTGCTATTTCCTTTGTTAAATAAAATGAAGATCGGATTTCCAATTCTAACTCACTTAAATCCTAGATCAAACGCTAGGAGCATTTTCTGGAGAACTAGGAGGATGCTAGGAGAACTTGAATGTAACTACTCTGACAAGAAACAGGGGAATCATGGCAGGAACAGAACCATATATAGAGCTGTCCCTTAATAAACAAAGTAATTAATCAATGGTTTTGAAATCAGTTCGTGCAATATAAAGTAAAATTTTGTATGGAATTAATTCTTCTTGTGTCATCAAACTAAAAAGCAACAGCCCACCGGTCAAAAGTCTTTGCTGAGGAAACACTATGATGACAAATAGAAAAATGAACCACACAAGATTTCCATGTAACTCTCTGTTCTGTCCAAACCCTTTAACTCAGCAAGGGCTAGGAATTTAAGATTGGGAGTTTCTTTTTGCAGCTGAAGATAAAGAGAAAGCAGTTAATTTTGAGTCTATGATGTCCAAATGTTTTGCTTGTAACTTGGTGTTCTTGATTGCAATGCAGGCACGGAAGAGGTGGTTGCTGGTCTTTCTTTTTTGCCAAGAAAGGCAAAGCAGCAAAATGAAAATATGATCCGTCTTGTGTAAATTAGACTGGGTGTTGCACGTAATGTTTTTGCTATCCCTCTGCAAATAATGTTGAAATATCTGGCAGAATATAAAAGATTCTAATGGCAGCTAAGATTTCCAGCAATGCATATCCTTGCTTGCTGATGCTTCAAGTATCTGCTACGAATTTTATTTATTTTTTAATTTCAGTTTCTATACCGACTTGCATACCATGTTTGAGCGTGGGTAATGAAATCTATGTATTTTTCAATATTGTGTGTTTTTTTTCCCTATAGTTTAGGTGAATAAGAGTTTGAAAATATATATATATATATATATATATATATATATATAATACTTTTATTTCGTCCTTTTCATGGTAGATTTTCAAACCAAAATTAATTATCTTAATTAACTGTTATAAAAGAAATAAAAAAACAAACATTTTTTTCTTTAAAAACCTTAATTTAACATAATTTTTTTATGGGATGAGATAAGATGATAAAAAATAATTTTTTATGAGTCAAAAAGTTATTTTATAATAAATTCAAATTTAACATAATCTAATTGAGAAGGAGAATTCATTCTTCCCCTTCTTACAAAGCATTGTTGACTTGAACAATGCTTATTTTTTTTTTTGCTTTTTTGTTTTTTTCTTTTTCAATTTCATTCTTCAATAGGTTTGTTTATCCCGGTTTCATGATCTAAGTTATAAATTTAACGGGTTAACTTAGGTTTCTTTTGTTATTTTTTTAGTTAAATTCTTTTCTCAATTTTATTTTTGAACATTTAGCTTATTTGAAATTAAGTTTCAGAATTATTTTTTATTTATTTTTATAAAATTATCTCGATCTTAATACTTGGGTCATGGGTTAACCCAAATTAACTCGAGTCTTTTTTTATATATCTTTTGTTTAATTGATTATTATTTTTTAATTTTATTCTTCAATATTAGATTGATTAAAAATTGAGTTCCGTAATTTGTTTTGATTTGCTTTCTTTAGAGTTATTTTAGTTGCATAACTTGGGTTTCAGCCTTGCGGATTTAGCAATTTAACCTTAGTTGACTTGAGTTGCTTGTTTTTTGGGTTTTTTTGTATTTTTTTTTAATTTCATCCTTCAACATTGGGTTGATTAAGAATTGAGTTTCATAATTTATTTCAATTTATTTTCTATAAAATTATACAGGTCCCACAATCCGGGTCATAAATTTGACAAGTTAACTAAGTCGATAAAATATGTTTCCATTTCATTATTTATATATATAAAAAAGATTTTGTCTTAAAATATTTTTAGTTAAACAATGTTTATAATGGTCATTTGAGTTGTTTTTGGACCAATTACATTGACTAAATCACATAAAATTAACATTCACAAGGTTTAATTTTTTTTCTGCTAGAAAACACGCAATCACCTTGATTTTTTTTTCGGTTAAAAAATTGATCTGAACACCAAAACAGCACATGCTAATGATTTAGTTCAAGTAAAAAGTAGGCTGGCAAAAACCGAATCCAGGCCTTATCCTGAGGTGAGTGCAGATGTGTGGATTATTCCCAAATTATTTAAGCTTAGTTATGACTCCTTAACTTTACACTATATGAACTACAAAATGATCTTGTATTTTTTTTTTAACCTAGGATATAAAGTTTTGGGTTTCACAAAAATATACCAATAATGAGTTCTTGAGATCAATTTCTCATTGATAAATAATTTGTTTTAATTATACTAATGTTCCATATCAAAGAACTTTTGTTGAAGAATAATTTTAAACAAAGTTTCAATACTAGAAATGTGTGAAACTTATTTTTAATTTGACCTCAAATATTTCAATTAACCATGGTTTAAAATAATTTTCTAGCATTAACAAAAACTAAAATGTGTGGGGTTTTTATTATTGCCCCACACCTTGTACACACAAACTCGGAGCATTGTGGATTCGCACAATGCTCTGTTTTTTTTTATTTTAATTCTTGAATTTTTTTTCTCTTCAATTACAATTTTTAGTGTTCAAATTAATGACTAATTTCTTATATTTTGTTATAGAAAAACACAATTGAAAGATTGAAAATCAAAGTGTGAAATTAATTAAAATAAATAAATTAAATGTGTGTGAGAGTTAGTCAACCCATCAGGTAATCAATTTCTATAGAGATTAATTAAAACAAAAAAAAAGTTAAATAATAGAATTGTTTTAATAAAATATTATTTAATTTTTATTTTGTTTTTAAATATTTTCTAATAAGATTATAACATGATATTTTCTTCGTGAATTTTATTCCATCGCTTTCATGTCCATGTGTATTTTTATTATTTGATTAAATAAAAAATTAATTTTAAAAAATAAAATTATAAAATACAATTAGACCCATAGTTTATGTTGCAAGATCATATATCTTGATATATATATATATATATATATATAAACTTTTTAATTTAATTTTTAGCTAGTATTTTTTATTAATATAATTTCTGATCCATTTATTTAATTAAATGTATGAAACCAGTTTGAATTTATTTTTTTTTAATGTCAATAAAACACAATTGAAAATGCTAGCACGTTCATTTTTCTTTGTCCAACCACAATGAAATGCGACCAGCTTACTAGTTATGTCCTATAAATTGTGTTTATTTAAGACGTGGCTATTTGCTCAGACCAATAAAATAAATAATAAAAATGATTTTTATTTTTTTATTTTATTGTCAAGGTTGCCTTAGCTAAGAGTTTGCCTCATCATAATTGTTAGTCACATTTCAGCATAATTTGAGTTTCTCACTTTTCTAACATTATTAAAATAAAGCATTTGTAGAAAAGAAGTCATAATTAGCTGCATGACGTTGGTGATAGTGTTTTGAATTGAACATTCTAGAAAGTTGTACACTTGTGCCATTCCAAAAATCAGGAAACCATTTTTTTATTCCCAATCTTTAATCTTTAATTTTATTTTTTTAAAAGAAACTGGGTTTGGGATTCAATATATTTAATGAGAAAATAATTTTGTTGCTTCTAGTAGGGCAAACAAAAAAAAAATAATGTGGGTTAAACTCGAGTTATTTTGATAAATCTGCAATTTAGATCATTACGATAACTCTATATAAAGTAAATTAAAAAAAATTATGAAGTATAATCCCCAACAAATCCATTGATGAAAAATAAAATTGAAAAAAAAATCAATCTATAAAAAAAAACATAATAAAACGATCCAAGTCAACCAAGCTAACTTCTAAAACTCATGATTTGGATAATGAGACCGGGATAATCTAATATAAAGTAAATAAAGTAAATTATGAAACCTAATTGTAAATAAACTTGATGTTGAAGAATAAAATTAAAAATAAAATAACAATTAAAAAAATAAAATCAACCAAGTTAACCTACTAAATTTGCAACTTGAATCATGATGTTGGAATACCATGTAGAATAAAAACTGTAACAAATTATGAAACTCAATCTCTAATAAATTAAAAATTCAAGAATAAAAAAACATAGATTCAAAAAAAAAATTAAAAATTTTAAAAAAAACTAAGAATAGTATTTTGTGAAATGATGCGTAGTGGAAGCATCTTTTAGTTTTTATTAATTATAATAATAAAAAAATAAAAGTATTAATTTATAAAATGGAATGAAAATTTAGGAATGTGTACATCAAACAGTAGGATAAGTAAGAAGATATTTTTCACCAAAAAAAACAGAACAAATTTTCTTGTCATGTAGCAGTTGTATCTATTAGATGCCGGCTATGATTTGTTAGCAAAGGCTCTTCGTTTAGGTACAGGATTCTCGTTTTGAATTAATTTTTATTTTTAAAAATAACTAAATTAATTTTTTAAAATTTAAAATGAAAAATGGTTTAAACCACCTTAGTTTTAATTTAAGTTGGTTTGATTATTTAGTTACAAATTGACAAAATCAAAAAACAAATCTATTATTTATCTTATTGGATTGAATTCAAAAATAAAAAACTCTTACAACATGTTTTAAAGAATAATTATGGTTGTTTTTTAAAATATTTTTACTTGAAAATATATCAAAATAATATATATTTTTTTATTTTTAAAAAATTATATTTAACATCAGCACATTAAAATGACATGAAAACATTAAAAAAATATTAATTTAAAATAAAAAAAATAATTTTTTTCAAATATATTTTTAAAATACAAAACCAAACAGTACTTTAAAATAAATACCTTATGCCTATCACAATCACATCTACATCCCTCAACAAAATGCTATTTAAAATCCTAAACCATATCTAATCCTGAAAAAGAGAAACAAAGAGCATGATAAATAAATAATAATAAAAAAAAAAACAAAGAATTTATGCCAAACTTTGTCAGCTAGATCTACAATCATTTACGCTAACTATATAACTCATAATTTACCAACCCTCACGACTCTGCAATTGTTTACCGTTTTCTACTTGTACATTAACGACCCAGATCTTGACATTGCAATAAAACAAAATATATTTAAGAGAGAGAGAGAGAGAACGTGACGGAAGAGATGAGAAACGATAGAAAGCTTGTGGATACTACTTTTCCGTTTGATTTGTGGCTAGGATTTTATATTCAAGCACGTGTAAAGAGGCGTTAATACTTGTGGAGATTGGCTAGCTATATTGCAAACTGATTTGGAGCGTGGCAAGATCCTTTTAGAAACTGTACCGTAAGGGCTTTTGCCTCTTTTGTGGGCTGAGTAGTGATTACATGAGATACTCAATTTCTTAGAGTATCTGCTGTGTGGCTTGGGCCTTTGGGCTTCAAAGAGATACTTGGACTCAATAAATTGAGTTTCTTAACCCCACCTCTCAATTCCAGACTCTAACTTCCCAAACAATCAACATCCCAAACAATCAACGAGTCAAGTTCATCAGTACAAGATGCATGCCCTCATGTTGTCAAAAAAAATTATTTTATACTAAATTCAAATTTAACATAAACTAATTGAGAAGGAGAATTCATTCTTCCCCTCTTTACATAGCATTGTTCACTTAAACAATGTTTTTTGTTTTTTTGCTTTTTTTCTTTTTTATGTCTTATTTTTTGTTTCTTTTTAATTTCACTTTTCAATAGGTTTGTTTATCCCGGTTTCATGATCCAGGTTATAAATTTAACAGGTAAACTTAGGTTTTTTTTTTTATTTTTTTAGTTGAATTCTTTTCTCAATTTTATTCTTGAATATTTAGTTGATTTGAAATTAGGTTTCAAAATTGTTTTTGATTTATTTTTTATAAAATTATCTCAATCTTAATACTTGGGTAATGGGTTAACCCAAATTAACCCGGGTCTTTTTTATATATTTTTTTAATTAATTATTTTTTTTAATTTTATTCTTCAACATTAGGTTGATTAAAAATTGAGTTCTGTAATTTGTTTTGATTTGCTTTCTTTAGAGTTATTTTAGTTGCATAACTTGGGTTTCGACCTTGCGGATTTAGCAACTTAACCCTAGTTGACTCGAATTACTTGTTTTTTGGGGTTTTTTTTTGTATTTTTTTTAATTTCATCCTTCAACATTGGGTTGATTGAGAATTGAGTTTCATAATTTATTTTAATTTGTTTTTTATAGAGTTATACAGGTCCCACGATTCGGGTTATAAATTTGACAAGTTAACTAAGTCGATCAAATATGTTTCCATCTTAATCTTTATATATAAAAAAAGAGATTTTGTCTTAAAATATTTTTAGTCAAACAACGTTTATAATGGTCATCCGAGTTGTTTTTGGACCAATTACGTTGGTTGGGTCACATAAGATTAACATTCACAAGGTTTAATTATTATTTTTCTGCTAGAAAACACGCTAGCACCTTGATTTTTTTTCTCTCTGTTAAAAAATTACCACCAAAACAACACATGCTAATGATTTAGTTCAAGTAAAAAATAGGTTGGCAAAAACCAAATCCAAGCCTTATACCGAGGTGAGTGCACATTTATGGATTATTCCTAAATTATTTAAGCTTATTTATGACTACTTAACTTTACACTATATGAACTACAAAATGATCTTGTATTTTTTTTAACCTAGGATACAAAGTTTTGGGTTTCACAAAAATATACCAATAATGGGTTCTTGAGATAAATTTCTCATTGACATATATTGTTTTCATTATACTAATGTTCCATATTAAAGAACTTTTGTTGAAGAATAATTTTAAACAAAGTTTCAATCCTAGAAATGTGTGAAACTTATTTTTAATTTGACCTCAAATATTCCAATTAACCATGGTTTAAAACAATTTTTCTAGTATTAACAAAAACTAAAATGTGTGGGGTTTTTACTATTGCCCCACACCCTATACACACAAACTCGGAGCATTGTGCAATGCTTTGTTTTTTTTTTTTTTTTTAATTCTTGAACTTTTTTCCTCTTCAATTACAACCTTTAGTGTTCAAATTAGTGACTAATTTCTTATATTTTGTTATAGAAAAACACAATTAAAAGATTGAAGAACAAAGTGTGAAGCACGACCAAATGATGTGACCAATCTAAAATTTGCACCAAAAAGTTCTTTTCTATCCCCTTATTTTCTTTTTTTCTTTTTTATCATAGTCCCTTTAGTTTTTGAGAGTTTTGTTTTGGTCCAAAACTTTATATTTTCTTTTTTGAGTTGTTGGTTAGAGAGAGAGAGAAATTGAATGGAAAAATAGTGGGGGGAAAAAAGAGTCATTGGTTCGCCAGATTTTAGCTATGAAAAAATTCATTTTTAGTGTTAATAAGTTCTATTCGATAAAAGAAGCTATCTTAGGCTATTTTTCCCCTTTAATATTGTTGGAAAAGGTAGATCAGGGTTGAAAGATAGTTTTATTGTATTTTTAGATGAATTTAAGGTTATTTTAAGTTGATTTATTGATTCATTTACAATAGAAAGATGCTTAGGTTTAATAGTGAAAAATGAAACTTTTGATAAAGAAATCCCCCGACCTGATTTTCTAACCACTCTCTAGTGGTCAGAATTTGGATAGTCAAACAACGCATCACCTATTTCTTTAGAGAAATAAATAAAAATAAAGAAAAGAAAATGCTAGTTGTGCGTGTCTTTTTCTTTAATGGGCTTGATGAATCCCAACCACATGACTTTTTGTTTTAATTTTTTTTAATTAATTAAAATAAATTAATTAAATGTGTGTGAGAGTTACCCGACCCATCACGTAATCAATTTCTATTGAGATTAATTAAAACAAAAAAAAGTTAAAAAATGGAATTGTTTTAATAAAATATTATTTAATTTTTATTTTGTTTTTAAATATTTTCTAATAAGATTATAACATGATATTTTCTTCGTGAATTTTATTCCATCGCTTTCATGTTCATGTGTATTTTTATTATTTATGTTGCAAGATCATATATATATATATATATAAGCTTTTTAATTTAATTTTTAGCTAGTATTTTTTATCAATATAATTTCTGATCCATTTATTTAATTAAATGTATGAAACCAGTTAAATTTTTTTTTTAATGTCAATAAAACACAATTGAAAATGCTAGCACGCTCATTTTTCTTTGTCCAACCACAATGAAATGCGACCAGCTTACTAGTTATGTCCTATAAATTGTGTTTATTTAAGACGTGGCTATTGGCTCAGACCAATAAAATAAATAACAAAAATGACTTTTATTTTTTTTATTTTATTGTCAAGGTTGCCTTAGCTAAGGCCTAAGAGTTTGCCTCATCATAATTGTTAGTCACATTTCAGCATAATTTGAGTTTCTCACTTTTCTAACATTATTAAAATAAAGCATTTGTAGAAAAGAAGTTATAATTAGCTGCATGACGTTGGTGATAACATTGTAGAAAGTTGTACACTTGTGCCATTCCAAAAATCAGGAAACCATTTTTTTAAGAAACTGGGTTTGGGATTCAATATATTTAATGAGAAAATAATTTTGTTGCTGCTAGCAGTGCAAATGAAAAAAAAAAAATCTGGATCAACCCGAGTTATTTTGACAAATTTATAATTTAGATCATTAGGATAATTATATAAAAAGCAAATTAAAAAAATTATAAAGTACAATTCCTAACAAATCCATTGATGAAAAATGAAATTGAAAAAAAAAATCAATTTATAAAAAAACACAATAAAACGACTAAAATCAACACAAGTTAACTTCTAAAACTCATGATCTGGATAATGAAACCAGGATAACCTAATATAAAGTAAACAAAGTAAATTATGAAACCAAATTTTAAATGAATCTGATGTTGAAGAATAATAAAAAAAAATAACAATTAAAAAAATAAAATCAACCGAGTTAACCTGCAACTTGGATTATGATTTTGGAATACCACGTAGAAAACAAATTGTAACAAATTATGAAATTCAATATTTAATAAATTAAAAATTCAAGGATAAAAAATATAGATTCAAAAAAAAAACAAAAAAAAACTAAGAATAGTATTTTGTGAAATGATGCTTAGTGGAAGCATCTTTTAGTTTTTATTAATTATAATTATAATAAAAATAAAATTATTAATTTATAAAATAGAATGAAAATTTAGGAATGTGTCCATCAAACAGTTGGATAAGTAGGAAGATATTTTTTTACAAAAGAACAGAACAAATTTTCTTGTCATGTAGTAGTTATGTCTATTAGATGTCGGCTATGATTTGTTAGCAAAGGCTCTTCGTTGAGGTACGAGGATTTTTGTTTTGGATTAATTTTTATTTTAAGAAATAATTTTTTTAAATTTAAAATCAAAACTAATTTAAATCAACTTAGTTTTAATTTAAATTGGTTCGATTATTTAGTTACAAACTGACAAAATAAAAAAAAAATCTATTATTTATCTCACTAGATTGAATCTAAAAATAAAAAACTCATATAATATGTTTTAGAGTGTGGTTGTGATTGCTTTTCAAATTATTTTTTACTTTAAAATATATCTAAACAATATATATATATATATATATATATATATTATTTTTAAAAAAATTATATTTGACATCAGCACATTAAAATGATATGAAAACATCAAAAAAATATTAATTTAAAATAAAAAAATTATTTTTTTTCAAATATATTTTTAAAATATAAAAATAAACAGTACTTTAAAATAAATACCTTATGCCTATCACAATCACGTCTACATCCCTCAACGAAATGCTATTTAAAATCCTAAACCATATCTAATCCTGAAAAAGAGAAACAAAGAACATGATAAATAAATAATAAAACAAAAAAACAAAGAATTTATGACATTTACATAATGCCAAACTTTGTCAGCTAGATCTACAATCATTTACGCTAACTATATAACTCATACTTGTGGCTAGGATTTTATATTCAAGCACGTGTAAAGAGAGGGTAATACTTGTGGAAATTGGCTAGCTATATTGCAAGCTGATTTGGAGCGTGGCAAGATCCTTTTAGAAACTGTACCGTAAGGGCTTATGCCTCTTTTATGGGCTGACTAGTGATTACATGAGATACTCAATTTCTTTAGAGTATCTGTTGTGTGGGCCTCTGGGCTTGAAAGAGATACTTGGACTCAATAAATGAATTTCTTTAACTCCCCCTCTCAATTCCAGACTCTTAACTTCTAACATCCCACGCAAAGGGAAATTGGATTCTATCCAAGGATGGAAAGGAAAATGGATCATCTAGATCTATTTTACTATTTGATATTTTTGTTCTTGTTTGCTTTTTCATCTACAAATGATGATTGATATTTTGTTTTGTCTTTGTAATTATAGGTGTTTCCAATTCTAAGAAACAAGGTAGGGGAATTCATCACTTGGTATAAGAAAAATGATAAAATAGAAAAGGAGATAGAAGAAAAGTAGACTAAAAAGGAGACAAAAAAAATCTTCTAAATAGAAGATGGGAAGAAGAGATTTAGGATTTGCAGTTGTGAGGCCAGCTACTCATTCTACATTCATAAAGTTTACACATTAATTTCTAAAAAAACACCTAAATTTATTATTTTGAGGTTTTCAAGTTTCAGATTTTATGATATAGGGTGCTTTATTATTATCGATACAATTGTTTTTATTATATTAGCTCTTTAATTGTTAAGATTTTCTAGGTTTTGAAAAGTTTTGAATGAGTTTAACTCGTATTATAGTAAAAGTGAGCAAAAATTTTGATCCGATTATGGGATCAGACTGAAATTTTACTAGATTGTTCTAAAAGCTTAATTATATAGGGTAGCTGCTTGCCAATTATTTTTCATTTATAGCCCAAACTAAGACTAATTGTAGCCATAAATCCACCCTTAAAGCTCACACAACCTTCTGCAAATTAAGCCAAAATGCACCATTTTAATCCTTTTGTTATTTGCTTCAAAATCAAGCCATAAACACACATATTGTCATTTAAGTTTTTACCTTAAAAAAAGCCAAAAGGAAACCCTTTCAAACCATTTTTTATATTGTAGATGTTATACAATCCTCCATAAAAACACAACCCATGTATTCTCTATTATTTCTGCAAAAGACGCAAAAAACCACACCATTATATCCATTATTCCATTTATAAAATCAGCCAAAAGTCCATCATTTTAATTATGCCAAGAATACAACCTTTGTAACTATTTCTATATTGCCAAAGTTCGCATCCTATTTTATTGCTACATGCCATAGTTCGCATCCTATTTTATTGCTATAGACTTTGTACAATTGATTAAAAAAAAGTACATCCTTACACCATTTTGTTATGCTACATATTCTACCAAAACTTAGTCTTTGCACTCTTTTTCTATTTTGCGAAAACTTTCCAAAAAATATACCATGGCAACTTATACACCTATTGTGCATTCCCCATAAATAGACGCCTCATCACAGCCCTTTTTACAATTGTAAATTCCATACAATCAAATCACAAAAAACACAACCATTCATCTTATTTTCTTTTTGCAAAACGAAGAAAAAAAATCCATTTTTTCTTCAAAACCAGTTGCACTATCACCATAAAAGACACTATTTTCCAACAACAAACATATAGTACAAAGATAGTTAATAAAATGGATAATTAAGAATTTTTTGGAAGCATTAACGGCCAAGATTGAGTGTTGAATGAGAGGTTCTAGTCCTTCTCTAATGCTTATAAAAGGACAACAACATTAGTGGAAAAAGTGGGAAAAAATAAGATAAAAGAAGGTTGAGAGAGAGAGAGAGAGAGAGAGGATATATGCCAAGGGAGGTTTGATTTTAAAGACAATATTATTTAGGTTTCAAGTTTTAACTAGCTAAACACCTCGGTTTCAAATGTTATTTATCTTGCTGGAAAGATAAAATATAGGTATAAAACTTTTATACAAAGTCTAAAACAAAATTATGCCATTTTAAAGTTCAAAACATAGTAGAAATAAAGAAGTTTGAATTTGTCCAGAAGCTCACCACAACCTAGACCTTATTTTGGTTATTAGCCTAAATATAGATTTATATTAGTCATAATAAATCAATATTAGGTTAGTTAGAAACTTGAAAATAGGATCTAAAACATAGTAGAAATAATAATTAAAAAAAAGTCTAAATATGTCCAGAAGTTCATTACAACCTATACCCTATTTCGATTATTAGCTTAAATATGGAGTTATAATAGTTAGAATAAATCAATATTAAGTGAGTTGGAAACTTGAGAAAGATTTAAAACTTTTGTGAAGGGCTCAACTTTAAAATGCTCTAAATCCAGAAACAACAAAACCCCTTTTTTATAATAGCAACAACAACTTCATCAATATATAAACTCAAGTCCTATTTGAAATAAATGTTTTGATTCATGTCTAAGCTATCATTTCCATACTTTTGAGTTGATTTTGCTTCAAGCTATGCCTAGTTTTTGATATGCATTATAGTACAAACTATTTTAAATAATGTGATTTTTTGTGAAACTTAATGTATTTATCTTTTATGGGTTGCATTTTGGTTTTCCCTTTTAACATGATTTGTTTAAACTTTTAAATAGTTAGCTAGATATGTCATCTAGTTTATGGGATCAATATAGACCTGATTAATACTTAAAAGTGCACATTTATCAAGGTTTTATATCATCATTTTGCACTTGAAGTATCAATAACTCCTTAACTAAAACATGTTTTATAATAACAAGTCGGATACTATAAAATGCCTTAATATATGGTAAATATTTATCTTAAATGCAGGCCTATCACATAAATCAAAGGATTGATTGATGAATTCAAGTATTGAAATTAAAAGGACAAAAAGAGGGCCAAACTTAGAAAAAAGATATTGGTGCAGTCCAAACTGGAACATTGTTCGGTAATTAGGTCATATCTCGAGTTCTAGATGTCTAAATGATCTCAAATGTTTACACAGATTCAGTAAAACATAGGCCTACAACTTTAATGTGGAGGCCAAAATCTAAGAAGGTCGTTTTCAAGTCCAAATTATAGCAACAACGAAGAAATCTGAATCTGTCCTGCAACCCAGACACTGTTCAGTGTTTAGCCCTTATCTTGAGTTCTAGAAGTCCAAATGACCTTCATTTTTTTTTCCTGGAAAGCTAAGACAATTTCCTATAACTTTCATAACCACAGGTGGATCCAATTCTGATGCTAGCAATGATATTTTATTCAGATAAAAAGATAAGGATTTTCACCAAGTCAAGAGTTGGTCATCCACTCAACAATTAGTCATCAAATCAATAGTTTTAAATTTTAGCCTATAAAAGGAGGCATTTGCCATGCATTTAGGGGCTTGATTGTTTAGATCAAGAACTTGCTCTTTCTCTATCTCTCTCTCTCTTTATATTTTTTTTTGTAATTTGTAAGTTTTGCTTTCATTAATATCTTGTTTATGCTTTTCATTTCCTCCCCTTTACTTAGTTAACTTGTATTTTATTTATGTTCTTATTTTATTTATTTATGTTTCTCTTCTTCATTTTGTTTAGCTAAGTTGATTATGTCAAGGTGAAAATATTACACTAATGGTGTAAGAATAAGTATGGTGTAAACTCAACATGGACCTTAATGTTTAATATTAACATGTCTTATCTTTATTTCTTACTAATTCTTAATACCTTGCTTGTTAAATGGTTAATCTAGATTTATGTTGTATAACACTTGGTACAACAAATGCTTGACACTCTCATAGCCCAACTGTATGGTATTACTTACACCTGTGCTATGAAAATAACTTGAATTGTTGTTAACATAAGTTAGCATCATGAATTCATGACAATATTTAAAAGTTTGGTGTTACTTAAATAAGATAATTAATATGATCATGTTAATAATTTATAATGAGCTATTAATGACAAATCATCCGATTGGAACTTTCTTTGTGTATGGTTTCCAGTTGAGTAATAAAAGTTTATATTGTACTTGTTTAAAATACCATTAGTGGATCCTCTAACCTTGACATTTTTTTTTATCATTGTTTAATCCTTACATTAATCTTTCATCTCAAAGTTCTCATCAACTTCTTTATTATTACTATTACTATTACTATTATTGTTATTATTATTGTTGTTATTGTATTATTATTTTTTAAAATTTATACAATTAACCTCCATGTGGTTTGACTCCAGTCTTGCCGGGTTATTTATTACTTCGATACCCCTGCACTTGGAAGAAGACATCAATCTTTTAATCGTGTCAAGACCTAACAAATGTGTCAATATATTTTCATCAAGTTTTGGTTGAATTGGCAACATTTTGGTTTAAGAATTGTTTTTAATGGCTAGGTCAACTAGCATCCTAGTATTAGGAACGAACCTAGGGCTAGCATGATCTCTCTCTCTCTCTCTCTCTCTATATATATATATATATATATATATATATATATATATATATATATATCATTATCATCATCAAGTTGTGAAACTTTTAATTTAAGGCCTGACGCTAACTCAATGAATATCTATCAATGATAAATCAATTGTAAGCAAGATAATTGTGCATAATATCTTTATTTTTTGTCATTGCTTACCATTTTCTTTACCTATGATGATTATATACATGGATCGCATAAATGATACCTAAGATGAATATTTAATACATAGATCACAACTAAAATTCTAAAATTTACCGATGGAATTTTCTGTCAATATTTAACTTTCACTTTGTTGGTAATAAATTTACCGACGAGCTTATAGATGAAAATGATTTATCGGTAAAACTCTTGTTTATAATTTTTGGTCTGTCGGTGAGTTCGTCAGTACTAAAATTATTGACGGATTTACTGACAACAAAAGCACGCAAAAAACAATTACCCATTTTATTCCATCAGTATTTCCCTCGGGCATTTTTCCATATAACCGACAAAAAAATCATATGCAATTCCATCGGTGATCAAACAATGATACAATGACATTTGCAATAATTTGTTTTCAACTCTCTGGATATACCAACGGACTTAATCCGTCAATAATACTATCAGTGTCAATAATTATTTAAAAATATTTTTTTAAAAATATATTTAACAAAAATAGAAAATAATTAAATTTATATAAATGAGCACTTAATAGTAATATTAAATAATACTTAGGAACTGAGTTGCTTGGAAAAGGAAGAAGAATATCAACTCAAATAAATTTACAACAAATAAATAACACAAAAAAATAAACAAAAATAAAAAATAAATAAATCAACTAAAAAGAATTTCCATCTAACCTAGAAAACCTATTCTACAACTCATAATCCAACAACAAATAAATTAAGAAATAAAATAAATCAAACTAAAATCCTACAAAATTGATCTCATATGAAAACAATTCTACAACAATATTCATACAATTATTAAGAACATAAAAATTTAAAAAAAAATAAAAAAACAAATATAATGAAAAAAAACACAAAAAAAGAAAAAGAAGGATCTTACCTTAATTTAATTGAGTGAAGCTATGAAGAGAAAAGAAAAAATAAATTCATAAAACATGTTAATTAAAAAAAAATGAGAAGTTAAAAGAACAGGAGAGGGGTAGACATTACTATGCATGGAGGAGTAGGGAAGGAGTGTTAAAAAAGAGAAAGAAAAAAAGGGATGTTGGTGTTTTTTTATAGAAGAATAAGAGGAGGAGGAGGAGGAGGAGAAGGTGCGTCTGTTATAAAATGAGAGGTTCTAGTCTTTTAATTATGGTATTTTATTGTGATTTTATCGATGAATAATTAAATATTAATATTTTTAACTATTCCATCATTGTTTTTGTCTGTAATATTTAATTTAATAAAAAACTCTCAGAAACCCCCTAAATATCAGCAACGACTTTTCAATCCGTCGATGATTTCGTTTGTAATATTTCATTTAATTTTTTAATTTAGTAAAAAAAATTAGAAACCCCCCAAGTATCACCGATGATTTTTAATCCGTCGATAATATCATCTATAATATTTAATTAAAATTTTTTATTTAGTCAAAAAATTTTAGAAACCTCAAATATCACTGATGATTTTTCAATATATTGATGATTCTGTTTATAAAAAAAATAAAAATTAACAGTGCAATTGAGAAGTGAACAGTTCTATATCTATCTGGAAAATACCAACGAAATTAATTTATCGATGATCTTGTATATAATTGACAATATGAACAATATAATTGAGAAGTGAACAATTCCAAAGGTCTTTGAAATATACCGAAGGAATTAATTTGATGGTGATACCTTCTATAATTAACATAAGGAACACTGTCTGGAAAAAGATAATACTTTACCGACAGGTTTACAGATAGATTTTACCGAAGATATTAATCTGTCAGTAATATCATCTATGTAAGTGATATGTCATCATATTTTTTAGGTTTTTTTTTCTAATGTAATTCTCTCGGTATATACTAAGAAAATATTTTCGTCGATATTTACCAATAAATATAGCAAAAAAATATTATATTGATAAAATTCACTCCACTTTACCTTGAACCCAATAATGAATTCATCAAGTAAAGTTTGTGTTGTTTAATCTTAATCAATGTGTGAATTCATCAAGTAATCAGCTATGTTTAATTAGATAATCATTAAAAATATGAATTAAGGAGACACGTTTTATTTTTTATTTTTCCTGAATCATTAAGGAGATCTTGTTTCATCTTAATTAATATATTGTTTTATATAATAATTACTCATGTTAAATTATATTGTCATTGTTAAAATAAAAATAAAATCTAGGAGATGTCTTTTCTTTTTCTTGAACCATTGTGCTTCTTTAAAAGATTGTGTTGTTTCATCTTAATCATTTTTTTTTTATTTCACAAGTATTATTAATTAGATTGAATAATTCATTAACATTTGTAACAAATATGTAAATCAATTAGTAGAAATAGAAATATCCTCAATCAAGGACTTCATGATTTTGAAAATGGAAAAAATTGAAAAGGAATAAAATTAAAATCAAGAAAAAAAATTACTCAATTAATTTTCCTAACTATTAAAAGTAATATACATATCTTGCGTACACAACACAGAACACACATCTAGTTTACATAGAAAAAGAAAAAAGAAAACAAACCAAATTACATCTTATACATCATCTTCGCGATCAACACCATTTTATCACATAAATGGTGCAACTGGTATGTTTATTTAGGATGACAATTTATTACATAAAAAAGAAAGAAAGAAAGAAACCATAACATGAGTAAAAGCACACAGAGACCAGCTGCACGACGGTCACCTCCTCACCGGAGCTAGGAGTAAATAACTATTTGTTCGTTCATAGCCTAAGTTGTTCGAGGCGTGATTGAACTTCAATCTCGTGATGGCCATTAGCCTCCAAGGATTCCTTGTACGTCATCCCTCGGTAGCCCAGTGGGTGAAGATGATCCACAAACTTTGTCGCCGGAATCACAAGGGTGTCTAGAGATGGTCCATGAAGTGTGGCAAGAGAGATTCTTCTAACCTTGTTGTTGTCCACCACTACCTGATGAATATGACTCTTATACTTGCCATTGGTTAGAATCTGCATAAGAACACAGCATTTACGGCCAACCATGAGAAAATTAGATTAGGGTTAGAGTGATATTGAATGCTTGAATTTATTTGATTTTCATAATTAAATGAGTGTCTGATTTTTAATTTTGTTCAAATAGTTGTTGAGTCTTTTTATCTTGTATAATAAAGTGTCTAGTGGATGTCTATTAATTAAAATATTTATGTGTTCATTAAAATATGAAGATAACATTTAATAAATAAGCATAAGAAATTATGAGAAACATTTTTCGCTTTCACACTTTAATTTTTTTCCTCTATAAAAATAAAATATAAAATTACTCAATTTCTTTTATTTGACCAATTCAATAATATTGGCCTCTTTTTTTATTATTAAAATTGTTTTTTTCTAAAAACAGTTTTGGCACAAACGTACATTAGTAAGTTTAAAATAATTGACATCCATAGCTAGGATACAAATATATCTAAAATCATTTCACATTTCGCACTTCTTAAACCAGATACTTATTTAAACAAAATTAAAAATCAGACATCCAATTACGAACATCAAATAAGTTTCACGCACTCAAAATCATGTTATATTAATTAGATTTTAATTGATCGTTTTGTCCAAATAATTGAACATGTATAATTTTGGGGAATATATTTTTTCTAATCAATTATTTATTTTTTCTTATCAGGATTTGTAAATTTCTAAACTTTCTAAGAAAATTCTCAGATCCCAGTCATTAGCATCCCCTTAAAAATTCTAGTTATATAAGTTTACGCGGCTATTAAAAGTATTTGTGCAATAAAAACATAAAATAATGAAAACAATTTTAGTATGTAATATATATTGATGAGTTTATAATACAAGTTTCAATTATATATGATTTTTTTTATCCTGCTGCAGATTTGTTTAAAACAAACAAAGTACTAGCTAGATATATTTTGAAAATCTTATCATTCTTATTTATACAATAAAAATTAAACATAAAATAATGTGAGTTTATACAAGTTTCAAGTTTAAAGATTTTCATTTGAGATGGTGTGTTAAAAATAATATAAATTATATATTATAGGATGGTAGAACCTCACCTAACAACTTAAGTTATTAGATTGGGATGATTTTTTGATATTTTTAAAGTAACACCAAACTGTTGATAATTTGATATTTAGAAGTTTCAAATCTCATATTTTGGAAGTGATGGAATATAAATTTAGAGATGGAGGGGAGATGGCGCTATATCCCCATCCTATAGCACAAAATCTATGGAACCTCCTCGGCTATGGACCAAGATAATAATTAATGATCTTAAGGTTATATCGCGACTAGCTATTAAGAGGGGGGAAAGATTGTGTCGCAGAGGACTTCAGTTACCTCCAGATGATCTCCGATTTGAATTAGGAAGGCGTTACGAGGTATATATACGTTGATCCACTTCCCTTTGTGCGACAGCACTTGGAGACCGCCATTCACATCTTGTATGAGAGAAACAAAGAAGCCAGGGTCGGTATGCGAAGGCACTCCAATAGAACCCTTTGACTGGAAATTGGGTGGATAGACATTCATGGCAGATACATCAAATCCTGACTTCAGATTGAAGAACTTCTCGATGTAAAACTCTTCAAGTCCCAAGATCTTGGATATCGCCCTCGCCAAACCAATTTTAACATCTTGAAATCTCTTGAAGTACTCTTCTAGGGCCTCACTGTAATTTATTAATTAACAGAAAATTAAGGGCCTAGCGTCAGGGCACATGTAGATAGAGTCCTGAGAGACACAAAGTTGCATGTTTTGTGCTTAATTTTCATTTCTTAAAGAAAAGGCCACGGGTCTGTCTGTACCTGAGGCTAGCTGGTTTAGCGGGGCAATGGAATTGGGGATGCGCTACCACCTTGAGATATTCCCTATTTTCCCCAGCGTGGGAATTTAAACCCCACATGATCCGATCTGCTGGGCTACTTTTCACGTACTCCTTCCTCTCCTCCTCCTTCGTCACTTCAAAGAAATCAGCAATTCCCTCCAGTGCACCTTCAATCACACTATCGGGGACGCCATGATTTACCAGCTGCAAAGATCACTAAAGCTCAATCGATAACATGCATGACACGTTTTTATATATAGATATTATAGCTGTTCGTCAAAAAGATGACAGGGTAACCATGATGCATGTGCAGTCACTGCACATCGTATAGTTAATTAGTTATTGATTTTACGTAGAAAAAGTTTCTAGGTCGTGGATTAATTATTTTCACACACGTGCATATAATATTGGATCTCTTTTTCACACCTTAATTTTGTCAATTATTACAAATTGATCGGGAAAATAGAGTTTTGAGGGTACATACATAGAAGAATCCGTACTCGTCACAGGCGTTGCTTAGATTGTCGAGGGCCTTGGATTGTTGGATGGGATCATCGGAGAAAAGCATGAGGAAGTCGATGGTTGGGCTTTCTTCATCGACTGCCAAAACGGAGTCCATGGGAATATTGATGTTGGAGAAGGGGACAGAGGTTATGTTGGTGTGTTCACAGGTCTCTTGGGTATGCACCGGAGATGCTTGAGCCATATGATTCTGAATATGTGTGTGTTTGTGGAGAGAGTGGGATGCCAACTAGGGATTAAATAAAGCAAGGCCTAGTCTGTTTATGTGCATGGATAACAATTTCCACATTTATAGACGGCCGTGTAAAGCCACTTGAATTAATATATAATAAACAAAAAGAGAACATAGCTACCTAGTTAAATTAATAAACTACAATTTCCTTCGAAAAATTATCTGTATAACTAGAACAACCGAGGTTTTTCCCAGCTCATCAGTGAAGGAGCTGCCCCTTGTCCTTATCCTTTTCTTTTCCTTATTTTTATAATTTTTTTCTTTTGATTTAATCCTTTTTATAGCCTAATTAGATAAGACTTAGTTTTGAAATTATAATAAAAACATCAAATTAAGACATAAAAAACTAAAATATAAAACACAAAGAGAATACATGCTCAATCATAACTTCATGATAATTTGTAATTTGATTCAAAAATTAATTTCGTTTATTTTTTTGCTTTTAGAGTTTGTGAGAGAAGAGGTGATCGCTAAAAAAAGATAAAGCAAGAGAAAGTTGTTATTTGTCACAATTTCAACAACAAATAATAAAATTTGATGATAAAGAGTTCCATTCAATAAAAAAAAACTTGATTGTGATGGTTTTTGGCTTTTATCTTGCAAAAAAACGTAAAGAATACCATTAAATTTAGTTTTTTCAGATTTAGTTTATTTTTATGTTTTTGAATGATCTTGGAGTGTTTTAAAGTTGGTAGGTGATTTATAAAAGTTTTTACCGTGTTTTTAAAGATTTTTCAAGGAAAAATGATTTTAAAATTGGATTGATACAATAAACACGTTTGTAATAATGATTTTTCAACTAATAATTGTTGCTCCATGTATGACACACATGGAGATAGTTTATTATTCCATTTGACCAGACTAACTTTGGCTGGTTCCTTGATCAATGTGACTCGATTTGGTCGAATTTCTTCCCATGCGTGAATAAATTTTATCCAGGGAACAGGCGGTTCCTTTTAATCTAATTTAAGACTATAAAAGTTCTGCTGACATTAGAATTAAATAGTTTCAAGAGCAAATATGGCTAAGCCGTCGTTAGGTGAAGATAATTGATGAGAGATTTCCCTCTTCTTGCTTCTTAGATTTTGCTTCCTTTTGTTTATTACTATTTGCAATATATTTTTATAGATGTTTCAGCGACCGTAAAACAAGAGTTAATGTGTTGAGTCTTTTAAAATAGTTGCCAGTGAAAGGATGCTGCACCTGGTCCATGTATGGCAACCTTCATTAAATTGGTCTTCGTCTCTTTGATATTAAAATGGAAGGGAACGAGGATTGTATTAGTTATTCTTTATATTATGTCAACATGATGTTGGAGCCATATATTCTGAATTATTATGTAAATTAGCTCGTGCTATGTTACAGGATTGTATTATTTATTCTTTATAAAAAATAATATTGTCTATACATGGCAAGTATGTTTTAAAGTAAGAAAAAATACTTCTATTTGGGTTAAAGTTTGGAATGGGTTAAATAATTAAGTTAGTTTTATTTAAATCAGATAATAAGAAAAAATTAGCAATGATAATAAAAGAACTGAAAGTTAAAATAACAATTATGATAAATTAAAAAAAAAAAACTCTTTTCTCAAAAATAGAAAGATAATGTAGTTCAATTTTCATCCAATTAAATATAGAATGATAAAATTACGAAAAAAAAAACATAAATTAGCCCAAGTAAACTTGAGTTTGTAAGATAAATATGTAATCTGGATAATAAAAGGTTAGTCAACCTGGGTTAACCCATCAAAACCTGCAGTTTAGGTCATGAAATCGAGATAACCCGATAGAAAATAAATCAAAGACAACCACAAAGCCTAATTAAAAATAAAAAACTAATATTGAATGATAAAATAAAAAAATATAAGTGAAAAAAAGAAGATATCAACTCACATTAATCTTTCAAACTCGTGACCCGGATTATTAGATTAGAAGTACCATATACAGAAAAACTGTGAAACCCAATCTTTAACCAATCAAATATTAAAAGATAAAATTAAGAAAAAAAATCAATTATACAAAAATATCCAAAATAAAAAATAATAATTAAAAGAATGAAGATCAAAATTAAAATAAAACATAAATCAGAGGACTATAAAAGTGAAATTGAAAACAAAAATTACTATAACAAAAGAATAAAAAAAGGACCAAATTGGAAAAAACAATATATCATAAATTTGGATTAAAGGATGAAATAGGAAACAAATAAAAATTGTATAAAAGGGTCAAGAAAAAAGATCAAAATAATAAGAAAAATAACATAAAGAATAAGGATCAAATTAGAAAAAATAAAATATTATAAATTGGGATTGAAGGATTTAATTGAAAAACAAATAAAACTTTTACAATAAGGCTAAGAATAAAAATTAAAAATTAAAAGAATAAGGACCGAAGTTGATATATCAATAACATAAATTATTGATTAACTATGTAGTTCGAAAAATTTTCAATATAAACTAAAAAGGAACTCCTCATAAAGCATTATTCATTTGAATAATGCTTTATATTTGTTTTTTAATTTTATTTTTAAAAATTTTATCCTTTAGTATTTTATTTATTGGTGATTAAGATTTATAATTTATTTTAATTTGCTTTCAATAAGTTTATCATTTTCTTATGTACTGCATTGTAGGTGTTACACGTGTGCGGTGTCATGACGATCATCCTTCTGGATCGGGATAGTCGAGAATGGTGTTGGAGGAAAGGATAGGAAATTATTATCTTTTATTAATAATTAAAAAAAAAAAGAATAAGAGTCGTTACTTAGTATTTTGGTCACTAGGAACCTAATTGGTCTTAGAGTTCGGATAAGGGGACTGATTGCGTAAATGAAATGTATTAACACTCCTAATACATCTTACCTTGAGTAAGCTGCATTGTTTATTTGTCTGAAATAAACTAAAAAAATATTGTGTTTTCTAATTGTTGTTATGTTTAAGGTTAAAAAGAAGTCCTCTTTACTCCTCTTCAGTAAGGAGGTTCTTATCTTATTAAGTAAAAAACATAATCGTTCTAATGCCATTATAAAACAAAATTATCATTTTATTTAATATCAAGAGTATATATCTTGATTATAAGTTTATAATCTCATATATTAAAAATACAAATTGTTTTGGTATTTATGAAATGTAAGCCAAATTCCTTTAGAATTTTACAAACTTGTTGTAAAATCCATTCAAAAGTATTCCAGATTTTTAAAATAAATGCTCAAATAAGTTTTTTTGGATTTTTGGCCATATGAAAGAAAAAAAAGTTTTTTTTTACCGGGTTGATGTAAATTTTTTTGTTCGACCATAAACCAACCCAAAAATCTTGATTTGATCCAAGACACCTAAAAACAAAACTAAAGTAATAATAAAAAAAAGATTAAACATCCAAAAAACTTAAAAATTCAAAAATTCTTAAATGAAACGGATTAAACACCAAAACAAATGAAGAACATCAAACATGAAACCGAATGAACCTAGCAACATAGGTTTCAAATTAGACCAAATTTCAAGAAATTAAAAGCACATAAAGGTTACAAATCATTCAGGGATATAGAATTAATGGTTTATTCACTTTGATTTTTATTAAATCATCATGATTTGGTCAAAATGGGTTTTCGTTAGAAACCAAAACCCTATGATTAAAGACCATTATAAAGAAGTTATTGATGCAAATGGACACCATGTTTTTGTTATTCATGCATAAGAAAGGATTTTGTGCAAAGAAATGGTCTTTCCAAGAACACGAAGAAGATACCCAAAAAGCTCAAAATTTTTCCAGCAAAAGTAGCCTTTTTCAAGCCTAAACAATGGCATTTTCTACTTCTAAAGCATGCCATGTTTATCCTAACAAGTTATAGCACCGTACACAAACATGTTTTAATCTAAAAAATTAACAAAAAAATCAAACAACCAAAATGAAATATAAGATACAAAATCTAGAAACTAACTTAAAATAGCCTTCATATTCTTGCAATATTGATTCAAAATTGGTTTTGTGATCCTATTTTTATGCATGAAGAAGCTCAACGTGCTAAGGATAAACACCATTCCCTTATCACGCAAAACTTAAACCAAACTGAAGCTTTAAACAATATATATATATACCATAATAAAAATAAAAATAAAAAGCATAAATTTTTTTTTAATACATTAAAAACATAAAAACAAACTTTAAAATAATTGTATTAAACAAAAATCAAAGCACTAAAGAGATGAATATGGCATTTCTTGTTAAGCATTCAACCTTTTTTTATGCTTCCAAACATAAACATAAACAAAACAAATAACAAAAACAACAAAGTCAAGCAACAAATGACCTACTTTTAGGTTTGCAATGTATACCTAGAACAAGTTATTCTATCTTGAAAAATTTTGCCTCTCACAAACTTCTAAAGTTTTTAAAAATTGTATTTAGGCTTTTGAATTGATACACTTATGTTTCTTATTAATATTTTCAACTCTTTTCTTCTCCTTTTCCTTCCATTTTTTTTTAAGTTTTAGAAAATTGTATTTAGGCATACACTTATGTTTCTTATTAATATTTTCTACTCTTTTCTTCTCCTCTTCCTTCCATTTTTTTTCTTCCTTGTTTTTTTTTTTTTTAATCTTGAGGGTGTACTTATAAAGTTTTGCTAGGGTTTTTGGAGGTTTTGAATCCTTCCTTCTTCTTTTCTTTCCCATTCACAAACTTGCTAGAGTTTTTGGAGGTCCTGAACACATGAAAAGAAGGTCGGTTTTTGCATGATAGTTCACTATTAGGGTTGAATGAGTTACCCACTTTCAAGGCCGTGTTGGCACAATTTTGATTTCTTCGTTGTCTGAGACCACTTGAAGTTGGTAGAAAAGATGCACACCTTTCATTTGGATATAACCTTGCTTAATTTAGAAGTTTGTAACTCCATATTTATTTGTTTAAAGTTGCAAACTCGATTAGCCAAAATTGTCAAAACATATATGCAAGCTAACGAATGACATGTCATTCACCTTCTCTTTATTATGTCTAAACGACACGTAGTCTAGTGTTTTTAATTTGCGTTTGACAAATTTTAATTGGGTCCCTTTTCTTTCAATTACTTTTAATTGCACCTATAATTGTCTCCAGACTTTTATTTTCATGCAATTTCACCTTGCTAAACCTAATAGTCAGCCTCAAAGTTGATTGCTATTTTCATTAGTTTTGAATTTGTGCATTTTAACCCTCAATTGACTAACAAACTTTTAATTTTTTTAATTTGACTCTTGATTTGGTCAATTTCAACCCTTACATTCACATATCTTTTTCAGTTTGGTCCTTGGTTTTGGATTTCTTCAATCAAATCCTTAATTACCCATCAAACTTTAATATTATTCAATTTAGCCTCTAATTTGACCAAATTAACTCTTAAAAATTGCAATTTGACCTCTAGAATTTAATTTATTCCAATTAAAGCCTAAATTGACTTTAAAAATCATTTGTTCTTGCAATTAAACCCTCAATAAATTCAATTAAACCTTGAAAAATTCCAATTGAGTCCTTTAATATTCAATTTTGAATTTTATTTGTCAATAAAACCTTCATCAATTGAAAATACATTGTTAGATTTTTCAATCTTATATATTTTGATCTTTCTCAACTAATCTTTGACAATTTTTTCAGCATTCTGATATGTTTTTCTCATTGATATTTTTTTATTTTTCTTCCAAAAAGTTTTAAATTTTTTTTGCATTTTTTCTTTTCTTTTTTTTTAATTTGTTTTTTGTTTATATAAACCCCAAAATAGATAATAACAACTATTTACAATATTTTTTTTATAGATGTTCCAGCGACTGTTAAGCAAGAGCTTGTTGCCGACAGCGAAAGGATGTTAACCAGGGTCCATGGCAACCGTCGTTAAATTGGTTTTCGTCTCTTTGATATTAAAATGGAAGGGGACGATGACGTTATATTATGTCAGCATGATATATGTATTTAATTACGGTGAGAGAGACCATGTGCTTTCCTGGCTAGATTTTCACGAGAGATGGCCCCGTATTGCTGGGTCTGTTCTGAATACTGAATTATTTATAATCATTATAAAATCACCACTTCAATTATTGAACTTTATATCATTTTTATGATTCAACAATTAGTTTTTCAAATATTTTTGCATAATTAATATTTATTGTATTAAAATTTGTTTCTGTTTAATAAGAACTACTGGTGTCATTTTCTTTTCATATATTTATCATCTGAACGCATTATTTAGGATCTTTGAATTTTTTATATAGTATAAGAATTAAATATTTAGAATTAAAACCTTTGAAATGAATAAAAAAAAAAACTCCTACTGGTGGCACAATTGGTTCTTACCTAAAGCCAGCTGGTTTAGCGAGGCAATGGAACTGGGGATGTGCGTCCACTTCGAGATATTCCCCGTTTTCCCCGGCATGGAAAATTGCTTTGTCAGTTCAATGAAATCAGCAATTCCCTTCGGTGCACCATCAATTTCAATACCGATTGATGGTGTAAAAAAAACGAAGCTCCGTTCAGGCATGTGCCTGAATAAAAATATCCATGATAGGTCTCTACATCTTCAAATATATCTCCATTAACATCTTCAAGGTGAGATTTCCATATGTCTATGTTGTTTACATGAAAATCTTTATTCGAGGTCTCCATATCTCTAAATATATCTCCGTAAAAATCTCCATACCATGTCTAGCCAGTCAGTTTAACCTGGAATGCCTGCGAACGGCATAATCATGAAAAAGAAGAGCAACCGGTAAACGAGTACGAGTGCGAACGTTACGAAGCGAGCTTCTATCTCGGCCATATCTCCAAATATCTTTATTGAATCTCCATATATGTTTTCAATGTCTCCAAAGGGATCAAGATTCCTTTTTTATAAACGTTGACAAAAGTTTACACAAAGAAAACTCTTATACAGATATTTTGCAAGACATAAAATGATCAACATTCAAATGCCTAACCGCGATAACATTCTAGTTGCTACAAGAAGTAAAATTTATACTTTAAGTATTTTTTTTTTCCCCATCTATACTAGCGAAGTCTTTCAAATATGTCTGTTTAAAAGACTTGAAAGAAAATGATAGTGTAAGAAAATAGCATGTTATTTGGGTCATGAGTGGCAGAAGCCATCTTACATTCTCTATGTCATGGCCAAACACCATGGCCACCAACCACCCCCACATTGTTTATGGCCACTAACCATGCCAGGCCTAAACAACCAAATGTTTCCCTCCTCCTCTCACCGTTTCGAAACACATTATTCAATATGAACACATTGAATATTTTTTTAGCTACAAGAATATTTTTACAAGTGCATCACCAAGCACACCATGTTTCACTAAAATCAATTGGTAACCTTGTATTATTTTAAAATCAAGTAAAAATATTATAGTTATTCGTTAAAAAAAATGGAATATTGCATATACTTATAGTGTTATAGTTGCACATCAAATAATCTATAAAGTACATGTTAACTAACATAATTAAAAAAGCAATTAGTTGTTTCATGATTAAAAAACGATGCAAACCCGTGTATATAAAGATTTAGAAACTCACAATCAAATCGATTAGTTTCATTTATGTTACGATAATTTATACTAAGACACCAAAACTATACAAGTCAAACTCCTACCCAATGCCTATAAAAATATGCTAACGAGAAATATAGAAGACACCATGAAGCTTGGTTAATTATTTGATAAGCCAGAGTAACTCCATGAGAAACCAAGAGTAAGAGTAAACTCTCACAAATAAATTTTATTTCTAAATAATCGATCCATCTCTTATAAATTTTTTAAAAAAGCCTCAATACAAGCTAAATAATCAACTTATATTAGGTAAAACATCCTAAATAATTCTGGAAAAATAATAAAAGAGTTATAAGTGAAATAGAAAAATAAATCATAAATCAATTAGGAAACTAATGTAATTCATACATAGTAGCTTCTGAACTTTATCACAAGACTTTCTTGTTGTCCAATTAACATAAGATTTAACGTAATACAAAATAAGGCCTCTAAAATTTTATAATAGAATTTCATCATGATTTAACTATTGGATCGAAATTTTGTTTACTAGCATAAAACTATATGTTAGGAAAAATAGCCCAAAACCACCTTAAGTGTCCTTAAATGATAAGGAAACCTTGCTAATGAAAAAATCCATAAACAAAAGGAAACACAAGTTGCTGATATGAAAACCCTTGCTAAAATAATCTCAATTGTTGCCACCTATGTTTTTCTTGTAGAAAATGAATCCTTGCTAAATAATAAGTTAACAAATCATAAGAAAATAAATAACAAAATTCATAACCACTTCTAATGTTAAACATATTGTTCTTTCTCATCTAGATGAAAATCTTGAAATGTTTAGTTAAGATTCCACTTAGAATTGAAGTAAGATTTCACTTATAATTCCATATATGTCCAAAATAGTACAAAAAGATCTAATTTGACATATTTGCAACTTGTTAACCTAAATATTTAAAATTATCCTAATCAATTTCTCTTGGATCCTTTTAGTTTCAAACCTTGTAACAAGCTCAATTGGTACCTATAATGGATTATTTGGTGATGATCGTTGATTCACATGAAAAAACTTAATTTATTAAGAGGCCTTTATTATGTGTAGAAAATATATTGACTAGGTGGTTGATTACTTTCATATATATGTAGGCTTATTTCACATCATTTATCAATTACTCAATGCAAATATATATATATATATATATATATATATATATATATATATATATATAATTACAAGGGGTTAATACAGAGAAGAATACATAATCATCACTAAAATAGATAAAATATTATAAGAAAGACAACAATAACAATCAACATAAGATTTTGTCAAATAGATTCACTACAAAAAATTATACTTTCAAATTTTATTACTCAATATTTTCTCTAACCAAAACTCAACATTATAGCTATTTTAGGTTGTTTATATATTAGAAAAAATATCATAAATAAAGATAGGAAAAATAATAAAAGAATTCTAAACTAAATAAAAAAAATCATATATCAAAGGAAGGAGAGAGAAAAAAGATAGAAAAAAAAAAGAGGTTATTAGCAACACATCATCATATAAAAAACAACACACATTTCTCCCCGCATAGAAGGAGATGATTTGCTACTTTCAATTTTTAAAAAAATCATAAATCAAGGGGAGGAGAGAAAAAAAAAAAAAACAAGAGATTATTCATCGTATAAAAGATGACACACATTTCTCCCCAAATAGAAGGAGATGCTTTGCTGCTTTCATCATCATTGTGAAAGCTATTGTTTGGATACTAGAAGACGTCGTGCATGCCACTAAAAGATTATAGGCGTTTCACACTCGTTGATAATTGTGTTGTACACACCGGTCAATTTTAGTTTTTAAATTATATTTTATATTTATTAAAATATTAAATTGTCTCTCAACCAATTTTATAATCTAAAAAGACTAGAATGAAAATAAAATAAACCTTTATTTATTAGTTAAATAAGTTTTTTTTGTAAGAATAATTTAATCATTTCAGTATATTTAATTAATTGTATAGCATATTGAACTGATGTAGCGAGTGAAAATTGTTGTTTGGCAACGAACTTTGTAGTGATCGATTTGTCGCTTTCCCTTGGCTTAGAAGTCTTCGGTGGTTTCTTGTTGAGAAAACTCTCAAAGCTTCTGAGGCGAAAAATAAAAACTTTCGAAACTACTTGTCAATCGCTATCGTTTAGCAGGAAACTCTCCCTGAGTTGTGAACAATCCGATGAACTTAAAAATGAAGCCCAGTTGAACCCCTAAAGTTAGCAGAAATCCAATTGAACGAAGAGGAGTTGGCCTTCTTTCTAGCCAGTCCGATTTCGGCCCATTTTAAGTCATTCTAAATGGGCTGTAAGGATCCATTGGACCATGCCCTTTGCATGTTTTATACGCCTTAGCCCATAAGATAAAGTAGTTTGTTGCCGTAGCGATATTTGTTCAGTTGTCCGTCATCTGATCACTAAAGCTTTATATATATATATATATATATATATAGAGTGAGAGAGAGAGAGAGAGTTAATTTTTAATTTTTAATTTTTAATTTATCCCCTAATGTTTTGGGGCGAATCCAATTCATCCCCGATGTATTGATTGTTTCAACGTCCATCAAAAAATTTCAATTAGATATCAATATCCTCATTCAGCTTCTATGCGGGGTTGTGGTGATTATTCTCTTGAATGGAGAATTTTAGATGTAAATAGAAAAAATAAAAATAAAAAAAATTTATCAGTTAATAAGGATTGGAGTTGGTATTTTATTATTAAGAATTATAATTAGTAATTAAAGTGTAGATAAAATAATTAATTATATATAGAAAAGACAATATATCCTCAAGTACACCTTATTTAAGGTAAGTTACATTGTTTATTTATCTTATTATTAAGGTATTATTATGTTTTTTTAACTATTGATCTGTCTATTGGTTAAAAATCGATCCACTCAATAGTGTGGACCATGACTTTATAGGTCAAGCTTCGCTATTCTAAAGTCCAAACATATTTTTGCATTTTGTTTCTTTTAATGCCAAGAATACGTATTATATATAAGTTTGTAATTCTTGATATTGAAATAAAAATTAATTAATTTTTTTAGTATTTTTGAAATGTAGGTCAACTTCTCATAAATTTAATAAACTTATTATTAAATTCAAATATACATGCCAAGATATAAACAAAACTATTTTGCTTGAACTTTTTGTATTTAAAAAAAATATTAAATCTTGCCTTTTATTTATTTATTATTTTTTATGCAAACATATTTTTTATTTGAGAGACATGGCCATATGCAATAAAAATATTTAATGTATTTTTGAAAGAAATATTTTTGTTGTGTTTTTTCTTAGAAAACCAGTTTTTTAATATTGAAAAAGCACCTCTTATTTAAATCACAATCTTAAATGTTAAATAATAAGGAATAAAAGATAAGAAACATGAAACAATTATTGCAAATACGTCCCTTATAAGTATAAAATTGAATTAATTAAAAAAATATATGTTTGACGAATACTAAAAAAAAAAAAAGCAACACTATTGAAAATATCAATAAAACGTGTTTGTCAAACACGTTCTTAGTTAAAAGTCAATAGTTTAAAATTACTTTAATACTACATTTGGCAAACATTTTTGTAAGAATAGAAAAAATTATTTTTTCCTTTTAAAAACTTCTAGTCAATCAAACAAGTGTTTAATTTTGATCGACTTAGCCCGATCACATGGGTTAAGCTTCGCAGCTTAAAAAAAAATATTTTTGTTTGAATTCATTCAAGAGCAAGAAGAACAAAGCGAAGAACCCAAGAATTGAAACGTAGCTAGTGGCCAAATTTCAATAAAATCAAGGATGCAGGGAGATGTAACATGAGAGATTAAAGCAGCATGATATAACGGATAAGAAAAACAAATCAAGAATGGCTTGAAATTGAATCTGATAGCTGAGAACATGAACCCAAACATTTATACTTTCAAGGATTGATTGATCCAAGATAAACAAATAATGGACATTCAAGAGGAACCTTTAAAAACCCAAAATTTGCCCAAAACCTAGAAATTGGCTTAAACCACATATGCAAAGCATAAACCTACCAAAATTAGATTATGACACAACTTATAAAAACCAAAAAAACAAATTCAGTTCCTAAGAGTTATTGAATTTGATCAAATAGATAGCAATTAAAAGGTCCAAAAGATTACTATATATGTCATTTATAAAATAAATTTTGTCTCTCTTTTAACATGGTTTCCATATATATATAAAACTAAAAGTCAAATGTCCAAGGATAAACAACTTTTAAGTTCTTATATTGTTGCAAGGATATAATTATCAACTAACAAAACAATAATATATCTGATAAAATCGATTAATGTTGGCCCTGAAACGTGATGCAATATTTGACTTATCAGTTAAAACATGCAAAAAAAGTATATATTTTTTTATAAGCTCTATATAGTTTAAAATTCCTTTTTATGTATAATTTGTACTCCACTCAAATCAAATAGAATTTAAAAATGAATATTTTGAATTCAATTTCTAAATTTTAAATTAAATTCTTAGGAATTTAGGTTAGAATTTAAAAACTTAATTTAGTAATTGAATTCAGTTTAAATATAAATAATTCAATTTAAATATTCTTGCATAACAATTTATAAAAGAATTGAGAAACTCTCCTTTCTCAACCACGCCTACCTTTTTTTTTTCTTTGTCAAGTAAGTACCTTCGATCTGCTTCCAATAAAGACAAAACTTTGCATGTCCAACTTCTCATTAACCTCTCTCGCGGGACACGTCCGACGCCCCTCCATTCAATAGGCCTTTAAAGTTTCTATTTTGTGCCTTGAATCAAGTCTTTCTAGATGTATTCTTAATTTTCTCATCTCTTAAACCTAGATATAAAAATGAAAAAATCATTCCCTAAATTTGTTAGAGTTATGATACATGTATAATTTCAATAAAAATCCTCAAAATACAAAAATAAAATAAAATAGAAAGAAATAAATCTTTCATATAATTTAATTTTAGAATGAAAGCAAATATAAAATTAAATGTAATTTTATAAAACAATTATATTCAAGATAATCGTTCATTGTGGTATAAATAGTTATAATTATATGTTCTGCCATCATGAAAGAGGTAAATTAAGATTGTTTGAGCAACTCACACAATAATTGATCTCTTGCCAATTCATTCTAAGTAGTTGTATTAAAATTCGAAGTAATTATTAAGGGTTTGAATCTTTTTATCTTTTTTTCTTGATAAATCTATAATATTTTTAATGATTTTTCCAATTCAACATTATAAAGCTAAATAACTAGCCTAGATCGTCAAGCCAAAAACAAATCAATTATACCCAAAAATATAAATGAGTTGAAAAGAAAAGAAAAACAATCAGACTCTATAAGTATGAATATTCTACTATTTTTTTTTATAATTTGTTTTATTTATATTTCAAAATATAAGTAATATATGTGGTATCATTTGAATCTTTTAATTGAAGTTAAAAGATTTTACATTGTCAAATTATTTATAAAAGGTTATATTTAATCAATCTTCAAAAGTTCATGGTTTCAAAAGAATTTGTTAGTTAATTCGGGGAGAGCATTGAAGCAATCAAAATCTTAGGGGGAAGAAACTGGATTTGTCCCAAACCTCAAGGGTAAATTGAAATTAACCCCCTCAAGGGTAAATTAAAATTAACCCCCTATAATATATGCTAGAATAAAAGAGTAGGAACGTCACCAAATGCAATTTCTTAGGAATAACTATAAAAATACCCCTTAATGGGTGTTATCAATTTGGTACTTCTCCAATTGATTTCATTGGTTGACTTTTAATTTGGTCCGTCCAACTTGTTTGGAATCCTTGGGCTAATTTGGTGACAAAGTTTGACTTCGAAAGGCCAATTACTTAGAGGGTGTTTGAGAGTGTGGTTGCTGTTGCTTTTCAAAGTGTTTTTCGTGCCGAAAAGCATGCCAATAATGTTTTTTTTATTTTTTAAAAATCATTTTTGATATCAGCACATCAAAACGATCTAAAAAGTACAAACCACATTCAATTTTAGCAAAAAAAAAAAAAATTTGAATTTTTGCCAAAAGCAGTTTCAAACTCAATGCCAAGCGCTCCCTTAGGTTGGGTTGCATTTATTTGATTAAATTTTATATGATTTAACTTAAACCAGTTTTTTGAAAATATTATTTGGTTATGGACACATAAGACCATAATTTTTATACCCGGCTCAGATTATACTAGATTTTTTTTTCTTCAACCCGGCTCGATTCTAGTCTTGAATCGATCAGGTTTCAGATTGACCTTCTAAATCATACTGTATTTCAAAACTATACATATAACATAACCCTAGTGGCAGCATAAAATAGGGTATAATATTATATTTTTATGTTTTTAAATTTGAATTTTGGGTTAGCACTCGTAAGAACTTATTAAATTAGTTTTAATATATTATACCGATAAAAAATGTGGTTTTCAGATTGCTTGATATGAAAATTAACTTTACTGTAAAATATAAAAAGAAAATTGACAGGCTTCTTGGTCAAGTCCTTCCGATATGAAGATTAGCGCAACACTAGAAACATGGTCCGCGCTATGCTACGGGTCAATTTTTTTATATAAAAATTATTTAAAAAAGTTAAGATTTAAAAGTGTTAGATTTTTCTACAAAATTATACCTAAAAGCATTGGGTTTATTTGTTACTTATGATCCAAAAGTTATATTTATAATATTAATAATAATATTAAACTTGCATGACCTAAGTTTAAGTGAATTTAGTTGCAACATCAAACCTAAAGCCTTTGATATAAGTCTGGTTACAAGGTTTTGTTATAAAAGTGTGATAATTAAAAAGGAAAAAAAATTAATATTACATAATGAAATTAAAAAAAAATTAATTGGATAGAAAAAAACAATAAAACATAGCATTATTCCAATGAATAGTGCTTTGCAAGGAGGGATACAGTAAAATCCCCTCATGAGATCACAATAATTTAATGACTAGTAAATAAAACAAATCATAAATTTTAATTCTTAATCAAATCGATATTAAAAGATGAAATTGAAAAAAAAAAAGCTACTTAAGAAAAAGAAAAAGAAATCTTAATCAACTGATTGAACCCGTCAAACCTGAGATTCGTGTCATAAAATTAAAAAAAAAAAGATTGATATCTTTTAGTTATAGTTAATTACAAGATTTAAAGATAAAATTGAAAGAAAAAACTAATAAAGAAAAAGAAAAAAAATATGAATTAACTGGGTTAGCCTACCAAATCAGGTTAACCCGTCAAACCTGAGATTCGTGTCATGAGAGCATGATAACTAAATAGAAAAAAATTAACATTAATAAACTAAAATAAACAAAAAAAAAAGATTAATTAAAAAGAACAAAAACAAAGGAAAAAAAACCTACAGGAAGATAAAAAAACTAACGAAGAAAAAGAAAAAAAATATATGAATTAACCGGTTTAACCCGTCAAACCAGGTTAATCCATCAAACCTGAAATTTATGTTATAAAAGTTTGATAACTAAATAGAAAAAAAAAAACTTAATATTAACAAACTAAAGTTAAAAAAAATAAATAAAAAGCAAAAAAAAAAAAAGCAAAAAGCAAAAACAAAAAATACTAAACAAAAAAAATATTAATTTTTTTTAAAAAAGAAAAGCCTATATGAAGAAAAAAACTAATGAAGAAAAAGAAAAAAAAATCTGAATTAACTGGGTTAACCCTTCAAACCAGATTAACCCATCAAATCTGGGATTCGTGTCATGAAAGTTTGATAATCGAATAGGAAAAAAAAATTACGAGTTAACCTAGAAATAGCTAAATTAACCCGTCAAACCCGAAATTCTTGTAATGAAAGTTTGATAACTAAATAGAAAAAATTTACCATTAACAAACTAAATTAAACGAAAAAATTAATTAAAAAGAAAAACCAGAAAAAAATCTGGGTTAACGCGTCAAACTCGGAACCCATGTAATCAAAGTTTGATAACTAAATAGAAAAAAATTTAATATTAACAAAAAAAATATTCATTCAAAAAAGACAGCTTAAAAAAATAAAGAAAAAAAACATAAAAAAACAAAGAAAAAAAAAAGAACAGCTAAGCGTTTCATTGTGGACTGCACTCGAAAAAATTAATTAAAAAAAATCAGAAAAAAAATCCGGGTTTACCCATCAAACCCAAAAGCTGTATCATAAAAATTTGATAACTAAATAGAAAAAAAATTTAATATTAACAATTTTTTTAAAAAAAAATTAATTAAAAAAACAAACAAAAAAAAAAGCTTAAAAATAAACAGCCTAAAAAAAAGTAAAAAAAAAAAAAAGAATAAAAAGAAAGAGGAGGGACAGCTCAATTGAGCAGTTTTAGCTATTGTTTTAATAATTTAAGTTTCGTTGTGCATAAACAATTGCAGAGGTTATATAAACAATTGGGTAGGTAAGAAGCCGCGCAGACAATGGGCAATTTCCCCTCCACTCCTCATTTCTCCTGTACAAAAAAATAAAAATAAAAATGATGCCACGGTAATCACAAACGCGCCATGGTAAAATTAGATACTTCACACGGTAATATTAATTTCTCGTGAGTCAGATATTTTTCAAAATAAAAAAATTATTTATATAATTTTTTTAATATATTTTTGTAATTAATTTTTTTTAAGTAAAAATTAGAGAATTTATGCGTCCCTGTAATTAATTAAATAAATAATATGTGCATTAATTAAAAAAAACCAAAAACAATAACTAAAAATACAAATAAAGAAATTATGAGATAAATATAAATTAATATATTTAATCTCACAAGTTAGGATATTTAATCAGTTGTTTATTCTAAATTTATTTATTAAAATATTCTTTTTATTAAAGCAAACGATAATAGAAATAGAGATACAAATTAAATTGAATGAATACAATAAAAGGAGAAAAAACACTATGAAAGACTGCACATATTAGAAATATTATTCAAAAATAATTTTTTTAATATTCAAAAATAAAATTTATTTATACAAAAAATTAAAAATTTTATAGATGAATTAGAAAAAAAAATCTTCTAAATTTAAATGTATATAAAAAATAATTGTTATTTAAGAGAGGCTCTCTAAACAAAATGAAAAAGATAATGTGTATTAATCTAAATTTAAATTAAAAATAGGGAAGAAAACCATATTAAAAAACATTAATTTTAAAACAAAGGTTACGCGTTGCTAGATTTGGCAAGTAAGGCCAGCCCATCTAGCCCATTTCATTAAGGCCCGCATAACTAGACCTTTTTTTTTAATTGTAACTAAAGCAGATAATATGTTATCTGCTCCAAATTTTTTTGAAATAAAAAAATATTGAGGCTTATGTCTTTTTTACTCAAAAACCTGTTTTCAACCTATTTTTGTCCCAAAACACATAAAATAACAACTTAGAAATCATGATAAACATATCCATGATCTCAAAATAACCAAAAAATCATCTTAAAAACCAGAATCAACTCGAAATAAAAAATCAAACCAAGCTCATTTCTGTATTTTCATGAACTTTAAAGATTAAAAAAAAACATATAATATGAACTCTCGTCATAAAATAAAACCATTTGATATAAACATTGACCGTTTTGGTGGTCTAAATTGGTGTCAATGATATTTTTCTCTCTCTACTACTGGAATCTAATGACCTCTCTCTCTCCTCTCTCAACTAGGGACTAAAATATAACAAAAATAAATTTTTATTTATTTATAACTTATGTTATTTTTAAAATTAAAGGACCAAAGTGTAACTTTCTCAAAACTTCTAGTACACCACCCATGTTTGATACTTTTTTTTTTTTCCATATTCTTCCAATTTCACCATTGCCTAAGAAATTAAAATCAATTGGCCTTTAATTAGGATCAAATCGCCCAAAATAAAACTTTGAGAACCAAAATGAATTTTTAAAAAACAAATAAGGCCATCCATAAGGGGTGAACAATGTTAGCTACATAGTGTTCACCTCACACATTTTAGTTTTTAAGTAACAACTAATTAGCTTACATGTGTTTAGTATTGTAGTACAAGATGTGTTTTTAAAAGTATGTTTTTAATTAATAATATATTAAAATAATATTTTATTATTATTTTTAACATAAACACATTAAAAAAAATACTTAATAAAATATAATTTGATATTTTTTAAGCAAAAAATAATTTGAAAAATAATAGCAAATACAATGCCAAATAAGCTTAAAGCTCAATATAAATTCTTTCTCGCGATCTATAATAATACAGTTATCTATTATATTTTTGGTTTAAATGTCAAGTGCTTTTGGAAAAGAAAAAAAATATAAATTTTCATTCTTTTCTTTTTATGCACATTATTAGATTAGATCATATTCGATACAACACTAAAACTCTGAGATAAAATATTGTAGTTTTGTTTTTATCCATCCTCAAACCTCTTTTTTTATTATTGCATTCTTTTATGTTCAAAATTAATAAACAATTTATCGAAATCTATAAAGGATGAGAAAAATTAAAAATAAGAGGGTTAAAGTGTAATACACGGAGAAAACCTATGTCCAATTTAAAATTCAAAGAAAAAGTTCTTTTTCATCCTCATATTTTCATTTCTCTTACTTTATACTCTTTAAATGTTTTGTAATTTTAATTTTATTGTAGTTTATTTTCCTTACATTTTAGTCTCTAAGTTTGAGATATGAGTTACAAAGACATGGGAGCACTTAAGAACAACATAATACAAGTACTAACAATAAATAAGAGAACACCTATGAACTCCTTAACTTCAATTCAAGAGCTAATACTTCAAGTAGTTTGAACTTTGAAGATTGTTGATTCTTGAATTGCATAAGTGACTTGTTCCCTATACTAATAATACATAAACGGTGTATGAACAAACTTACATAAATGACTTATCACGTGGTATTTTGCTGCTTAGTAAGACAAAAAGACAATGGTTACCTGTTATGAAATTTCTAAAGATTCAACTTGTAGAGACTAGCCAGCCTTCATTGGCTTGGGTGGATTGCTTTGGATTTGAATAGAAATATTTTCTCTAGTTCATTAAGTTAGTTTAACAAGCTAGAACACAATGAAGGTTTAGTTGCCTTTTCAGGGATGGAGGCTGAATTTTGATTAGTCATCTTATCATAATAAAATGAATTGGGTCGAGTTTTTTTAAACCCATTTTGGGTTATTTGATTCCATCATTAGGTTTAATTAGGTCTCTAAAATGTTTTTTAAGGTTTTGTTGTCAAAATAGTTGAGAATTGGATTTTTGGATCCAAAAATCATCGAAGCTTATAAAAGATGTATCATTTGTTTTTTTTTTTAAAAAAAAAATGGTTTTTGTTATGAGAAAATTAGGATTTAAAGATCAAGAAGCATTTGTGAGTTCTAAGTGATAAACTAAAGTTTATTGAGCTTCCACCATGCGAGTTCGACTCCTGTTATCAACTTTTGTCTAAATATCTTTCTCATGGTTAGTATAATTATTATCTATTGTTATCTTTAGAAAATTGTAAACAAGGTTACAAATCTTTTACTTAATTAAAAAAATTCATAATCACCAATAAAAATAAATAAATTTCATTATCTTTAACAATGTTTTCTATTTGGAAATTAAAGAATTTTTCTCTTAAAATTGAGATGAAAATCATTTTTGTACTAAGATTTTTTAGCTTAAGAATCTTTCTTCGTTAAAAAAAAACAACGAAATATTTTACTCAAATTAAAAGCACTTTCCTTTTCTAGGTTCTTTTATTTATTTATTTCATCCTTCAAAGTTGGGTTTTTGTTAATTTTATCCTTTAGCATTTAGTTTATTTTGAATTGGTCTTCGTGATATATTTTTCTTTGGTTTCTATAGGATTAATACTTCTAATTTGCTTTTTATAAGGTATCATGATCTCATAACTTAAATAGCAGGTTCAAGGAGTTAACCTGGATCAATCCAATATGTCTCTATTTTAATATATTTTTTTAAAATGTCATATTGAGTTTTGTTTTAAATCCAAACCATATTATTACTAGTCAAGGTTGTCTTTGAACACATGCTCTTTCTTTTATTTTGGGTTATTTTATTTATTTATTTGGCCATCTAGGTTTTGTTTTTTGTCCTTTGATTTTGATTTTTGATTTTTTCTTTCCAAAAGGGTTCTAGTTTGATCAATAATATAATGTGAGGTAACAACCTAGTATTATGCTAAAACGCCTAGGTAAAACATAATAGTGGTGATTTTTTAGTCCCTGCACTATTCTTTTTTAATTGCTTCCTTTTATGCTAAAAAATAATGGCTAATGTTGTTACTTATTTTAGGCCCCATAAAAATATACAAAAAAAATCAGTAAAGAAAAAAACCAAAAAAATCAGGAAAAGGAAATACAAAAAAAATAAAAAGTTTGAAAAAAAATAAAAAACAAATATATCAATGGAGAGAACATGAATAACACCTGAAAATTGCCAAATACTAGTTAGAGATAATCAAAATATACAAGGTTAAAAAATTTACAATCCAATATGGACTGGTGAAGGCCTATTGAATTGGGAAATTGAATTTGGGAAGAAAAATTCAAAATTAGATGTTTAAAGACTCAATTGGAATTTTTTATGGTATAATTAAATTTAGTGAGGACTTAATTGCAAGAAAAATTAGTTTTTTTTTTTTTACTATAATTTAGGATTTAATTGGAAAAAATTGAAGTTTAGAGGTTAAATCTCAATTTTGAAAAGTTAACTTGGTTAAATTAGAAGCTTAATTGCATTAATATTGAATTTTGATGGGCAATTAAAGACTTGATTGAAAAAATTCAAAATCAAGGACTAATTTGTAAAAGACTCGAGACTTCAGGAACTAAAATCAATAGAATCACAGGCCAAATTAAAAAAAAATAAAATTGAAAGATAAATGGTCAATTGAGGGTCAAAATGCACAAATCAGAAACCAATGATGAAAATGAAAAAAAAAATGCTAAACTATAGAGGTGGTAATTGAATTTGGCAAGGACAAAATCATATAAAATTAAAAGTTAAAGGGTAATTAAGGATATATTCAAGAAGATTTGAGAGTTTAGGGACTACATTGAATTTTGACCAAATACCAAATTAAAAACCCTAATTTCTCGGTGGCTAACCTAGATGACACGTTGTCTAGTTCATGTTTAAAACACATTGTCTAGAATAGAAGGTAAACAACATGTCATCTTCTCATTAATTATCTTTTTCTTTAGGCGATTTTGGACTGATCGATTTTGCATCTTCAAACTAATGAATATGAAGTTACAAACCTCTAAATTAAACAAGGTTGGATTCAAATGAGATGTGTGAACCTTTTATACCAATTTCAGGTGGTCCCCGATGATGTTTACATTAGAATTGCTTTAACGAAGCCTCAAAAGTGGTCAACTCAATCAACCTCAATTGTAATACCCATTGTGCAAAACCACTGATTGTTTTTCATGTGTTCACACTTCAAACTTTTTTAATGAATTTTTATCAAGGGCTGAACATGTTTCTCTCACTCTTTGATCTCTAAGTTTACCAAAACCACCAAAACCAAGTTTATTGCAAAACCAACAAGGTATAAAGCTTTGAGCTATTAAAACATACATAAAACCCTCCCATTTTAATCAAAGGTTAAAGCATTGATCAATCATGATCAAACCTTGATAAAAAAATCCTTGCAAGAGCCTATAAATACCCCCTGAAAAATCGAGGGGAGAGGGGGAGGAGGGAAAAAAAGGAAGAAAAGGAAGGAAAGTGTTGATAAGAAAACAAAGTGTGAAGGTTTAAAAGCTTGCATAAGGATTTCTTAAGCTTTGAGTGTGGTAAAACTAAACTTTGCAAAAGAAAAGCATAAAGGGGAAACAACTATTAGTGAAGCTTTGAAGGTATAAAATTCCTCTAACCTAGGAGGTGATGTCCATGAGGCACACCCTATCTCTCCCTTGCATGTTTTAATGATATTTTGGATTTGTTTTGGTGTTTCATTGTGTTGAGCTTGGATTTTGATTAATACATAAAAGTATTGTTTTTCTTTACTTAATCCTGCTTTGAGTTGGTTGTTAATGCTTGCTAAATATTTAGAGAATTTTTTGAATGATTGTTTTTTTTTAAATGGAATAGTTTTGGAATCTTCCAAAGATGGTAGTAGCATTTTGATGTATGTTCTTGGTTTCTAGGATTGTGGGAGTCATATTTAAAATTCTAGTTTTGAACACAAAATTGTTGAATATATTTGTCGTTTTAATTTGACAGTTTAAAATTTAAGATATTAAACATGATTATGATGATTTAGTGTTGCTTGTTGTTCATGCTAGTTCAATTATATGTAACAATGATAATATGGTTTGTATGAACTAAAAAGGCTTGGTTTTGGGGCTTGAAATGCATATTCTGGGTTTGTGAGCAACTGAGATTTTTCTAGGTTTTATAGATCTTTGTTCTTTATGTTTTTAGAAAGAACATTGTACTGGTTTCATGATTTGGACCAGTTTTGATACAATTCTTTGCACTGACAAATTTATGAGGTTTGATTAATCAATAATCAAGGGTTAATTTGTATTAATAATCATGATTTTTTGAGTTTTAATCCCAGAGTTTTGTTTTTATATCAAAGTCTATTTTGATCAAATCGTGATTATTGATTGATAATCATTAATGTTTGATGCTTGATTATTTATCAGTGATTGATTTCCAACATGCCTATGTTTTTTATTTGTTTATATTTGGTCTGAATCTTGATTTATGTTGTTAGGCAAGTTCTGTATGTTCTTGAGTTTTTCTGGGTTTTGATACTTTTTTGACAAAACTTTTAATGGTTTTGCGAGTTTGATATGTTTTAGGTTATGATTTAGTTTTTGGTTCAAACCATTGCTTTTTTATTTGATTTATAGTCGAACCAAAGATTTTGGATCAAATTTGAGTAAGTTGTGTAAGGCCTTATTTGATTTTCAACCTTTTTTATTAAGGAATTTTTAGCTAAGGACATGTTTGGTAAACATGCTCTGAAGTCTATTTTGACAGTTTTATTTAAAGAAAAAAAAAGGTTTTTGCTAAACAAATCTTTATTAGATTAATTCTAACCATTCTAAGACCTAGATTTAGCATTACATTTATTTCTTAGGTATAGTTAATTCCTAACATTTCGAATAATAAACTAATTGTTATGAGATTTTTGTTATTTTGATCAAACCTTAATGGATAATCATAAACCAGTAACAATATTCATTTTTTGCGTTTTAAAAAAACATGATAAAAATATAATTTTATCTTTTTTAAAAAATATATGAAAAACATTTAGGATTTGATTGTATTCATGAAACATTTAATATAAATATATATGTGCGCGCGCGCGTGTGTTTAAAATAACTTTTTTTAAAAAAATTTAATTTTATTAGATATTTAAGTTTCTAATCAAGATTTATTTATTTTTATCTTAAAAAAATATTTATAACAAAGCATGCGACCTAATAAATACATGCAACCAAAATAATAATTAAAGATATTTCTAAATTATTAAAATATAATTATGTTTTGTAAAAACAATGTTAAAATATAGTAATCAATATATTCACCACATAAAATGCATAAGCAAACCATGGATTAAGACATCATTTAATTAATTTAATCATCATCATTTAAAAATTTCAATGAATTATAAAAATTAAATCATAAATAACTTTGACATCCTATTTGTATAATTTCTTTTGAAATTTAATGAATAATTAATTTCATTTTTTAACAATTTAAGTCTTAAATATTTAATTTTTATGGATTTGTTTTTCAACCTTCATCACTTTTAAATATTATTAAACTAAATGAAATTTAAAATTTAAAATAAAAATTTGACAGATTAACCGGGTTAATTTAATATATCTCCATTTATATGTAAAAAAAATAAATCATTTTATAATTTTTTTTATTTGAAAATTTTTTGGTATAGTATAGTGAGAGAAGTAACCTAGTTTATATTTAAACAATCCCCAAATCATTAAATTCGATTTCAAGCTGAAAACAAACTCTAACCAAACATAAAAAAAACAGCATTAATTTTTTCCACAGACAATTTTCAGATGTAACCCCCCGACCTATAAGTAAATGACAGCATCATTTTGCAACAGAACCCTTCTTCTCCAGATGGATCACCAATATCCAATCCAGTAATGACAGACGGGCATAGAAAATGGAATGGTCAAACCTTAATTTAGAAAGGATGATGATGCACGGTATTTGACCCAGACCAGCGGTTTTGACTTGTATTCTGTCCCTGCCTGTGTTTTCCTTCTCCTTCGGGCTAGGAACCAGTCAACAAGCATGACGAGCTCAGGTCCCACCACGGATTCATTGACTTTTCATTTGTTATGCCGGCTCCTTCTATTCACACTCCGTTTAGTGGGGTCCAAAGCCATAGCCTAGATAGAAAAAACGCGCTTATTTTTACATACTGAAATTAAAAATAAAATTTTAAAATATATTTTAAAAAAAAGCAATAACTTAAAGTTAAAATTGAGTGACTGGAAATTTACTCTTTTTTTTTTCATGAGATTATTTATACATACCACATAAAGCATGCTAATTAGGCGTTAAAGCTTCTCATTTACCAAATCTGTCACTTTTCTTCCAATTTCAATTACTAGCAAAACACTAATCAAATCTGTTTGAATATATTTAGTGTTAAATGACATGAAAATTGGCTTAAAAATATCTTTAAAAAGACCAAAATTGTACAAATAACTTTATTTGTTAAATTCCCTAATCATATGGTGAGAATCTATACACACTCGAAAATGTAGTGCAAGATTTATTTACCATAGTCTTTGAACGCTTCGTTCCATAGTTATAGGTAAATAAAAATTATGGTCTATCTTCTATTCTTGAATGCATCATTATGATTTTTTATTCATGAAAATATTGAATTTTTATTTTATTATTTTAAGATGTAAGTCTGCTTTGTCATTATAATTTAACCATATTTTTGAAAATTTTTAATATTTTTAGCTTTTTTTTTATCTTTTTAATATTCTAATATTAAAAATAAAATTTTTAAAATAAAAATATTTTTTAAAAAACTTTTATAATATTTTTAATTGCGATGCCATATCAAAATATTGCTTGTAATTTTTTTTCCCTTGGGATAATCCCCTTTTATCTACTAAAAGAACATATTGTCCAAATCTTAATGATAATTTATTTTTATTTTTAATAATAATAATAATAATAATAATATATTTGTTAAAATAATATCATTTTAATATTTGACTATGTTTTTTTCTTCTTCTTCTAGAAATGTAAGAAAAAATACGACTAATAAATGGGAAACCGAAGGTTGATCCCAAAGGCAAAAGGCTGGCTGGCCCACCCAAGGAAAGCAATGGTTAGTACCATACCCCACTAACACAAACAAAACAATCTCTGCTCTCCCTCACAAATTCATTTCTCTCTTACACTCCATCAGAAAATTGTTACCTTTCTTACATTTCTTATTCTCTCTCTACCACTCTGTCCTTTGACAGGTACGCCTCAAGATCTTCACCTTCCTCCCTATAGCTTCTCTTCTGTTTCTGACATCTTGTCCTTTTTTTTCTTGCTTTTTATTAGGTGGGGTTTTCGCATTTTCTCTTTTAGTGTCTTAAACTTGGATAATCAGGGCTTGTTTTTAATGATTTTTACTGTTCTCTTGTTGGGTTTTGAGTTTGATATGGGGTTTTATACACCTGTGTACAATTCAGTTGTTGTTGGTTCCTTTTGCTTTAATCCATTTGGGTCGAATTTGTTTTTGTTTGATGATTTTTATACTCTATGAATATGAATATGATCGTGTTGAAGTTGCTGTGAGATTTTTTGTATTCTCTTTGAATTTTAATGGGTTTTGATGGAGAATCAAGTCTTAGCTGCTCTATTGGTGATAATTTGCTTTTTCATATTTGATCATGAGTTTATCTATGTTCCAAGTCATTTGTATCACTTCAATTTTGTACAGTTTCAAGATTGGATTTTGCAATTGATCACGTGGCTGATTATTTTGCTTTGTAGGATAATAAGGGATACCGAGCTTAAAATAAAGAACCATCTTGTGATTCTCTATAATCATGGCTAATACTGCTGCGGCTTGTGCGGAGAGGGCAACCAGTGATATGCTGATGGCCCCAGACTGGGCTGTAAACATTGAGCTATGTGATATCATCAACATGGATCCTAGGTATATACGATTTTCTTTTCTTTTCTAATTTCTTGTTTTGGTAAAGTTCATGTGCAAACTGTTCGCTTTGAGTAGTGCTTATTTTGCATTTCGAATATGTACTATTGTTAGTATTGTTCAGTACTTCATTTAAATAGAGTGTTTAGGTAGTGTGTGTTGTGGGGTTGGTCAGAGCTGGTATGATTATATTAATTTTGCCAAAGATCCTTATGTTAGAGCACTGAAATTTATCCTTAAGCCTGTTCATTTTGATTTCTGCTCTTAAATTATGCTGATCTTGATTTTTCTCTGAATTGGATTTGTCTTGCAGGCAAGCAAAGGATGCCTTAAAAATACTCAAGAAGCGACTAGGCAGCAAAAATCCTAAAATCCAACTCCTAGCTCTTTTCGTTAGTATTTTCAAACTTTCTAGACTTGGCTCATGCTTTTTATAATTTTATATCACAAGCTGTACACATCACAATTTTTATACATAATTGCTCCATCTTTCTTTAAATTTTGTTCAGATATGTTGAACATTTCTGAAATTGTGGTTGTGCATGGATGTTGAACTGAATATCTTTGGGCCTCTCTTTGTATGTTGAATGATACAGGCATTGGAGACTCTCAGCAAAAATTGTGGTGACAGTGTGTTTCAGCAAATCATTGAACGTGATATCTTACATGATATGGTTAAAATAGTAAAAAAGAAGGTACTGCTTTCTATTTTTTCCAGTGCTTTGAATCTCTCTTCTCCTGTTCCCTATCTCATTTTTTCTTGTGAAATTGAGCAGCCAGATTTGAATGTGCGAGAAAAGATACTTATTCTGATAGATACATGGCAAGAAGCTTTTGGGGGACAAAGAGGAAGGTATCCTCAATATTATGCTGCGTATAATGAACTAAGGGTAATTGGTTTCTCCACCTATTTTCGTTCATATCAATTTCCTTTTATTTTGGAGCCAGCAGCTCTACTGAGAATTGTTGTACATGGCATTCCATGAGTCTTATACCTGTTGGTTCATGCTTCCTTCTTAAATCAATACATGCCAGTTAATGATTTTAGAATGATGGTTATAACTTACAGTCTATTGACTGGAAAAGTTAAAGGATCATTCTCAATTGCCATTGTGTCAATGCCTGAGTAATTTCATTATTGTTACTTGTAATTCCATAAGTCACAGTGTGTGAGATTTGCCATCGATTTTAAACTCTATTCCTTTTGAAGATGATCAGCTTTAGGTGGCTCCTTTAATATCAGAAATCACAATATTGACCTTTACTTTCATTATGTCTTCATGAAGCCCTATTTCATGAGATTAAATGTTGGATAACTGACAGGCTTCAGGAGTTGAATTTCCGCCACAAGCAGAGAACAGCGTACCATTCTTTACTCCTCCCCAAACACAGCCTATAGCTGATGCACCTTCAGCATATGAAGATGCTGCTATTCAAGCCTCTCTGCAGGTTGATGCTTCTGGCCTCAGGTAATACTTGGACTGTTCTGGCTTTTGTTTGTTCAATGCATTCCCCAGCTTAGGGTTAAAAGGTATACTACAAAGAGGTACATATGTTTTCCATTTATTTGTTCCATAAATAGGTGTGCGAAGTACATTAGTATTCTTGCATAATGTTGATTGACTACTGCATCAGCTATCATATTCTTTCCCAATCTACCTTTCTAGCTTGCTCATGTATTCCTAGTTTTAAATGAAAATACTATAACTCAGTTGGAATTTACTTTGTAATCAATCTTGTATGTAGCTAGAATAGATTGTAAGTGTGCTTGCATGACCAATACATCAGCCATAGATACAAGTGGCAGTGATCATAAAAGAACTAATTAAAACTGCTTTGTATTAGGGTGCTTCTGATTATGCAATTCAGTACTAAATAATAAAAGTCTCATTTTGTCATCAGCGTTTTGCTTTCTATCTTTCATTGTTCTAACTGATCTTTCTTGTGCTGGGGATTAACGATTGATTACTGCTAGATCTTTTTACATTAGAAATTTGTTTATTTTGCAGCTTGCTTGAGATTCAAAGTGCTCATGGAATAGCAGATGTGTTAATGGAAATCCTTAGTGCCTTGGATCCTAAGAACCCTGAGGTAAAATTTGGTTTTTGTCCCGTGGGAATTTTCTCTCATTGTTCTAGCAAAGCATGTGGCTAAGATCAGCAGTTATGTGCTTGTGGAAATTTCCCTGATTCATAACATGAGCGGGATCTCTGTGCCATGTCAGCTCTTCATGGATAGATATATTAGACCTTATTGCTCACTACTATATATGGAGTTCTGGATTGAAAGAAAGGGGACGGAAAAAAAAACTATATAATTATCAACATAGGAAGAACACGCATTCAATACTCAATAAGCAATAGCGAAGTATAAGAATAATTCATGGTCCCCCTGGTATTAAAATTTGGTAAAATCAAAACCCTTTCCCTCCGATTTATCAATGACTGTAACCCTTTGCTGATTTATATGTTTGCGCATGGCAACATGTGGCTGTCATCTAATAGGCATGAGTTGGATGAGGAGCTTAATTCATTGTAAATTGAAAGCTGTTTAACTTGACCAAACATAAAATAGAGGGTTGATTTGATCAAATGTTGAAATATGAGGGTCCCTGCATGGTTTTAATTTAACTATCAAAGCTGCAATCAAATGGAGTACGCAACATATAAAACACTAATAAAATCCCAAAACAAATGTGGATGGGGATTTATAAGTAGGTTAGGACACAAAACTACATTGTTAACAAGAGTTTTACTTTTGACAACTAAACTAATAGGATAACTCCAATTTTTTTAAATAATAAAATTAAATTAAACGCTGATCAATCAAATAAAAGTAAATAATCAAACAATAGACGTAGGAAGTCTTGTCTGGTTTAGTTCTCTGTCATGTTCTCTGTTTGAGGCAGAACTTGCACATATCAAGGCTGCAACTTCTTGTCTGGATAGCATTGAAGAAGAAAATGTAATCTGTGCAATGTACTTATATTATTGGATACCATGGCAGGGTGTTAAGCAAGAAGTGATTGTTGACCTTGTTGACCAATGCCGTTCTTACCAAAAGCGTGTCAGGCTTCTTGTTAACAATACAGTGTAAGAATTAGACCTCTCATATATTTTTCCAATTTCTGCTATTGACATATCTGACAAATATAGTGCTCTTTCAGAGATGAGGAGCTTCTATGTCAGGGATTAGCATTGAATGATAACCTGCAGCGTGTGCTTCGTCAGCATGATGATATTGCAAAAGGAACCCCTATTGTGGGAGAAAGGGAAATGGTAACATCACTTGTGCCTCTTGCTAATATTAACCATGAGGATGATGAGTCAGAAGATGATTTTGCCCAGCTGTCGCACAGGTAACCATACTAAAGACTTGTGCCATAGTTTTCCCCTCTCTCCCTTGCATTTACTGTATTCACTTATGTTATGCTCATTGTTCTGTGTGGTGTGAGGGGGGATTCTTACTGGATTTACCCATGGAGCATGCATTAGCAAATTTAAGATGCAAGTCCTCACCATTGGATGGTCAAAACATTTCAGCAAGGGAATTTTCTGGTGAAACAAAAAAGTCGTGGGGATGCACTTTTTCATATGGGAATGCCAACTCCTCGAACCTTTTTTCTTTTCATATATGCCACTGCCTTGCTTTATTCTGCAATTAAAAAGCTTTGGAAAACTGACTATCATGTTGTTTCGTGATGTATTTGATCTTTCTCATTTTGGTTGGGAACTTTATTTGGGGGATAGTTGGCATAAATCATATAATTGAACCATCAGATTTCTGATCTTAAAACATGGTACTTTCAAAAGAAAGGAGGGAAAAGACCCATTCTAACTAGGTTTAATCATGCACCACAGGTCATCAAGAGATAATTTACAAGGACCAAGCCGGAAACCAGTCAGTGTCAGGACTCAACCAGGACGAGTTAGCCCATTTATTCCTCCTCCTCCTTCATCAAAGAAGTCAGTTAGCGCGGACTCAGGCATGATTGATTATCTCAGTGGTGATCTGTACAAGTCTGAAGGACCCCCCCAAACATCAGAACCCACATCCTTAAAAGTCCCAAATGTTAGCTCTTCACCACCATATTCTTCAACAGTGCCAGCCTCTTCCCCTCCCTCCAATGCCATGAACTCCTCTCCTGTGCTAACTGGACTGCCGGTGTATGACGAACCAGCTCCATTAAGCCAATCTGGTGATCGGCTGCCCCCAGCACCTTGGGATGTGCAGTCTCCTGGATTTCTTCCACCACCACCTTCCAGGTATAACCAAAGACAGCAGTTCTTTGGCCAGCATCACAGTGTACCGGGCGGTGCTTCTAATTCAAGCAGTGGCTCTGGTTCCTCTTATGACAGCTTAGTTGGTCAAACCCAAAGTCTTTCCCTTAATCCGTCCACCCCTCCCAAACAAGCAAGAAAAGAAGATGCGCTCTTCAAAGATCTGGTTGATTTTGCAAGATCAAAGTCATCGTCACCTTCCAAACCCAACAACAGGTCATTTTGAGGGACTGAGTAGTTGGTGTAGTTCGTCCGTGTTGGTACAGCTTATTCCTTGTAGGTTATCAGGTTTTGCATCAGACCATGGGATTGATTGCCTGTTACAGAATAAAAGTCGGTTTAAACGTTGGGTTATGTCATCTAATCTGTTTAGCAGAGGCTTATATCGAAAGGAGATCATGAACTACTAATTGAATTAATTTCAGTACATAAATATTTAGAATGTGGTTGTATAATATTGTTGCCCTCACATCCCAGCAGCTTGTGTATTTTTTTTTTTAATTATTATTATTATTATTATTTTAAAAAAATTACCCCCTGTCTTGTAATTTTTCTTTTTCTTTTCTCTTCTATTCTGAGTTTCAGCCCATATACTTCTCACGTAATATAAGCACTCGGCGGTTTTCCATGTACAGCATTGTTAAAATCCATCTGCGGGAGGGGTGGGTGGTCCTGTGCGGTGGTTGTGTAACTTGTGTTGACTGGAGCCGTAGGCAGGAGCATTCTTTCAGTATTTCGAGAGCCATGCTCCTGTGTCTTTTATCCCCCACACAAATGAACCAGAAGTCAGCAAGCAGAGCAGCGCCCTATTCCGACTCTGCTTGGCTGCTTTTCGCTCTCTGTCTATTTCTTATTCTGGTGTTCTTGACAGTGTTTTTTTTTGGGTTTTGAACTGGAATCATACACTGTATACTAATAATTACTTGATTGTTAAAGATTTTTTTATAAGATATCATAACCGAGCTTTTCATTATTGCTTATCCATATAAATCGCCCGTCAACTCCCCTAATAGGCAGTGGAATTCAGAGTTCAGACAGTAGCACTAAAACTATGCAAGTCACCAATAAGCCTCGAGCCCCTCCAACATTTATGTTTCCTTTTCTCAACAGGTTTTTCGTTTTGTGTTTGGTCATGCATTCGATATATGCTTTTATTAAAGTGTTTTACATATCAAAACCATTCAAAATTACGAGAAAAAGAATTAAATTAATTAAATTGATGTTTCTTCTATCCAAAAACATTTGCTTGCCAAAACAATGAAAACGCGTGTCACCAAAACAAGCTAGCCTCTGCCTTACTTCAACGAAAGTTACGTGGGTGCATTCATGAACATGACAATATGGCACAAGGGTACAAGGGAGTAACCTAGCTGCTGTAAAAATTAGATTTGACAAAAATGTTATTATTCGATAAATTAATTATATATTTTACATTCAATTCATATAGGGTTATATAATAAGATATATAATAAAATAGAATAAAAAATATATATATAATATTTAATCAATATATTTATGCTGATTATTTCTCTATACTTTTAATTTTTATGAGTTTGACATGAATTAACACCATTTCTATTGTGCTATTGAAACCTCATCTATTAATAAAACTAATCATCATCAATTGATTAATAATTAGGTTGAGCTTATCACATGCTCATGAATCAAATTTCAAGTCAAACTTTTATGTTTATTAATTAGATATAACAATAAACAAGAAGTAAATACTTTGAAATAGAAAAAAATTCTTAAGAGGCATGATTAAGGTTTTTATAACATTATCGGTGATAAATTGACCTATTTGAACAATAAAGATTTAAAGAAAGATGAATTGATATATCATTGAAAAAGATAATAAACAAAATATTTGAAAGTTAAATAAATATTTTAATCTAAAAGTTTAAGTTATTAGGTAAGAATCCAAGATATGATTTATATTATTCTTTAACACACATTTCTTAAATGAATTAGAATTAGATGATGTAATTCGAACTCGTAACTAGTAATCAAAACTCCAATAACATGTTAAAATTTCAAATAGAAAAGAAAGATATTATTTGATAAACAAATTATATGTTTTACATACAACTCATGTAAAGTTTATATAGTCATGTAACAAGACATATAAAGAAATAAAATAAAGCAAATTATACAAAATGCTTTATCATCTTCTTTGATTAGGTGATCAAAATAATTTTTTTGATTGTTTTGATTTATTCAATTCCTTAGTTTCTTTCTTTTATCAATTAGAAAATAATAAAAAATATTTATCTTGATTATTTTTCTTAATAGCTGCACCAAATTAGGTTCAAATGATATCAAATAATTATCTCAACCTAAAAATTTAAGTTATTAAATGATACTTCAAAATATAATTTATATTATTTTTTAACACTCCTCTTAAGTGAAAGTTTTTTGGGTTTGAAACTTGTACATAATAACTACCTTTTGCTATTAATTATATTTTATTTAGATATTTATCTTGATTATTTTCTTAACAAACTTAAACTGTTAGGGAAGACTCCAAAATATAATTTATATTATTATTTAACGCATTCTCTTAAGTGAAAACTATATGAACTTGAAAGTTGTACATATCTACTACTATCTTGTGCTATTAATTATATTTTAAATCATTTCAACATAAAATCTTAAGTTATTAGATGAGATTCTAAGATATAATTTATATTATTATCTAACATATTTTCTAAGGTGAAATCTATTTGAGTTTGATACTTGTATGGGCCATTATTTTGTGATATTAATTATATTTATTTGGTAACTAAAACTTTGATATTTTATTAAATAATTATTTTAAGTTAAAAATTTAAATTATTAAATAAAATTTTAAAATATAATATATATTGTTTTTTAACACGGGACATAACAAAACAAACCTGTAGATAGGATTGGAAAGTATTGCTATCATTTCTTACATGGACACATATATCATACGAAACCACTGCCGGGGCCTTTTCCCTTTCCCGGTGTCTCTTTGAACTCTTTGTTCATGAATATGTCGTGCTTCTTGACCAACTCTCTGATCGAAAGAGAACTGTTATGATAGTTCCAACTTAACCTGCAAGGGCAAAAGGTACAGCGTAGATTGGCAAGAAACCCTAGATTTAAAATATACATACACGGACACATATTTGTAGATTTATGTCAAATACATTTATGGGATTATATGAGAGCAATATCCAAATTAAACCAATTAATTAAGCAATCAAGGACTAGCTGCTGATCAAATTAATAATTCAACATAGCTATATAAGATCATATTTTAACTAGCTTATTTTCTTTTTAGTTTTCCTTCCTTTATATATAAACACATCAATCTTTTTCTCTAGTTCATGGTCATATATATCGATCGAGACGTGCGTTAATTAAATTAATCCACAGAGAAATATTATTACAAATTAAAGGACAAATTTTAGGCTTTGTTATGTTATTTTTCTCACTTTGGCATGTAGCTTGGTGTTGATTAATTAGGAGGGTTTTCGTCCATGATGATGAAGGATACTGTCTTGGTTCATTATCACGCAGATCAATAAATCTTCCTTTGCTCATGCATGAAAAGGAAAAAAGAAATCAGCTGGGAAGGTCTGTGTATAGATTTCTTTGATGGAATGCAGCATCATATATATCACCATAATACCAGCAGCAGAAAGAAAAGATTTTTGGAGGTAATAAGAACAAATCTCCCAAATGAGGTCTCCACAGAAATCTAGACGACCTCCCTTCATGATACATGCTCAAACATAAGCATAAACGTGTGAGATTCAGGTATTTATGTAATTAGATGGGGCTTCAATATTTCTTGGAGTAGTAAGAAACTCAGAGATTCATCAAGTTAATGTTTTAAAGGAAGAAATTAATTAAAGTAATTGACTCGATCCTTCTCTTAATTAATTATTCATCCACTGCATACTGAAATTGATCATAAAACCCTTCGTTTTTACATCATAATTTCACCGAGGAAGAAACAATAAATATCAAGATTTTTAAGAAAAGAAACAATGAAACATTACGGAAATGAAAGATGCATGGCTAACTCTGGCTTCAGGTCTTGATCAGAAGATAAGGTGGCGGCATTATGGCCTGCAAGCTTCAGTTTTTTGTAAACAAGGCTAAAAATCTTGCGTTTAATGCTTCCTCTGACGGGCGGCAAGCGGATCCTCTTCTTTTCATCCCTTCTCATGGCAACTACTGCTCTTAGGGATAGATTTTGTAATCCCACGATATCATTTATTATGATCCTTTTATCCATTATTTTGAGAGGGAGGGAGGGAGAGGGAGAGGCTGCATGAGCTATTCAGTGCTCTTCACAGCCTTGGGAGGCAATATGCAACCCGTTAAATGCTAGCTTTAGTAGGAACCTTCCTGCCTCTTTCACACTTTAACTTCATAAACAGTTTAAAACACTGTTTTGTGATTATTATTTGGTACGGATGATGTGTCTAATTTTAAGGCTGCAAAAGAAGCTTGGAGGCGATTCTCGTATTGGAAGATGTCGATCGGTCTTGTAGTATGGTCTCGTGCATTTGGTAAGAACTTCTCAAGCTCCACGAACAAAATCGATTTCAGGACCACGTATCCATCCACAACATGCATGGTCTGATACGAGCAATGTGGTTTCGTAAAACTTCTATATGGATAAACATACTTGTAATTTCCATCACTCATCTCTTACTTCGAAGTTGTTTCTCTTGATTCAAAATATGGGCAACAAATTAATTAAGCATACACGCGAACCATAAGATAAGAGGCAAATTAAACTAATTATATTTATATATGAACACCAAGAGCAGGGGCTCACGTAAACATATAGGAATGGACTTTAAGTAATTCGAAAGGACTGTATATAGTATTCTGGAAACAAATTAATTAGGGATATACAATTTCATAAACAATAAGGATTGATGAATAGGTGGAGAGGAGATTAGAAGTTTGCAAAATCCTTTTTATGGTGCTATGGAGTTGGACAATTCTAAGGCATATGTCACCAAGCCAAAACCAAACTTGTTTTGCAAGGAGCTTAGCGGCTCTGTTATGCGTCATGCTGCCACCACAGATTCATAACGACTAGCAGAACCCTATCCAATATATTTACAAACAAGACGACGACTTATCTCTCTTGCTGTAACTTTAAGGCCATGAAAGAGACTTCTAAAAATCTTCCGCTTTACGCGTCCTCTTGCAGGTGGGAGAAGGACCCTGTTTCTCTCCGTGTCACTGTTATATTTCTTAGCTTGAGCTGGCAAATAAATATAGAAAAGAGTGTAAACTAACTTCGAGGGTAGCTTGGCCTCCAAAAGACAATTGGTCTTTTCTTAAGGATTGAATTCTGCGTGTTATTTCATTTCCAACAAAGATTTAAATACAGAGAATCAGAGGAGTTGTTTCCTCAGTTTATGCCTACTTGTACTCATAGTTTGTTACTTAACAAACTAGTTATTTTAACTCCTGCTTCTAAGGAATTTAACAGCAACATTATTGACTAATTCAAACAAAAGACCAAGTAAAACAAAAGACTAGTGCGAAAAACAATATCTTCAACAGAACAATATCTTCAACAGACTTTCCCATCAGTAGATTAGGAGACTAGGATCGTAACAATGCCTCCCCCTCAAAACTAACCTTGTCCCCAAGGTTAAGTTCAGGAAACTGTCTCTTCATATCAAATAATCGCTCCCAGGTTGCAGAAGCTCGAGAAGTGCCTTCCCATTGAACTAGGATTTCAGTAACATTGCGTCGACCCCGACGAACTATGCGACCATCCAGCACATGAGCTGGTTTGGGCTTTAGGATTCCCTCATCTGAAATATCTGGAAGGGAAATTTGTGATACGTCTGCAGTACCTAACTTCCTCTTTAGCTGGGATACATGGAAAACATTGTGAATTCTTGCAGATGAAGGCAAAATTAGCTTGTAAGCCACTGCCCCAATCTTTTCTTTGATCTGAAATGGACCATAATATCGAGGTGAAAGCTTGAGAGATCTTCTTATTGCAACTGAGCATTGGCGATACGGCTGTAGGCGTAAGTAAACATAATCACCAACCTCGAATTCACGTTCAGTGCGTTTTCTATCAGCAAAAGTCTTCTGCGGTTTTGAGCTTCAAGCAGATTTTGTCGCAACATTTGAAGAATAGATGAACGAGTCCTTAGGAGTTCATCTAGCTGAGGTAAAGAAGAGGACTGTTCAATATATGGAATTAACTTTGGAGGCTTATATCCATAAACTGCTTCAAATGGAGTATAGCCAGTAGAGGAGTTCACGTTAGTATTATGCCAATACTCTGCCAATGTGAGGAATTGCATCCAATCTTTAGGCCGAAGGCTAACAAAACACCGAAGATAAGTCTGAAGACACCTGTTGATTACTTCTGTCTGGCCGTCCGTTTGAGGGTGATAGGAAGAACTGAAATGGAGACTTGTCCTTTGTAACTTGAATAACTGTTGCCAAAAGTCACTAAGAAAAACACGATCACGATCACTTACTATGGTTTTAGGCATACCATGGATTTTGAACACATTATCAAAGAAGGCTTGTGCAACAGAGGAGGCTGTATAAGGATGAGACAGTGCGATGAAGTGAGCATATTTGGACAAGCGGTCCACAACAACAAAAATGACATTTTTACTGCTGGATTTGGGTAACCCATCGATAAAATCCATCGATATATCTTCCCAAATCTGGTGTGGAATTGGAAGTGGCTGCAAAAGACCTGCAGATGAACATTTTCTGACTTGTTGCGTTGACAGGTTTCACACTCCTGAATATACTGTTTTATAAAGGAGCGCATGTGAGGCCAGTAGAAGTTCTGTCGAATTCGTTGTAGTGTCTGAAGGAAACCAGAATGACCTCCAACTGGACTGGAATGGAGCTCCTTTAAGATCAAGCTGCGAAAAGATGAATCTGCCCCAATGTACAATTTTCCCTTACAGAATAGCCTGCCATTGTGAACAAAAAATTTGGATTGATCAAGCTGGCCATTTGCATAAGACTGTAGCTTGTCAATGATATCTGGATCAGTATGAGTCATTTTATCAATTGCCTCAATCCAAATTGGTTCCAACTGAGAGACTGAATGGATAGCAACTTCGGGATCATGCCTGGAGAGTGCATCTGCCACCACATTTAGTGATCCCTTGCGATATTCAACAGTAAAGTCGTATCCCAGAAGCTTGGACAACCAACGTTGTTGAGAAGGAGTTCCTACCCTTTGCTCAAGCAAATATTTCAGGCTGTGATGATCAGTTCTAACTATAAAACAGCTACCCAGCAAATAAGGACACCATCGCTGAACAACAAGAATAAGCGCAAGCAGCTCTTTTTCATAAGTAGAGAGTTGGAGATTTTTACCATGCAAGGCTTAGCTGAAATAAGCCAAGGGACGTCCTGACTGCATGAGAACTGCACCAATCCCACTTCCTGATGCATCACACTCGATAATAAATTTTTTTGAGAAATCAGGAAGTGCTAGAACTGGCGGCCGAGTCATAGCCATTTTAAGTTCGTTGAAAGCTAATTCAGATGTAGGAGTCCACTGAAAAGCCCCCTTCTTGAGCATGTCTGTAAGAGGTCTTGCAATTTGTCCATACCCGTGCACAAACTTTCTGTAATATCCAGTGAGGCCAAGGAATCCACGTAAGGATTTCAGCGAAGATGGAAAAGGCCATTGAAGAATGGATTCAATCTTCTTCTTATCAACAGCAACCCCGACAGCAGAAATCACATGGCCCAAATAATCAATTTCTGAGCACCCAAAACGACATTTAGCTAGTTTAGCATGCAACTTATGAAGACGAAGAATCTCCAAAGTTTTCTGAAAGATGAATGACATGTTCTTCCTCTGAATGGCTGTAAACCAGGATATCGTCGAAGAAGACCAGAATGAATTGTCTTAAAAATGGACGAAAGATTTCATTCATAAGGCTTTGAAAAGTTGATGGTGCGTTTGTGAGACCGAAAGGCATAACGAGGAACTCGTAATGGCCGTCATGGGTCCTAAATGCAGTTTTAGGAATGTCTTCGTCAGCTACCCTGATTTGGTGGAAACCTGATCTCAGGTCTAATTTGGAGAAAATGGTTGCGCCATGAAGCTCATCAAGAAGCTCATCTACCATAGGTATAGGAAATCGATCCTTGACTGTGACAGCATTTAAAGCACGGTAATCAACACATAATCGCCAAGTGCCATCATGTTTGCGAACTAACAGGACAGGAGATGAGAATGGGCTGCGACTGGGATGAATTATTCCTTCATGGAGCATCTCTTTGACCATGCATTCAATATCAGCCTTCTGAAGCATCGGGTACCGGTATGGGCGCATATTAGTAGGCGATGTGCCTGGAGGAAGTATAATGCGATGATCATGATACCGAGTAGGAGGCAAACCTGATGGTGGACAAAATAGATCAGAAAAAACATCAATGACTGCCTGAATGGTTGGTGGAACCTGATAAACGTTGTCAATGGCATAAATCTGTGAAACATCTAGAAGCAGACTTGGTGATCTGACCCGAAAAAGTTTCTCCAGTTGATGACATGAGAGGACGGACAACTCCTTTGTAGGTATACCAGCCAGCATATATGTTTTCCCTTGGTAACAGAATTCCATAGTCAGCTTAGAGAAATCCCATAAAATAGGACCAAGGGTCTGTAGCCAATGTGCACCCAAAACAGCATCATATCCTCCGAGGGAAAGGAGATAAAAATCTGAGGTAACTGGAACTCCTTGGATGTCAATGAATATATTTTGACATTGCCCCTCACTATATAAGCGATCTCCATTAGCCACCATGACATTAAAGGAGGTCTTACAAGATATAGGAATATTAAGCTTTGATGCAACTGAAGGATCCAAGAAATTATGAGTAGAACCAGAGTCCAGTAATATGTAAAGAGGTTTATTGTGATAATAACCAGTGACACGCATCGTCTGGGGGTTCGCAGCACCTGCAATTGCATGAAGAGATATCTCTGGATGTGGAATAGCATCGCTATCAGGAGAGCAGTCCATATCTTCATCACAATAATCGTTTCCATCAATAAGGAAGAGAGTAAGAGATTTACATTTATGGCCAGGTTTGAATTTCTCGTCACAATTGTAGCACAGTCCTTTTTTCTCGGCGCTCTTTCATCTCTTCAAAAGATACTTTTTCACCTTTGGGTCTGGAACTGCATGGGTGGATGCTTGGGGTCTTGGAAAACTTCTACGATCTCTTGAATAACTCTTCTCCTGGAGACGAGCGAGATCGATGGCATCTTTTAAAGAAGTGGGACGGAATGACTTAACATTTGTCCTTATGTCATCTTTGAGACCACTAATGAAAGTGCGTGTGAGAAATCTGTCAGGAAGACCATCGATTCGTTGAGCCAAATTCTCAAACTGACTTTGATAAGCTGCAACTGTGGAAGTTTGACGAAGTTTTGACAGTTCTCCCTCTGGATCCTCATATTCTGTAGGTCCAAACCACTTTTCAAGAGCTTGGATAAACGACACCCAATCATTAAGCTCACCTGCATGTTGCAAATATTTGTAATATTGGAGTGCTGCTCCCTTCAAGTGGAAAGAAGCATAAAGGAGACGTTGTGCTGGATGGATCTGATGTAGCAGGAAGTATTGATCAGCTAGTAAAATCCAGCCAGAAGGGTCTTCAGTGCCATCATACTTGAAAAGATCAATCTTTAGCCCTTTTGTTGGTAACCCGCTAGAATCAGAAGCCAGTGAATGCCTTATTGAAGGTCCAACATTGTGTTCTTCTCTCACAGGTTGTGGTTCTTTGGAGAGCTTTTCAATGGATAAGGTGAGGGCTGTAATTTGTTGTTGAATATCGGTCATATGGGTGTTGATTTGTTGCAACATGGAACCTTGCCTGGAAACTGTTTCTGATAAGACATTAAAACGGGTTCCTGGGGCGTCTTGGTTAGCCATATTTATAAGAAGGGAAGGGGTTTTTGGGTTTAAAGGTTACTGATAAAGATGGCAGAGGAAGTTTGGCTCTGATACCACTGTTATATTTCTTAGCTTGAGCTGGCAAATAAATATAGAAAAGAGTGTAAACTAACTTCGAGGGTAGCTTGGCCTCCAAAAGACAATTGGTCTTTTCTTAAGGATTGAATTCTGCGTGTTATTTCATTTCCAACAAAGATTTAAATACAGAGAATCAGAGGAGTTGTTTCCTCAGTTTATGCCTACTTGTACTCATAGTTTGTTACTTAACAAACTAGTTATTTTAACTCCTGCTTCTAAGGAATTTAACAGCAACATTATTGACTAATTTAAACAAAAGACCAAGTAAAACAAAGGACTAGTGCTTAAAACAATATCTTCAACAGAATAATATCTTCAACAGACTTTCCCATCAGTAGATTAGGAGACTAGGATCGTAACAGTCACTCCCTCTGGCTCTGAGCTCTACATTAATAATATTGCAATCTATCATCGTGTTATGTCTCTCCGGTTCAGTTTTAGATATATGGGTGCCAAAACTGACTGTAAAGCAGATATGCCGAGGAGAACTAGAGTCGGAGGAGCATTCCCGTATTTATATTGTCTTCGTATAATGTCTTATTTCTTGTATCTGATGTTTTTCTGCCTATTGTATATATTTAATGAATATAAGTTGTTAATGGAGGAGGGTCTCCATCAATGTCATGACGCGTGCATACCATAACCATCATTCATGACCATAGCCTGTATATATTTATATAAATAGGCATAATCTAATTGTGTAGATGATAGATTTATTTAGTGTGGATTAGTTTTAAGTTTTAAATATGATTTCAATTTATTTGATTATTATATATAAAAAGAATTGTTGAAGGAGATTCGATATAAATGAAACAAGAAGAGACTAGTAATCCGAAACCCAATAATCTTGCTAACGAAGAAAACAAGAAAAATAGAGTAGACATTGCTTTTCCTTTCTGACTGACTGACTTCCTTCTATCAAAGAATTTTATGATATTTATGGAATAACATGGAAAATATATTTGCCAAGGGACTGTTTAATTTGGACTTTGATAGCCCGTTAGTTTGCCCATGAACAAAACCATCTGCTTCTACCAGCTTTCCGTTTGAATGATTCTCAAATAAATCATGTGTAAAGTAACACAATTTCAGTTTAATTAATCATCAATATATTCTTCAATCAAGTTTATTTCATTTGAGTTTTAGATGATATAGATCACTTATTCATACTTAAATTGGTGTATTATAGAAATAAATCAGAATTTTTATTACATTCAGGCATCTAAAATCACCCCCTAGTGCCACCTTTTTCTATGATTTCATGAAATTTAACACTCCCACGACCTAGGAAAAAAGATTAAAAAAAAAAAAATAAGCTGACAACAAAAATGTTCTTTATCACTAATCATATTATTATGATATATTTTATTGATTCGTAATAGATCCATTTTGAACTTTGGTTTCGCCAAATTCGTGTGAGTTCACATCAGAACAACATTCCAAAACATTAATCTATTTTGCGAGGAGAACACTACAAAATCGTAAATCCTTTTCTTCCATCTAAATTGATTTTGGATGCACCGATTAGTTAAATAATCGAAAAAGAAATAACAATATCATAACAAGAAAGAAAGATGTTACCATCAAAACACATCATATTAAGCTAGTGTCTTCCCTTTACTTTTACGCACCGTTTCAATAAACTGTAATTCTTATTATTGAGAAGGTTGTCGAAGCCAACACAATCTTCTGCCTTACCTATATATACTGGCAATTGTAATAGAATGACACACGCAAAAATAAATGAGGATAATTGTTAATTCCTTCTGTGAATTTCTTCTCTCCTTTCTCTCATTCTCTCCCTCTTACCTCAATCAACCCCTATTTCCTAAATTCTTCTTCTGCTTAGTAAATCATATACTAGAGAAATCACTCCATTAGGTTTAATACAGATTGAAAGATTCTTAATCGGGTTGTTACCTATAGATAGTGATCTTATACATGCTTCAAGTGGCATCAGAGCTTCGTATCTTTAGACCAAAACAATGACTCCTAACATTAGGTCTCAAGATTTAAAGAAACCAGAAGACATGATGGAAACCTCTAATAAGGAGAAGGCACAGTGGAATGATAAGATGATGAGGTTATTGGAACATCAAGGGCAATAATAGTCAGCTAGCGACACAAGACTAATGAGGTTGGAGGAGTTGATCACTGGCCTTTCCCATCAATAGAATACCTTATTGCAAAAGTTGTAGATATCTATAAGGGAGTTAAGTAATAACCGATAACAACTGCACATTTCTTAGGAAGGGCTAACCATGAAGAGTGGTTGGCATTATGGATGGCATTACACATTCCATAAACCTAAGAGTGACTTTCCATCTTTTAAAGGGGAAGACATTCACAAATGGTTATATAAATTAACCAATGCTTTGAGATATATGAGATCCAGGAACCAGAAAAACATAAGCTAGGATTTTACTATTTGGATGGTATGACATTATATTGGCATCAAAACTTCATTTGGAGTAGTGGTGGCTGAGTGGTAACATGAAATGAATATATAGAAGCAATTTGTGAAAGGTTTGATTGTCCGAAGGATCTCTTAGAAGAGCTAAAGGATTTGAAACAAGAAGGTGACCTAGAAACTTATATCAAGGACTTTGATATACTATGGAATCGTGCAGAGATAGACAAAAAATATGCCTTGGTTTTCTTTTTGGGTGGGCTAGAGACATAGATAAAGGATTTCGTTAAGATGTTTGAACCAAAATCCCTTAAATAAGCTTATAACTTGTCTCGTTTACAAGAAAATATTATCATATACAAAAAATCTCAAAAACACCATATCAAACACCCAGTCATGCCTATAAACAACATCAACCAGCACAAAATAGCCCAACATCAAACCCTATACAAATCCTATAACTTCCAAAATCTTTCCCTATAGACTTCTAATTCTTTGGCTTGCTATCCACTCCTCAACCTCATTTCCTTTCCAAGCCTAATATGAGACCCGTAAGAATTATCAGGAGCACAAAAATGAAAAATAAAAGGGCTAAGGGTTTGTGTTTTTGGTGTGATGACAAATTCACTCCGGGTCACAAATACATAACAAAAAGACTATACTTTATATGTATAGTGAAAGATAAAGAAAAGGATGAAGAAGTTGAAATAAATATTATAAGGGAAAGAAATAATCTAAAAATCATTAACCCTCACATCTCTATAAATACATTGAAAGGAGTCCCTAACTGCCTTAAGGTGACTAGACGAGTGGATAAGCTACCTAGCTTTATCATGATTAACTCTGGTAAAACATACAACTTCATGAATATATGGGTAGCTAATAAGTTACAATGTGCACTGACACCTATCAACCCTGTAACAGTTAAGGCTGTTAATGGGGGAAAATGCTATGCACTTCAATTTGTAATAATTTTAGGTGGAAAATACAAGGAATATACTTCATGGCTAATGTGTTTGTGATGGAGCTGGATGCTTGTGATATGGTCTTAGGCATTTATTGGTTGATCACCTAAGGGGACATTATATGTAATTATAGGAGTATGTGGATGAGTTTTGAATAGCAAAGACAAAGAGTAACACTAAGAGGGGAAGAACTTGTGAAGTTGCCATCAATTTAATTTGGATAGATGTGTGGGTTACTGGATAGAAAGTGAGGCTTATAAGATATCAACATATATAGCTTGATGATGATTCTTGATATAGGTGTTGAGATGAATGCATTACTAGTGGGAAAAAAAATCTAAAAGAGAAGGAAAAAAAAGCTCTCCAAAACTACTTCACACCTACCATGATGTGTTCACCCCTCTAGCAGGTTTACCCCTTTTTAGACCTAAAGACCATACTATTCTCTTAGAAGAGGAAGCTCATCCTGTTAATCTTAGGCCATATAGGTATTCCAGTTTATAGAAAGATACAGTGGAAAAAATGATCTCTAAAATGCTTGATTCCGACACAGTTCAACCAATTCACAACCCGTTCGCCTTACTAGTGGTAATAATAAAGGAAAAAAAATTATTGGAGGTTGTGTGTTGATTATAGGCTCTCAATAAGTTGTCAATTAAAAACAAGTTTCCTATACCCTTAATAGATGAGCTATTAGATAAGTTAACAAGGCAATTGTATTCTCAAAAATTGATTTAAGATCTGGCTATCACCAAATCAGGATGAACCCTAGAGATGTCCATAAGACAACATTCAAAACATACAATGGACACTATGAATTTCTACTGATGCCATTTGATCTCACCAATACTCCAGCTACCTTTCAAAGCTTAAGTAGTAAGGTGTTTGGAGCATAATTGAGGAGGTTTGTTCTAGTATTTCTTAAGACATTTTGATTTACAATAAAAGCTTCAAGAAGCACCTAAAGCATCTATAGGTTGTTTTGGAATTATTCAGGTTAAACAATTTGGTGGCTAAGAAAAGTAAATATGTCTTCAATAATGACAAAATTAAGTACTTGGGCCATGTTATCTCTAAGGCAAGGGTGGCTACAAATGCTAAAAAGATACAAGCTATAAGGGATTGGCCATTGCCACAGAACATCAAATAGCTGCGTGGGTTTTTGGGACTCACAGGTTACTACAGGAAGTTTGTGAGGAGCTATAGGACTATATGCAGACCTCTAACTAAGCTCCCAAAAAAGGATGCATTTTGTTAGGACCTAGACGCTACTTCTACATTTGAATCACTTAAGAAGGTAATGGTTAATCCTCTAACCTTGTCCTTACTTGATCTGAATAAACCATTTATAGTTGAGACTGACGCATCAGGTTCTAGCATTGGTGTAGTGTTAATGCAGGGGAGACATCTTATAGCCTACATCAACAAAGCTTCGGGGCCTAGGCAGCAAATGTTGTCCATTTATAAGAGAGAGAGAGAGAGATGTTGGCTATCCTACAGGCAATAACCAAGTGGAGATAGTATGTATGGGGAAGACTTTTCAAGAGTAGAATCAACCATGTCAGCCTTAAATACCTGCTGGATCAAAAAATGACATCTCATTCTCAATACTTATGGCTGATTAAACTATTAGGCTTTGATTACGAAATTGAATTTTATAAGAGGAAGAAGAATACAGCAGCTGATGATCTCTCTAGAATAGCTAACAACAAACTTAATGCATTAGCTTTATCCATAGTTTTCACTAGCTTATTGTCAAACATCAGGAGATCTTGAGAGGTTGATCATAAGGTTAAGTCAATCATCTAGGATTTAATTAAATACCCTGTTATACATCTTTATTACAAATAGAGTGATGGTTATCTTTTTATGAAAGGAAAATTGATGATGGAAAATGACATGATGTTATAGAATATCATCTAATAGCCACCTACCACAATATGACCTTAGGGGAACACTCTGATTCTATAGTTACAGAAGCGAGGATTGGCAATGTATTTTGTTGGAAGAAGCAACAAAAGCAAGTCAGACAATACATGAGAGAATGCCCTACATGTCAAAGATACAAGCCAGAGAATATGGCTAGCCCAAGATTATTACAATCTTTGCCTATTCTAACAGCACACTTTACAGACATCAATATAAAATTTATAATAGGTTTGCCTAAATCTAAAGGAAAATAAGTGATATTCGTAATGGTGGATAGGTTAAGCAAGTATGCATACTTTATGGCACTTTCACATCCCTATATTGCTAAATCAGTAGCAAAAACCTTCATGGACTCAGTCTATAAACTTTCGACAACCATAGTTAGTGATTGACACTTTGTTTTCCAAAATCAGTTTTGGAGGTAATTGTTCAATATGCAAGGAGTCAACCTGCACCATGTACTTATCATCCTTAATCAGAAGGGCAAACTACGATCGTCAACAAATGTCTGGAGAACTACCTCAGGTGAATGATAGGAGACGCCCCTTCATAATGTTGTAAATGGCTGTCATTAAGTGAGTGTGGTGGTATAATACAAACTTTCACACTACCACTAAATCAACTCCCTACGGAATACTATTCGGTTTTTCTCCACCTATCTACATTTCATACTTCCCTAAAGACTCCCCACTGGAGACAGTCGAACATTACCTCAATAAAAAGGAGCATATGCTACAAATAATCAGACAGAATTTGATCAAGTCACGGAATAGAATGAGACAGCTAGCCAACAAGAGAAGAAGTGACAGGGTTCTTAAAGTAGGTGATTCGGTTTACTTAAAACTTCAGCCTAACAAGCAGAAATCAGTTCTTCATCACCACCACCACAAGCTAGCAGCAAAATATTATGATCCTTATACCGTGATTGAGAAGATTGAAGAAGTTGCCTACAATTAGTTAAATCTTCCCCTCTCTTCAACAATCCATCTTGTTTTCCATGTCTCCCAGCTAAAGAGGAGTGTGGTGAACAAAATGGTGCACAATGATTTACATGATGGACCCAAAGAACCTATGCTACAACCCCAAACAATCCTGGATCGAAGGCTGATAAAAAAGGGTCAGCAAGCTGCAACGCAAATCTTAACTAGCAAGGGTTGTCTCTAGCTGAAGTAACTCAAATTTCCCTCACTCAACCTTGAGGACAAGGTGGTTATGGAGGGAGGAGATTCGTTACAGGTAAATTCAATTATGAAGAATTTATCAGAGGAGTTAGACAAACAGAAGAAAGGAATGATCGTTACCATCAAAACACAACATGTTAAGCTAGTGTCTTGCCTTTACTCATGGGCACCGTTTCAATAAATTGTAATTCTCATAACTGAGAAGGTTGTCGAAGCCAGCACCATCACCATCTTCTGCTGTGCCTATAGATATTGGTTGTTGTAACATAGCGACACGCAAAAATAAATGAGGACAATTGTTAAATCCTTCTGTGGATTCCTTCTTTCTCTAGTTCTTTCTCTCCTTCTCTCTATCGCCTCAATCAGCCCCACTTTCCTAATTTCTTCTTCTGCTCAATACAGATTGGAGGATTCTTAATCGGGTTGTTGGCTATAGATAGTGATCTTATACCTGCTTCAGACTCGGGGCTAAAGATGTAATTAATTCTGCAACTGTCTATTTTAATCACACAAAACATGTAATCACTTATCTCCGACACTGTCCTAGAAATGCATGCAGGACCGAGACCCTTATTGGGAGAGTGCGAGAGAAAAGAAAAGGACTCCAACTTTAGTGTTTTAATTACATCAGCCAATAATCATATCCAAATGTTCTAAGTTGTACAAGAATTGGTAATCGATATTTCCAATGAAACAAATAAGTTAATTGCAAAAGAATTAACTGTCCCTCGAACAATCCTTGTTTTGCTGCAACTTCAACTTTGGGTGTTTTTTTTTTTTTTTTTTTGGTCTTCTTACCATGGAGCTTTTTGGTGTTTGTGTTATGTAAGCAGAGTCCTCCTTCCAGAGTCCTCCTTCCAGCTCTGGCCATGAAAACTGGCCTTTGAGATTATGCGGCCTATTGGAAGCACATCAGAGAAGGAAGGCAAAAAGAGCTTGGAAAATGGACTTTGGTCCTCCCCACTTTCTCGAAGGACAGGTAAAAGAACCTCGATGATCCCCTGGTCGCCCCTGATAAATCAATCAGTAAATCGTCACTTTCACTTATCATTTTCAATTCAAGCACAGACCATAATTGATAATTCCCAATAGTTCTAAAGAACCTTAGACCATCTGGTCCTAATTAAATTGTCTGGATTAAATCAAATGTGATTTTCAGCTTTTGGGGATTGTTGTTCAGAAAAGAAGGCCATGGCAGTAAGAGAATTCGTCGTTCTCAGACAGAATGAGGGCAACATTGGTCATTGATGTAAAGCAGCTCCTGTGTTACGTGTGCCTACTTGTTATCAATCCATGGCTAGGTAGTATAGATTTTACCTGAGCAGCATCCTTGAGTGGCCCCCAACACTCTAACCGGTTGTACTTGGGTGAGCTAGAATGAAAATACACCCAAACTAAAGAATCCTTTAGCTCAGGATGCTCTGTGAAAAGTGCCGAATCTCCATGCAACACAGCTTCAAGCACCTGGCTTGCATCAAATCAAAACTCTGAGCATGACTACACAAATGGTGGGGAGTACTAGTGTATGCAACAGCCCAAAGATTAATCCTCAAGTACATGGAATCGCACAATAGAACACTTACCAAAGGCATTTCCTTGGAGAATATGTGGTATCTGAACTCAGCAGCAAGGTCTAGCAAGAGATTAGGTCCGCTCACATAGCAATGGACAAGTAGAGCTAATTGTCCTTCTAGCTTTTTCCATTCAGCAACCACATCATCCTTGCTATACCAACCTCTTAGCTGCATATACATTATGCACAGCCCATAATCACCACCAGGTAGATTGTCAAACTAAGTGAGCAATTTCATTTTCTTACACGAGTAACAAATACAATTTTTTCCAAGACCGAAAGCAGAACAAGGAAAGAAAGGGAAGAAAGGGAAAGGACAGTTAAATCATAGGAACACACCTGATCTAGGTTGATGACATTGGAGACTGTTAAGGTTAGGTCTGCTGTGAAGTCACAATGAGACAGGATGTAAGTTCGAGGGATAATTGCAGAGTATTGATTCATCTCTTCGCCCATTAAGACTACTTTCAGCTTCGAAGCTTCAAATTTTGCCGGAGGACCCAAAAGTCTAACTGCCTAGTGACACCAAACAGGCAGCTAGTCAACACCATTGATAGGTAGAATGAGCCATTGTAACCTCTTGCAGAAAGTTACATTGGCTCGGAAACAGAGAGCGTAAACATGACTTGAAATGAAATGAAGTGACTGTTGTCTAGACTCAATCTAGGTAGACCAAACCAATCAACTATAAACACATACTGTTGTCTAGACTCGTCCTTTGTGCTTCACCAAATTATCATTTTTTCTTTGGAAATTAATCGCTTCACGCTCTTCACTAGCAATAATAAAGATGCAAATACAGCAAAAACTTGAAAAAATTGCAAATGCATCATGTTAGAATTCCAAGTGTATGTGAGTCTTAATTGCAAGCATGTTTTACCCTATTCTAGTATTCCTTTAAACCATGCCCAACGCCTAACATTTGCAAGTTTCATAATTAATGATACAATAAATGACAATGCCACTGCACAGAGGCCTGGTGAAGAGATAAAGGCGAGGAGAATACCTCAGAGACTAACGTATTACAGGAAGCCCTGCTATCGCCAAAGGAGGAAAGAACAGCAGGCTTGGATCCTTTAAATGATAACTTGGTGCTGTTATTGCTGTTGTTGATGGATAAAGATTGCCTGTGCGGTGGTGACGGTGAAAATGAGTAGTGAGCACAATGACAGGCCATGGGAAATGCATAACAAGGTCTTTCTTTTCTTCATCTTTCACATCTCACCATTGTCTTCTCTCCGAACTTAGCTCGACAGAGAGAAAGAGATAGAGAGTGATGGAGTATGTGGAGTTTTGAGGTTCACAGTTTTGGTCCTGTGGACTGTGATTCTCACCTCAGACCCCAAATGTCCAAAAATCTTTATCAAGCATTCCCTCCACACAATTTTTTTTTTTAAATTGAATTTAATATTTCTCGATTAAAAAACAAAAAAGAACTAGTAATTTGAATTTTGTGGGGCTTCTCAATTAAATAAATGAATTAAAAAGAAATGGTGATTGGTTATGGAAATGGATGTTGTGACAGGTCATCATTGCTGATTGAATATTTGATAAGATGCTGTGGATAATGCGATGACGTGGCAAAACTGGGACCGGCACTCATCATCTCAAATCTAATTTTTTTTATATGGTTTATTTTTCTGTTATAATAGAATTTTTTAAAAAAATTAATTATTTTTTTATAAAAGAATTTTTTTTATATTTTTTTGATGTAATGATGTTAAAAATAAATTTTAAATAATAATAAAAAATTATTCCAATGTATTTTCAAGTAAAAAATATTTTGAAAAGCAATCACTACCACAATATTAAACAGTTTTTTAGTTCATTATGTTTGTTATGAATTTCAACCCCGTTTGTTTATTAGAAAATATATTTTTTTAAGTGATTTTTATAGAAAAGAGATTCCTAAAGAATAAATTATTTTCTAATGTTTAGTAATTTATTAAAAAATGAGTTGGAAAACACTTTTCAGTATTTAACTATGTCATGAAAAATGAGTTCGAAATTAACTTATCAATGTTTTAATTTTTTTTCAAGTTTATTAAAACAATGAGAACCAAATCTGACAGATAAAAGATTTTGAAGGAGGATGAAATTAAAAACAAATCTAGTTTTATAAATTATTTCAAATAAAACAAATAGTAATCAAAATAATGGCGACTATATATATAGTAATTAAAAGATGGAGGGCTAAATTTTATATTATCAATAAATAACAAGATATTTTTTATTTTTTCACAACTTCTAGAAAAGTATTTTGCGTCCAAAATAAAAGGAAAATACTTTTATAAAAACCAAGTCAAATTTTGTTTTGACTAGAAAGTATTTTCTACTGATTAATTTTTCTAACGGTAAATAAACACATGAAACTTTGAAAAGTGATCACTTTTCTTGAAACAAATGGGCCTTAAAAAGTGTCTAAGAGTGTAGTAATTTTTGTTTTTTTTTCCAAACATAAATTATACTTGCTTGCTTATATATATTTAAAAAATATGGTTTAAAGGGTGGGTCCCATCTTAAATTAAAGTATAACCTCAATTTCATGTGAAACAAGATGGAGATGCTTTTATTGAGGTTGGACCTAATTTATATGTTCAGGTGAATCTTTTACCAATAAGAAAAGAGAGAAAGAATGTTGAAAAAAATCAAACCAAAAATATCCTCATCTTCTCATTAGAAATGTTTTGCATTACTCAAGCTATTGAGCTTTTTTCTTCAACTTTTCTAGTATGAATACAAACTAAACCTTTCAATTGCTAATTATCTTACGGATCTTGGTAACTAAACATGATGATTAGTATATGGGTTTTTTATTTTATTTTAAATGTTTTATTCTTGTTTTGATAAATGAAATCATCATCGTTTTGTTCTATCTCTTCAAAACCAAACATAAAAAGACTTGTTATATTTTTGGGTTTTTCTCACATCTGCACGTGTGTTAGCTATTCTGAATTTTATCTTTATAATTTTATTTTATAGCATAAATGAAAGCAGCTTATTATTGTTTTTTGTGGTACAAGAAGAAGAAGACCTACCTTAAAATTATATAGAAACAACAAAGAAGGTGTTGATAAGCTAGTAATCTATTTCTTAGCTAAAGAAATCATTAACTTACAGTAAAAATTTGATTGAATTGAAACATGGGTTATTGTTGCTTGATTCATTTACTTTATATTTTAGGGTTTTAGGGTAGATCTTTTATATATAATTCCTTGCAAATAACTATTGGTCTTGGCTCTTGTTGTTTGATTTGACACTAAATAAGATCTTGAATATTTATATAGGTTTTAGTTGAAGATGTCTTAAGGTTTGTCTCTATATTGTTATTAGGGGTGTTCAAATTCGGCTCGGTTCGGTTTTGATTAAAAAAAGTAACCAAACCAAAAAAAAAATTACAAAATAAAAACCAAAACCGAACCGAAACTGGTTTGAACCGACTGGTTTCGGTTCGGTTTTTTAGGGAAAAAACTGGTTCAAACTGGTTTGGCTCGGTTTTTTCGGTTTTGGCTCAGTTTTTTTGATTTGGCTCGGTTTTGGTTTGGTTTTTTTCCGGTTTGGCTCAGTTTTTTTGGTTAGGTTCGATTCAGTTTTTTTGGTTTTATACTTATAAAACCAATACCTAACTGAACCGGTCGATTTTTTTAAAATTTTAATCGGTTTAGTCGGGTTTTTTTCACGGTTCGGTTTTTTCGGTTATTTTTTTCTCGGTTTTCTCGATTTCTCAGTTTTTTTTGCTCACCCCTAATTGTTATTATTGTGTTATTAAGTTTTTTTTAACTATATTCAAATGGATCCACAAACACACTACTTCACCTTTTCTTTTGGTATAACATTAATTTTTATGAGCTTGGATTAATTGATGTTACCAAATGTGCAAATATTTTATAGATTGATTCAAACATATTCATTCATACTTTTTTTATATTTAAAAGTCACTTGAATGGATGTTTAAGCATGATTGTTTTGGTGTAATACTACACATTCACTCCTTTAATGCGTCATATCATTAGATTATGGTGAATAAATCTTTCATAGCAAATAATTTCATGTTTGTAGTGTAATACTATTTTAGATGTGGTGTGGAATTTGTATTTTGGTGGACTTTTGTTGGCTTTTTTATTCATAGAATGCTATCCTTTAGTAATGCTTTATTTATTAACTCATGTTTGTACAGTGTAGTTTCATAGTATGCTAGTAATTGAATCTTTTAGAGAAAACATTTTTAAAGGTGCAGTAATTGTTTGTATGTCATGCTTCTATTAATGCATCTTGAATATATAGGAAGAACATTTGCACTGAATTAAAGATCAGAGTTAAATAATAATTTTGAACTATTTTTATGATATAATCTACATACTACTTTTGCAATTAGGTTACTTGTGGAATGTTTTGAGTTCATCAAGTCAATTTTTCATAACTTGTCATTGTTTTATTCTATTCTTATATATTTTTATCTATATTTGATATTTTTCTTGAGGCAAGTCAATTTTACAATTTGCATATTGTCACAAATGTTTAATCTTTTTTTAATTACTCTAACATACTCATGTCCTTGATTGTTTTTTTTTTCTTAATCTGGTTATCAAATAAAGCAATGGAGGATTCTGAAAGTCAGGATAAACTTTCTTGAACTAAGAAAATGTTGCATACTTTTCATGATATTTGCATCAAAGTTATTAAGATGGGAATAAGACCAAATACTTATTTTAATAAAGATGGTTAGAGATTTGTGATGATTGTCTTCAAATAATAGACTAGTCATGCTTTCACCAATGTGCAACTGAAGAACAAATACGATGATATAAAAAAAATTGGAGGATATGAAAAAAAAAGTTGATTTATGAAATTGATGTTGGTTGAAGTAGTGAATTAAAAACTATTTCTGCAACCGATAAGTAGTGGAAAGCAAAAATCCAGGTTAGTTGCTAAGAACTTCATCTTTTCACTTTTATTTATCTTATTTATGTAGTTGATGAATTCATTAAGTTTCATTAATTATATTCAATTTGTTTTATATACAAAGTTAGAGGATTAAAAAATTTTAGGCATGTTGGTATTGAGCCATCTTTTATAGAAAATATGATTTAATATTTAGTAATATAATGGTTACAAGACAATATGATTGGGCTTTCTTTTCAAAAGTGTTGTATGATAATGATAAGGATGATGACATGAGAAATGCTGATGTTGATGCTGATGATGATGATGATGTTAATCTAGTGGAAGGAAGTGGTGATTCAAATGAGGATGTCATTCTTAATTTTATAGATGATGTGAGTAACATGATAGTTTGATTCAATTTGGCAAACAACAATAGCACATATAGTAGTGGCATAAGGAAAGCTAGACAATATTTTACAACTCAAGGTAGAAAAAATGGAAAAGGGTTCTAGAATTGGAGCTCAATTATTTTCATATTTGGATGGACTTTGATAGTGTTTTGACAAAGAGTGATTGCATCTCTAGTTCTAAAGATAATAAAAGGTGTAACATTGAAGAGGTTATGAAAAGCTTTATTTCATAGATGAAAATAACTTTAGTGATGACTTGCATACTTTCTTAATTGAGCTATTTTGTTTAAGGAGCAAGAGGGTGAGTGCAATAGGAGATATTGATAGAAAGTTTAACTGGCTAAAAATGAATGTCTGATCGAAGTTTAAAGATTTAGAACTAAAGGTGTGTTTTTATTCATTTAAATTACTTATATCATTGTGTTTTCCTTAAGAAATATGACAATTGACTACTAGTTTTTAACTATGACAATTGATTTTGTTATTTGTGCAATGAATAATTATAATGTCTTTTCTATAATGATGAAATGAGGTCTTTAAATGAAAATTGTCGAATTGTAAAGAGTTTGTTGTATACTTAATAGGTTGCTACTTTTGTTTTTGTTTAATATGCATGGTGAACCATGCCTTAATATTAGATTTTCCTTTTGTTTTAAAAATAGTTTGGATGATATATGATGTTGTTGTTTAGTAGATACTTTTGATAAGAGAGACACAGTTTGAGTGAATTATAATGATATTATTGAACTGTGATTGTGTTATGCCTTATCATTAATTTTTTTTTCTTCTAGTTATGCCTATCTTCCATTGTGTGCACTATAGTTTGAATTTTTTTTTATTATGTTATTGTAAGAGACATGTAATAGCCCTACTGTTATTATGATTATATGGATGCTTTCTAAGTTTGTACTACAACTTGTTTACCCAATAGTCTAATGGTTACTAATATTTAACTTGTATTGTTATTGTCATTGAGAAAATTTGGAAAATACCTTTAGGTTAAAATAATAACTTTTAAAGGTTTGTTGGCCAACTTCAATAACTTTAATTCAATTTGTACTGTTATGGCATTTAAGAAAATTTGGATAAGACCTTTAGATAAGAATAATAAATTTTGAAAGTTAGTTGAACAATTTCAACAACTAATGTTTAACATTTAAAATATGAAAAACACATGTAGCTAAAAGTTAATTGTAGTACAATATTGTTTGGTCATATAATTGTGTTTTTCACCGCCCCTGGTCTCCAATCATAATATATATATATATATATATATATATATATATATATATATATATATTCACTCTACTTGATGAGTCCAAAAAAAATTTGTTGCTTGAAAATGATCTAGTTATGAACATGATAGATTGGAAATATAGACAAAAACAAAATGAAATGTAATCCTACAAGCAAAGGTTTTCTTGTAATTTGTAATATAGAAATTTGAAACATATGATTTATGACAAATAAAGAGGGAAAATATAATGAATGCATAAACATTTGTGTGTGTGTAGTCAAATTATAAAATTAGAGAAAGAAATCTTGAAAAATCAAATGGAACATGGTACATCTATGAGAAAAAAAAACTAAATTATAGAAGAGTTATTGGTTTATATAAATTGTAAGAAGATTAAATATGAAAATTTAATTGATAAATACAAAGAAAATACATAGAATATAAAGAAGATATGTTGATGACATTTTATTTGTAAAAGAAAGGTGAATTTTTTTAGTTTAAAGGGTCAAGCTAACATGAAGTAAAGTATGATTGAATGCTAAATAAAAAGCAAAAATCACACCTTTTTTCTAGTTAAACTACATTTAACTTGTGCAAGAAAAGCAAGTGAACAATAAGGCTAAAAACAAATCATAATATAACCTCATATTTTCAAGCAAAGGTTGTCTCACAATCTATATGATAGAAATTTATAAAATGTTATTAGAAATGAAGAAAAAAAGGAAAATATAATGAATACATATGCATCTATCCGTGTGTGTATTCAAATTATAAAATTAGAGAAAGAAATTTGGAAACATCAAGTGGAAAGTTGTACATCTATGAAAAAAAAACTAAATTATAGAAGAGTTATTGATTTATATGGATTTAAATATGAGAATTTAATTGATAAATACAAAGAAAACATATGGGATATAATGAATGCATAAGCATTTATCCGTGTTTCAAATTATAAAATTAGAGAAAGAAATTTCAAAACATGAAGTGGAAAGTGGTACATCTATGGAAAAAAAAAACTAAATTATAGAAGAGTTATTGATTTATATGGATTGTAAGAAGATTAAATATGAGAATTTAATTGATAAATACAAAGAAAACATATGGGATATAAAGAAGAGATTTTGATGAAATTTATTTGTCGATAAAAGGTAATATTTTTTAGTTTGAAGAGTTAAAGCTAACATGATGAAAAGCATAATTGAATGGTAAGTAAAAGGAAAAAATTACACTTTTTTTTCTATTTAAATTATGTTTAACTTGTACAAGAAAAGGCAAGTGAACAACAAGGCCAAACAAAGTCATAATATAACTTAATATTTTCATGAACATAAGCATATAAAGCTAAGAGGGGAAAAAAGAAATTTGCATCATTACCATATCTAGGAGAAAACAAATGAGAGATATAAAACATGATATTTGATGCAATTTGATGATCTCTTTTAATTTATGATACTCTTAATTACTAAATATTTTATGTCATCATAGATATGGACGTTAAGTGATTTAATGCTCTATTGAAAGATACTTTTTATAAGAATTGTGATAATGTAATGAATCGTGTTATTAATTATGTTAATAATAGTAGTTGTTATGATGATGATAATAGTGGTGGTGATGGTGGCTATAATGACGATGACGATAATGACAATGAAAATAATGCTAGTGATAAGAAAGGTGAATCATTTTTTAGGAGAGAGTTTGGTTGTCGTAAACTAATATTATACAAGGCTAAGGCTCTCTCCATGTATTATAATAATTATATATAAAAAGAACCTTGTATGGTTTCATAAAACATAGATATGAGATGGTTTAATGAAATATTACAAGAACATTGGAAACAATATGTTAACATATTTAGGATGGATGCAACAATGTTGCAAAGCCTGTGATTTGATTTAGAAACACAATATGATTAAAAGCTTCAAGAAAGATGAGTGTTATTCAAAAGGTAGGCATGTTTCTAAATACATTAGTATTGGGTGCTTCGAATAAGAAAGTTCAATAAAGATTTCAGCATTTAGGCGAAACTATTAGTAGATACTTTAATGAAATTTTAAGAGCAATAAAAGGAAGTTGTAAAAAGATGTGGCATTTAAAAAAAATTGATCATCATTTTAATTTTATTCCTAATGATTTTTTAACCGATGCTATTTCATATTTGCAAAGTCATAGATACTAAAGGTCTTCTTAAATAGAATATGTTGGTGATGAGATTGCATGTAGTTTAATGGGACAATAAAAGTAAGATCATAATGTCACATTGTTGTATTTATGATGTATTAATAATCCAATATACATGTTTTTTTTACTCATTTTACTATCGACATCTCTTTCAATTATAATTTTAACCTAATATTTTTCAATTATCTTTTATTCTTCAACAATTTCAACCAAAGTTTTAACTAAATATATATTTTAATCAAACCAACCAAACTAAAAATAATTTTTCTAAAAGTATTTTTTAAACTACAATTACAAAAATTATCACAATACCAAAACACTTTTATTCCATCCCTCCATATTTTCCAAAGAAAGTTTGGGCCCATTAGAATATTTGCTTGCCAAGCACTAAAGTACAAAATTTAAGATTATTTTTCCACACTGCTAAACAATCTAGTCATATCTTCGCATTTTTAAGATAAATACAAGTAAAAGTTGAAAGTTAAGATAAAAGTAAAAGTTAAGATAAATACAAGCAGCGGTGTAAACAACTGCAGCAGTTGATAGAGGAGAGAAAAGGAGAAGGAAAGTGATGTATGGAGCCTTGTAAAACAAAAGCTGGGTCCATCCAGTGGAGTTAGGAAGACATAGTTCGATTTGTTCTGGGGTACGAGTATATACTGTACAACTTCAATGATTTTTGCAAATAGAGCATTTGATACCTTCATGAATTTTCGTATTGAAAATTTGACATGTTTGTCCATCAACTATTTGCTAGTCTCGCACCATAACGACATGGAATCTTTTTTATTTTGTTTAATTTCAATTGTAATACGAGTATATACTGATTATGTTAAAAAAAAGATATGATCACCCTATAATATCCTATCTAAATTAAACTATATTTCTATTTTTTTTTATCCTATATGGGCAGGAATGAAGATACAAGTGGCTTAGATAACAAATTACAGTGAACATGTGGTTTTTGAGTTTGAATTGTAATTGTAATTGTAATTTGATGGATTGTAATGAGAATATAAGAGAGTAATTATTAAGAATTTAAAGAAATGAAAAAAAAAATGAGAAATTGAATTTATTAATTAAGGACTAAATTACAAAGTAAAAAAACTTAATTGAAATAAAATATAAAATTTCTAGGCAGGTTAGAGATAGCCCCGGTCTTTCAAGAGCTAAGAGTATTGTTTTAAAACATTTCTCGTAAATCTTCCTGCTAACAATTATTTAATTTCTAGACAAGAATAAGAATTTGAAATTTAAATTGAATTTTGAGAATAGATTTCAAAGATCCTGGTCTAACTGACTGGAGTGGAGAGCAATTCTTTTCAAAACAATGCAACGTCGTTTCCATGTCTTCAAAATGCCACCGTTTCCTTAACAACGTCACAGTTTTCATTGTTTAAACATCTACCAGGGCACGTGTGAACCCGTTGTGGTGAGGTTGTCGCCGTCAACGCGGTCTTCTCATTTCCCAGGCTATGTATCTATCGTCCGATCAAGCAACTGTCTCTCCATCTTGCAGATGCCCAATACCGACAGTTCATTGTCCAAACAAGCAGAGAAGATTTTAGGGTTAAAGATCCATCTTCGTCAGAAATTCCCAGGTCCGTCACCATGTTTACCAGCAGAGGTGGATAATCCGGCCAGGCTCTGCCATGGACCGTAGCTGAATTGAAGGGCCCAGTTGCACCTTGGAAGTGCAGGCGAACACACACATATTTTGTCGTTAACATGTCACGTTGGAAGGGATGAAATGATTAATAATAATGTGCTTTGAGGACTTGTAAGTTGCAAGGGTTTTTCAGATTTATTTATTGCGGGACCTAGCATGCAGAGTAGCCATTTATGATTTCATTCAATACAGATTTTTAGGGAATGTTTATGATTATTTTTGAAAGAATTTTTTATTTAAAATATATTAAAATAATATATTTTTTTATTTTTTAAAAAATTATTTTTGATATGAGTTTGTCAAAATAATTTAAAAACATTAAAAAAATATTAATTTTAAAAAATAAAATATAAATGTAAAATATAAAAACAAACAGCATACGTAGATCTAATTAAGACCATGTTTTCTTTGCTTTAGTTAATAAGTAAAAGGGAGAATAAGGACTGTCGGTGCATACGTGTAATGCATGGGAACATCGCTATCGCCTGATCCAGCCATCTAGCCCATGCCATCTCTCTGCCCTCCATTTGTATCTTGCTCTGATTGTTCATAGGAAAGTTATTTTTTTTTTTTTGGTAAAATGAATTTTGAAGAAAGTAAATTTTTAGAAAGTAAATTTTAAAAATATATTTTTTAATATTTGATAATGTTATAAAAATAAACTGAAAAATATTTTTTAGTGTTTGGTTATGTTATGAAAAATAAACTGGAAAATAATTTATTAATAAATTAATTTTTTTTTCAAGTTTATCGAATATATATAAAATATTTAATCACTTACAATAAAAAAAATAAAATCTAAAAAGTATAATGATAAATTTTTTTTATTATATTCTATATTCATACATAGCTTATTTTATAAAATATAAATATATATATCATATCATATTATAGAGAAATATGCTTGTGAAATATTTTTTACGTAAAATTTATTAATATATTTTTTTTAATTTTAAAAGTTTAAAATATTTTTTTTTTCATATGAAGAAAGCCAAATTAGTTTATTGTAGGAGTTATATATTTCGTTTTCTTTTTGGTATAAAGATCAATGTTATCCTCCCCAAATCCATTCTTAGCAAGCCATGTTATCATGATATACCATGAAGTCAAATTGCACTCTTGCATGTTGTCAAAAACACTGAACGCTTCATCCATGGCACCACATTTTGAGTACATTTCTAAGATCTTATTAAGTGTGCCAACATCTAGAGGAGATTGTGATCTTACAACGCAGTCATGAATCACTCTTGCTTCCTCTAGAGCTTCAGCCTCTCCACATGCCTGCATCAACTGCAAATAGCGTGATAGATCCACAAAAACACTCTGCTTCTGTAACAACTGCAAAAATTCCACAGCTTCCTTCACCTTTCCCTCCTTGCAAAATTCATCCAGCTCCTCCATAGAACCTCTATTCAAGCTACTTTTGGAAGATTCGGTTGAATCCCCTTCAGGTTTAGCATGGTTTGATACTTGAGAAGCCTCCATGCTGCTCTGAAAAGTATTACAGTTTGGCTGGTATTGTTCAACGTTCAAATTCTGCTGGTGTTGTCCAAAATATTGGTTCTGCTGGTACTGTCCATAATATTGGTTCTGTTGATATTGTCCACCATTTACCATGTAATGATCATTGGGACCATGGTGAAATTTCTCAACATTATGAGTGTAATTGCTATTCAGGCTTCTTTGTGACTCTGAAAGACCTTGCGAATTAAACCCATGCTCGTTCCGGAAGCTCCCCTGCTTCTTTCCCAGGAAGCTCCATCACAGTTTTGCTGAAAATCTACACGATTTTTCCCATGAAACACAGTAAAATTCCCATCTTTCCCGATTGGGTTGTTCCATAAATCATTTCTAGGGCTTTCCCTAAAACCCCCATTAGGGTTTAAGTTGTTTCCACCAGAGTTTTCGTTGTTATAACCATAAGGCCCATCTGGTTTATGGAAATGCTCATTAGAATTATGTTCGTGATACCCATTCGAGTTTTGAAAATCAAATCTTTCAGTGGCGGTGCTAAGATTCTCGAAAAAAGTGATAGACTCACAGGAGTTACTTGAGGAGCATACCTTGGATAAAGAAGCGATGGATTTGATAGTGAGAAGCGAAGCTCTCTTTCTGGACATCTATGCCTCAATCAATAATATAGGTCTTGCTTCGAAGAGAGACAGGGGAGGTTCAGCAATTTGAGTGGCGAGGTCTAGGTTTGTTGGGGTTAATTTTTGAGCTGTACCAGAAAACAAAAACATAAGCTTTGTTAATAAAGAAAAAGAAAGTGTTTTCCTTTCAATAAAGAAAGGAAAACACTTTTCTACTCTAATATTTTATTTTTTTTATTGATTGGAATTGAGTTTTTTTTATCAATTTTTTTTATGCTTGCCAAACATGAAAAAATAAAAAAAATAATTTTTAGAAAAATAAATTCCTGAAAACAAACAAGACATAGACTTTAAATAGTTGTATTGGTAGTCGATGAGTCAGGTTTTTATTAAGATTTTTATTTTGTTTAGAAATCTTTTTAAAATATATGTATCTGGCTAGGAAGCCGAATCCATAAATCTAAATTTGACCATTAGTAAAGTATAAAATAAGGTGAATTTAGTATATTTGCTAGATTTAAGTAATATAGTTTCAATATATTTACTAGATTTAAAATGCTTGGATTTAGTGGATAATTAAGTCTAAAGTATGAACTTGAAAATTAGCTAATTACATAGTCTAATATGCTTACTAGGTTTAAAACACCTAGATTTGATGGATAGCCGAGTTTAAAATCTACGGACTTGAACGCCAGCCTTGTTTATGTATCGTAGCTTTAATATGTTTGTTAAACATAAAACTTTTAAACTTGATGGGCAACAAAATTCATAGTGCGCGGACTTGGCAGTCTAACAAGTCTGTGTAACGTGAGTCTGGCATGTTTGTCAAACCTTGAATTTCACGAACAGTTAAGTCTAAAGTGTGTGGACTTTGTAGTAGCCAAGTTTAAAATACATGGATTTGGCATTCAATCAAGCCCTTGTGACATAATCCTAACTTGTTTGGTTGCAATTTTATCAATTTTTAGGCTTTTATATATAATCTTAAGCTATTATTTATCATGGTAAAGGGATGATAAAATGCCATAAGATAATGATTTTTTTATGCTTATAAATGTGTATAAAGTCTTTTAAAAAATTCTTTATATTTTTTTATCTCATTATATAATATGTAAGAAGTTTTTTTATCCTTAAAATTATATTTTTATTGCTTTAAGTCATTTAATTTTTTTTTTTTTTAAAATCCTGACCTTACCATAAAAAGATCTTTGAATCTCTCAATTAAGAATATTTTATTATAAGTATTCAAGACTTTTTTAGTAAATTGAGAGTTATCTCAATAAAAAAATCTAAATTCTTTTATAAATTGATTAATTTCTATTCCAAATACTAAATAATCTCTTATTCATGTTATTAGATTTTTGAACTTCAGCGGTGGTAAGCAAATTGCCATGACTCAAGGAGCTGCAGTTGTTAACATTAAGAACTCATCCACATCCCAAAGCCGACACTAGTGTCCAAAACTGGCCAGGTTAATCAAGGAATTCCCAACACAATCAAGGTACGGTTTGTTTCCTACAAAGTAGGTTTGTTTTTGAAAATTGGATATTGAGAAATTAAATTTTAAGAAACTAAATTTTGAGAAATTAAATTAATTTTTAATGTTTGATAATGTAATAAAAAATAAATTATAAAATACTTTTACGTAATGGAAAATAAGATGAAAAATAATTTATTAATATTTTATATTTTTTAATTTTATTATATAACAAGAAATAAATCTTACAAATTTAAAAATTAAATGCAAATGAAATTGAAAAAAATATAATTTCATAAATTATCTTAAATAAAATAAATAATAATTAAAATAATAAAAATTAAATCTAACAAATAAAAAAAATTAAAAGATGAAGAAATTAAAATAATAACAATTATCATTTCATAAATTATTTTAAATAAAATAAATAAAAATCAAAAGAATAAGAATTAAATTTAATAGAAAAAAAATTTCAATTAAAAAATAATAAAAAAACAAATAATAATTATATAAATATAGACCAAAAGTTTAAGGATTAAATTTGATATAATCAGTAAATAATATGATATTTTTAAATTTTTCATAACTTCTAAAAAGTATTTTCTATCTAAAATAAAAAAAATATTTTTTAAAAAACTAAACTAAATTTTTTTTAACTAAAAAGTATTTTATGTTATTTAACCATGATAAATAAATATAAAATATTTAAAACATAATTTATGAAACAAGGCTCGAATGTCAAATGTCATGCTGTTTGCACTTGCAATTTGTTAGGATTGCCGACTTGTGTGACCTGTGAGCTAAGAGCCAAAAGGCCCCTAACCTTTCAACAGCATCACACGCATCTCCCTGTTTAACTCTTCCTGTTACTATCGTCCAAGTGCTAACATGTGGCCCAGGGACTTCGGTGGAAAATGAGTCCATCACTCGGTACAAGATGCTGTCAATGGAGATAATCAATAGAGTAAATGCCCCCACCGTCGGTCTTTCTACTTCGAATGACACGCTTGTGGTCAGTGCTTTCCAGTTGGAGTTGCAAATTTTGATTTTCACTTCAGTACTGTTTTTCACGTAGTTCTTTTATTGACCATCAGCCCTCCATCTAAGGAAAGAAGGGACACTGCTATTAAAGCTCCCCACTTGGCTGTCTGCTTTAAAAGCTCTCCTCTCCTCTTTCGTTCTTCACAAAATAAAGAGGAGATCCAAGAGGTTGTTGCTTTGCCTTCTTTTGTTTTTTTGTTTTTTGGGTTTTCCATTTCAGATCCAAACACGGCAACTTCGTTTCTGACAACCCGCTTCTACTCTCTGCTTCTTGCAAAACAGAAATTCAAGATTTATACAATGTTGTGTTAGAAAAATACATGATCAAAGCCTTGACAGGATCCGGTATTTTCTTGTAAGTTAATCATTTCCTCACTTTCTGAATGTGGGTTTTTACTTTTAAGCTGAGCGCTGATCTTACCTCTTATGTCCCTGATAATTTAGTTCTAGATAATGGCGCGTTTCTATGTGATAATGGCGTGTTTCTATGTGTGTGGTAGATACGTTGCTTGTCTGCTTTTTACTATGGCATGTATTGGGACTAGTAATCAATCGAGTGCTTGAGAGTTGAGATTGTTTAGTCGTTTCATTCTTCTTCATTTAATACTTCGAAGTTTGTTAATGAGCTTCTATTGCAAAAAGAGTTTTTTTTTCCTACTTAAACTAGTGGAGTGGATCTAGTTCTCTTTCTTTAACCAGCACCAAAAAAAAAAAAAGTTTCTTAAAAGTTCTGATCTATTTGTGATTTGTGACTTTTTAGCTGTTTAAATCAGACATTAGTAATAGGTGGTTTAATGCATCTCTAGTTTTTGGAAAATTAGATTAAAGAGATGCGTGAAAAGGATAAAAGAATACTCTCGCTGTACTGTACCTATCTCCCTCCCTCACGCACGAAACAGTTCTTGATTATAGTAGTATGCAAGCGGACAAGGTGTTTCAAATAAAATCCTCGCCGAAGAAAAGGAATATAAAAAGAGAACGAAACTAAAGATGTAATTGGAGTCCAGAAAGGATAACTTTTTTCCAAAATTTAAGTTTAAAGGGAAAGTGGACTTGAGTCCTGGAACATAATTTATAAGAGAAGAAAAGCAGACCACCCTGAAATTAAGGTAGTAAGGTGCTTGATCATAAGATATCAAAATAGATAAAAAGGATTATAAAAAAGGGAGCACATAGCCAATTGTTGTGCAGGTTTCATACTTTATCTTTCTTTTCCCTAACCGTTACCCATTAGTGTTTTCGTGATAAGGTTAATTTTAATTTAAGGCGTTGGGGTTTGTAGCGTAGCTGATTTTTGTTATTTTACATTGCAGGTGTATATAACAAGCGTCATAATATTAAAGCAGGCATGGCTATGGGAAAATATTCCCGTGTTGATGGGAAGAAGTCGTCCAACTACTGTTCTACAATCACTGTGGTTGTGTTTGTTGCTTTGTGTTTGGTTGGGGCTTGGATGTTTATGTCATCATCTGTTTCAGTTCAAAATTCAGACTCGTCTTCCCAAGAGAAAGTGAATGATGTGAAACGAGTGGCTGGTGAAAATAATTCTAAGCAATTTGAAGACAGTCCTGGTGATTTACCGGATGATGCAACCAAAGAAGATGGGAACACTGTTGCTTCTCAAAGTGATAGCCAATCTGATGTCCATGAAGACCAAAATGTGACTGAAAAAGAGAGTGAAGGTACAGTTGAGGATAACAAGGATGAGAAGACTGAGTCTAAGAATATGGTTGAAGAAAACCAGGATGAGAAGACTGAGTCTCAAGAGGAACCAAAGACAGAGACTGAAAAGGATGGAAAAACAGAGGATAGAGACTCAAATTCAGGAGATGGAGAATCAAATTTAGAAGCTGGAGAGATGCCTGCTGAAGGTGATGAAACAAATAAAAGTGAGCAAATAGAATCAGAGGAGAGCTCAGGTGAAAATAAATCCGAGTTGGACGAGGGGGAGAAAAACTCAGACTCAGCAGCGAGTGCAGATGAAAATAACCAGGAAGGTGCTACTGAGAATAATGCGGATAGTCAAGAGAATGATCAAACTTCCATTGAGATTTTACCTGCCGGTGCACAATCAGAACTTCTAAATGAAACTAATACTCAAAATGGGGCTTGGTCAACTCAAGTGGTGGAATCACAGAAAGAGAAGATATCGCAACAATCTTCAATATCTAAGGATCAAAATGGTCATGCATGGAAACTTTGTAATGTCACTGCTGGACCAGATTACGTCCCTTGCCTTGATAATTGGTATGTTATAAGAAGGCTTTCAAGCACAAAGCACTATGAACATCGAGAGAGGCACTGCCCTCAAGAAGCCCCCACTTGTCTGGTATCCATACCTGAAGGATATCGACGCTCAATTAAGTGGCCTAAAAGCAAGGATAAGGTAAACACTGATCCACTTGATTGGTGAAAGAACTTTCCTGTTTACTTCGGCTGAAATTTTTATTTCGGCTCACATTGCAGATATGGTACTATAATGTTCCCCACACCAAGCTTGCTGAGGTTAAGGGACATCAGAATTGGGTTAAAGTTACTGGTGAATATCTGACTTTTCCGGGTGGTGGAACTCAGTTCAAGCACGGTGCTCTTCATTATATTGATTTCATCCAGGATGTGAGTTTGTTTATTGCACTTGTTATCTGCAGTTCCTGTCCTTTATTTTGTGCAAACACTAAGTCAACAGGTTGAGCATGAGACACTGATTTAACTGATCTAGGTTGTGTGTAAATATGATTGTGTATGCTGAAGAGTATAATGCGATCAATTTTTTCTATGTTGTATGATTGATGCAGTCACATCCTGATATTGCATGGGGAAAAAGAACCAGAGTGATATTGGATGTTGGGTGTGGGGTGGCAAGCTTTGGAGGTTATCTTTTTGAAAGAGATGTTCTTGCAATGTCATTTGCTCCCAAGGATGAACATGAAGCTCAGGTTCAATTTGCACTTGAAAGGGGAATCCCTGCAATGTTGGCTGTTATGGGCACCAAGAGATTACCCTTTCCTAGTTCTGTTTTTGATGTTGTTCACTGCGCACGCTGTAGGGTTCCTTGGCATGTTGAAGGTGATGTTTGTGTCTATTCTACTCAAGTAAAAATTTCTGTCTTCTTGTTTTTCTTGTTTCAGAGATATATTTTGAGTCCTTGCAGGTGGTAAACTTCTTTTGGAGCTGAATCGAGTTTTGCGACCTGGTGGATACTTTGTCTGGTCTGCCACCCCAGTTTATCAAAAGCTTCCAGAAGATGTGGGCATTTGGAAAGGTAGAATATTTTCTAACATTTGCATTCCTTTCTAGAGGATAATATATGGCTTGCCTTGATATAACCTTTTCTTTTTTTGATGGCAGCCATGTCCAAACTAACAAAGTCAATGTGCTGGGATCTGGTGGTGATTAAAAAGGACAAACTAAATGGTGTTGGTGCTGCAATATTTAGAAAGCCAACTTCCAATGACTGTTATAATAATAGACCCCAAAATAAGCCTCCACTGTGCAAAGAATCCGATGATCCAAATGCAGCATGGTACTTTCTTTTTTGTCCCATGGTTTTAGAATTGCCTCTTTCTTCTTCCACAAGTACCCATCCTGATTTTTCATAATAACTTGCATAGATAATTGAAGTGATGCAAGCATGCTGCCACTTTTATTATAAGCTTTGAATTGAGGAAACTTGAAATTACTATGATTATGGATGTTTGTCTTCAGGAATGTCCCACTTGAGGCATGCATGCATAAAGTGCCTGAAGATGCATCAGTGCGTGGGTCTCGTTGGCCTGAGCAATGGCCACAAAGGCTGGAGAAACCACCATACTGGCTGAATTCTCAGGTTGGAGTTTATGGTAAAGCTGCGCCAGAGGATTTTGCTGCTGACTATGGCCATTGGAAAAATGTTGTTTCCCAATCTTATTTGAATGGAATGGGAATCAACTGGTCTTCTGTGAGAAATATCATGGACATGAGAGCTGTATACGGAGGGTAAGCAATTTTGACAATTTTATCTTATGCTAGTTATTTAAGCAGACTTTTGTATGTTATGTATGGTAAAGACACTCTGTTTCTCTTGTCTGTTTGCTATCCTGTCGAAAGTATGTTTTTTTTATATATATCTGATTGGGGTATAGACTTGAGCTACATTTCTTTGATTTGTTCTGTTGGTTAAAGGAGTGGATCATGTCTTTTGGTTTATCCCTGTGCGTTGATGGGATTGCATGTTATTCGTCTTTAGTGATTGATGGGGATTTCCCCTAGTAGCTCACTGTTATTGTTAATATGTTTTCCATTTTCCATGGTAAGACACATATAGTAGTTTCTTATGCTTTTCTGTAATTGTGTTAGGTTCGCTGCGGCACTGAAAGATTTGAAAGTGTGGGTTATGAATGTAGTCCCAATTGACTCTGCAGACACACTTCCAATAATTTACGAGCGTGGTTTGTTTGGAATGTATCATGATTGGTGCGAATCATTCAACACCTATCCTAGAACTTACGATCTTCTCCATGCTGATCATCTCTTTTCCAGCCTCACGAAGAGGTTTGTTCATCACATCGCCGTGTTCTAAAGAAAAAAGAGATCCCTATAATTCCTGTGACTTGATGTTCTGTTGTTTTCCTGGCCACAGGTGCAACTTAGTGGCAGTAATAGCAGAAGTTGACAGGATACTGAGGCCAGAAGGAAATCTGATTGTGCGTGACAATGTTGAAATCATTGGTGAGATTGAGAGCCTGGCCAAATCTCTGAACTGGGATATCCGGATGATTTACTCAAAAGACACTGAGGGACTGCTTTGTGTTCACAAGACAATGTGGCGTCCTACAGAGCCAGAAACAATAACGTCAGCCATTATATAAATCTGAAGCTTCAGCTTGTACCTTCCATTTGAGGGTGCCTAGCTGCTTGTATTGATGTCGTCCAGGTATTTTTCTGCCATCTTTAGGCATTTGAGGGCTAGTATCAATTAGCTGATTTCTCCACGAGCAACTGTAAAATTATAGTTAATTAGTTTGTTATTCTTGAAATTTTCCTCATGATCGTTAATGTTGTTTTAATCATCCCTCGCTAATTCTTTTGCTAGGGATGTTGGCTGTATACTTGTTATGGATATTTTTTTCCAGATTAATCAAATTGCTTAATGGTAGATGCTTGTTGTACCCTATGAATTTGTACAAGAGGACTCCTCCTTTTGCTTTATTGCTTTATTAATAATGCTGTTGGTGCTCCTTTTTTCCAGTTAATGTTGCTGTTTAAGATTTTTTGGAAAATCTCAAATTAGTCCTCAAACTATTTTGTGGATTTTAATTGAGTTGTAAAAGATTTTGTTTTCTCAATCAAACCCTCAAAAATTCTCGGTTGTATTTTCTACGATTATCACAAATATATTACCAGAAACTTCCAACTCCCTGTATAATCATTCTGTCTACAAATGGTTACTATATATCCTTTAAATGGTGTTGCTTTGAGTTAAAAGAGTTTCAGACAAGAGATCACAATTGATTCTACAATTGAAGCTGAATATATCTCTACGTTTAAGGAGGAGGCAAGAGAGACAGTTTGGATCAAGTTTATCATTAAACTGGTGTAGTTGCTAGCATTGTCGATTCAGTAACGTTGTACCGGATATCAATGGAATCACTGGATATCAATGGAATCATTGTATAAGTAAAGGAACCAAGATCTTATTAAAGTTCTAAACATGTACTCAAGCGATACAATTAGAGAAATCATAAAAAAAAGATATAAATATGTGATTACTCACTAAAAAGAATCCTACACGATCACCATATAAAAGAATATGATATTAGTTACATGAAAAATTAGCTTTATACAAGTAGAGGATTATTAATGAATATGCCAAATAACTCATTGGTTAGTTACAAATATTTATTTATAATGGATTAATGAATCTAATATTTATTTAATAAATATAGAGTAAAGATAAAATACATGGGAAAAATTATTTTGTAAAGTAAATTATAAAGTTATTATAATTATAAGATTCCTATTGTATCAATATATTGTCCTTAAATGTTTCCGATTAATGTTTTATTAAGACTGTATATTAATTAGAGTTGTTGAGACTAATACATATTATGTTTCTTCCTTTATAAAAGGAAACATTAGCTCTCATAAACTAAGGTATAAAAGATACTTGGAACTAATATGTAGATGGTTGTTAGATAACATGTTCACAAAATTAACTCGTACGAGAATTCCATATGAATAGATCACCAATATCCATGAAAAAGCTCACATGATAGTGTGTAAGTGATCTTTAGACTTGAGATCATTACATTATCTTATATAAGGATTGTTATGCTTTGGTCTTGACCACACGATGTCGGGTAATATACGGGTAGATATTATGTATAACATAAACTATATGAAGATTTTTAAATAATCAAGAGATGATTTATCACCTTAGGTCAAGTAGAAAAAAATATTTCATCCATTCTCAAATAGAATTGATTGAGAAATCCATGGTTAATGTAGAATGAGTATTAAAAAGAGTTAAAAAAATCTTATTCAAAAAATCAATGACTATAATATTGAGAACTAACATGATTTAACAAAACAAATATATTCCATGATATAATATCTAAATAAGAACATTCTTGATGAAGGGATAATAATTACATTGAAAAACTAGTCACTAAAACGTTAATTCAAACCACTCATGAGTTTCTTAATATTTAAGGGATCATGACAGGTTACTAGATATTATACTTGATCTTCAAATATAAGTTAATCGATTGTTGGATTGAAAATAAATTAAATCATTTAATTTATTTAATCTTATTTTATTTAGAATTGTAATTTATTTTTGGACCAACTTATTAAGGAACTTAATGAGTCACACACATAATAAAATCATTGATCATGCATTAAAATGAGATGATTAATCAAGTGTGACTTGATTATAAATAAATTTTAGAATTTGAGAATTAAAATATAATTAATATAGGGTATTACAATTCTAGATTTAGAAATAATCAAATAAAAACTTGATATAATAAATTTCTAAAATTAGCCTAAAATACATAAACACTTAAAACACAAAAGAAAAACGTTATTACTCTAAAATATAACAATCCTCTTCTCTTAAAAGAATTATTTTTTTTTTACTAATAATTCATATAAATTATCATTAAATAACTCTTGAATTGCATCAAATTAAGATCTATCTACTGTGCATAACTCGACGTATGTCAAGACCTCTCATGCACCTATGTTATAGGCACTGCCCATTGAATGCACCGAAGAGTTCAGCACTAGAGTCATTAAATTAATCCTCTACACATTCTCTGCGGCACTGGAAGTTTATATATGTGTATTGGATGCTAAAAACTATTCAAAACCAACAATATATGGTCAACAACACACACTGACACAGATCACAGCTAGTAACATCCGACCCTACCACTCGGAGAGGGGAGCACCACTCCTCCGTCCACCTTCTCTTGTCACAGATAAGCCTGCACAAACATAGGATATCCGACATTCTTTCAGCTTCCGGCAATAGTTTAATTCCAACCCAAATTCTTGATACAATGGGCACCTCTTCCTTTTTGCAAGGGCAGAGAAATTAATGACTCAACTTGCCCTTTTGCTAGCACAGCGTCGTATCAATGCCCCAGCTGGGAGGAGCAGGAAATTTCCCTTTCCGTCTTTATGCTAGCTGGATGTTGAGAGGCTTGCTCAATTCATTCCAAGACATGGAGTTCTCTGATCACTGGACTCTTGACAGAAGATAACTTGGTATCTTACAGACAATCCGTATTTTATATTATTACAACTTACCTTTGTTGGGAAAGCAGTGTACAAAAGTGTCAAGATGCTTCTTTGGACTCCTTTTGAAATTTTCTCAGTGAACTTTGTTTGATTAGGTGGGCTTAATGTTTGCCTCTTGAGCTATCCGAAAATAATGAAAAGAGCACTATCCTCTTGATTGAATGATTGAAATTGAAGAGTAATTATAACCCTACTTCTGTTTAGGTGGCTCTTTTCAACCGTAGACCCAAGGCAATAGCCATTTTCTTATCAACAACACATGCTTCAATATTAGGTTTAATAAGTTGATATATTTTAATCAGAATTTGCTTTCATGTAGTTGTATGATCCCATGCTCACCCCAACTAATGAGTGGTCCCTGATGAATACTAAAATCCCTCAAATTCCTTACTCATACACTCTGATTCTATTTCATATTAGACAATGAGAGCAACAACATGAACTGCTTAACAGTTTAGTATTATCAAATTATCCATTGTCTGCCATTGACGCATGTCTCCTCAAACAATGAAGTTGGCAGTTCCCTTACATTACTCAGCTTGTCTGCTGGCACAAACTCTCTAAAGCTGCTACTTTGGAATGTTAAAGGAGGGCTCTCAAGGCATCTCCTGACGGTAGTATTCAACATGTTAGTTTCTTGGAGGCAAAAGTGCTTGCTATTTACTCTTCTTGCTTTCGTTGTTCTCTCATCAGACGCATCAAGATTGCCTAAGGCTTACTGGGAACAAATGTTGCCCAAGAAGCTGCCTGCTCCTTCCTCATCCCCCTCTAAAGGCACCAATTCAGTCTCCAGATCAAATTCTACAACGGTAAAATCTGATAGCAATCTTTCTTCGTCGGATGGAAAGGTCTAGTTGCGGTTTCAAGAACTCTAATCTCCTATTTCTAACAGTAGCACATGCAGTCTTTAAATTCGCACTGATCCCAAAGAAAGCATATGTCGAGTTTTGTAAATTAGTCTACACATGATGATGTGTGTATATATATACATGCTTTAAAGAGAAGCAAACTCTTGTGGATTTTCTCGACTTGGTCTGCGAAAACACTGTAAAGGTGATTGAGCAGAGATATTGACTATGAATCAGCAGGATGAAATAATCAATACTGAGCTCAAGATGGAAAGACTCTTCCTAGGAGTTTGGATTTCACAACTGAGCTTGGTTTTGTTACCGGAGAAACATTCATCATGTTAATGCAGAGAAATAACTTACTATAGCATTTTTTTTGTAGATTTTCTTTCATGTAACTAATGTCTCTTGTAATTTGGATGTTTCCTTCAGCATAATCACAACTCAAAACTATACGAAGCAAATAAATCTTCAAATTCTGTGAGCAGATGCATTATTCTTGAAAATAAAGTTTCTCACGAATTTTATTAACAGACTGTAGAATTAGTTCTATTTGTTGTTTTTCATTTAATTTTCTTCTCTCAGGCCAGTATAATGTCATTTACATTGATCCTTTTCTATACTTAGTTATCTATTTTTGGATGCATCTGACTGTGATTAGAAGGGATGTCAGCCATAGAGGACACAGAGCTAACTGTAGATAACTGTTTCTGAAGCCATCGCAATTCCAACTTTTCCAAGCGATGGGACAATCCTGCACTGTGTGTGGCTATTCAAACTCTACAGCCTACAATGAGTCCAATAAATTATGTTACATAATCGCAAAATTCTCTGGATGCAAAATACTTGATACAGAACAGGAAGAACAAATTATCAGCAGATTGAAGTGGTAGTCATGTGTTTCCAGATGTTAAAATTTCCACGACATCATTCCCTAACAATAGGCTTGTGTCAATTAATAAGCATGTTCTTGGTAGAAATCTCCCGCAGGGCTTGTTTTTGCTAATCAAGCTATGTGAGCCTTTCAGAGCATTCTGTCATTAGCAATGCTCAAAGACTCTAACAGTAGACAAGGATGCGGGACAAAGGAAAAATTGAAAAGAAGTAAGAGAGGAGAAAGATAAAGCCAAGAAGAGAAAAAAAGGAGCTGGCGAAGAGAAAAAAAGGAGTTGATGAATAGAGGAGAAAATTAAGGGAGGAAAATCAAAATTCTATTACGTTTTATCAATTCATCACAAACTATCATAATGTTAAAAATAAACGGTAAAACTCTAATCAAAATCAAATTTTAGCTTAAAAATCCACAAAATAATAAAAAACCAACAAGAAAATAAATTAAAATTCAATAATAAAACTAAATAAAATCCAATAATTTTGATTTGGATGTGCCTATCTTCAACCTAAAAAAGATTGGATCCATGCAAATGAATGGACTTTGCATCAGATATTGTTACTATGGAATAGAAATAGGTTTGAAGTTATGCATCCATGTAATGAACCCATTTACTACTTATGTAAATTATTTAGAAGCATAATTTTATATTGGGAAATGGAGTACAATTAGAGTTGAATCTAATATAGTTAAACTTATTTTTTTTGTCTAATATACAACTACTTGAATCTAATATACAACTAGTATAGTGCAACTACTTTTGTCTCTCATTTTTTCCTACAAAAATTATACATGTATGGTCATTGAACTTTTTTTCTTTTTAAATTTATCCTCATTACAAACCCTTAAGAGAAACATGTGCCTAGTCTATATGGACATGGGTAGATAAAACAGATCCACTCTGGTCAGGAAGATGAAGGCCTTGAAAGAAAAACATAACAACAATATAAACTATTTATAATTTTATAGTTTTTTCACATTCAAATTTATTATATTCCATTGATACGCAACTACAATTTATATGTTTCAACATATCTTCCGCATCATTGTCTTATTATTATTATCTCTCTATTTTTTTCTTCTTCTCTAATAGCTATGTCATTATCATCTTTTATTTCTTATAAGGATTTTACAATCAATACCATTTGAGAATATATGGAATATTATTCACCTAGGATAGTTTCCTTTTGAAAAGTGGTTTCTATGAAAAATAAATTACTAGAAAGTGAATTATTTTATGATATTTAATAGTATCATAAAAAATAAGTTGGAAAACACTTTTCAGTAATTGGTTATGTCATGAAATAAATTGAAAAATAACTTATTAATGTTTTGATTTTTTAAAGTTTATTAAAAGAATGGAGACCAAATTTGACAAAAAAAAAGGTTGAAGGAGGATGAAATTGAAAAACAAATCAAAATTTGTAATTTATTTCAAGTAAAACAAAATAGCAATAAAAGAATAGAGACAAAATCTAACATTAAACAGTTGAAAGTTGATGAAATTTTAAAAAAACATCAATTTCATAAATTATTTTAAATAAAATTAATAGCAATGAAAAGAATAAGGATCAAATCTAATAGATAAACAAAATCAATTAAGAAAAGGATAAGAGAAAAATAAACAAAAATAAAAAATAAGGACTAAAATTAATATGAAAATCAAATTAAATCAAATTTTAAGGGATGAGATTGAAAAAAAAATATAAAAAAAATTCAAAACAAAATATATAGCAATCAAAGGACTGAGAATTAAATTTGATATAACCAACAAATAACAATATTTTTTGTTGAATTTATTTGTAACTTCTAGAAAGTATTTTTAGTCCAAAAAATAAAGAAGACACTTTTCTAGAAACCAAATTAAATTTTTCTTTAACTAAAAAATGTTTTCATTGACCAACTTTTTAAATAGTAAACAAACACAAGCAAGTTTGGAAAGTGGTTTTTTAGGAAACCACTTTCCATGAAACAAGCGGGGTCTTGATCAGTCAAATACTTATATATATTTCATGTTATACCAATTATCTACCCATTTGTTACCTTGATTAGGATTATGTATAGTTAGGATCAAAGAATAACATTCACTATATAAGATAACTTAGTAATATGAAATCTAAGAACCACTTATACAACTATTATGTTAATCTTTCTATAAACACTTGTGATCTCTCCATATATAATCTTCATGTTGGTTAGTTTATTGTACACATCATTTGATAATCACTTATATATTAGTTTCAGATATCTCTCATTCCTCAACTTATGATAATATTTGCTTCCTTTCATAAATAAAATAATATAGTATGTATCAATTTTAATGATTTTAATTAATATCCAGTCTTAATAGAGTATCAATCAGGAATATTTAAGAACAATTTTTTATGCAATATAATCTCATAATTATAACAATTCTATAATTTTTTTATAAAGTATTTTTATCCTAATAACTTTACTTTTTCTCTCATAAATGAATATTAAAAATAAAAAATATCTTCATTAATAATATGTTTTATTTGAGCAAAATCAATGACATATATAATCAAACCAATTGATTAGAGGGTATATATATGTACTAACTCTAAAATATATAAAAAATAGTAGATTTTTCAATCTTTTAGTTTATTTGTTAATGTTAATTTTAATTTTAATTTTATATTCACTACAAGATTTTATAGTTTTACCGACGAACATATTCTGTTGGTAATTTTTTTACCGATGACATTACCGACGGAAACCGTCCGTCAGCTTTCCTTTTGTCGGTAATACCTCATTCCATTGCTAACTCGGTCGGTAAAAAAAAACATTGCCGATAGTTTTACAGACAGAAATTGTGCACAAAAAAAAAGTTCCTACTTGAAATATATTGATGGATTTATTCCGTTAGTGAGTGTATGAAATACCGACATACTATTTTCATCGATAACCTCATTAGTGATTGTGATATTTGAACCAAGCTATTGTGAAATGTCGACGGATTGATTCCATTGGTAAATTCATTGCTAAGATTGACATTTCTCCGCTCTCTGTCAAATGCTGGCGGATACATTCCGTCGGTAAAACCGTCGGTGAGTTTTTTTAAATATTTTAAAAAACATTATTTAGAATACATAATATAAAATTATATAAATTCATAGTAAAAAAACCGATTATGCAAATAAAATTTTTATTAAACATAAAAAAATAAAATAAAGCTAAATAATATTCATTACAAACTGAATGTGTTTTTTTTTTAAAAATATTAAATTAACTATTAAAATTAAATAATATTCATTACAAATTAACATGATGGTGGAGCTAGAGGAAGAGGAGACTTGTTGTTATATGGCCAAAAAGGAGGAGGTGCACATGGATCACCACTCTGTGATGCCATGTTCATGACTATTTGGCGAAGATATTCATGATTCGCTTTGAGTTCTATATACTCCACCGATAGGTGGTTGTATTTTTCTGTGAGCTGTGTCATGTGTTGCTTCAAGGCCACGAACTCCTTAGATTGAGTGCTCGATACTGATTGGGAGCTCCCAATGGCTGAGACACTACAGGCCGTCTACAAGTTATCAGCCGTATTGTTGGAGATCCCATAAACCCGATTTTTATTGGGTCCACCGGATGATCAAACCTCCATCCACAAATCCAAATCAAATTCCGGATGGGTCGAAGGATCGTCCCCATATCTCTCCCTTAACCGGCTATTATAGGTCTCCTGAAAATGAAAAAAGTAATCATCATGTTCAATTCAATAAAAATAATAACTTACAAAATAAAATGGTTGAATAAACATACCATAAAGTCTTGAGCATGATTGTTAACGAATTGTTGTGCCCCCTTTTAGCAATCTTGACTCCGCACGTGCGTCTCAACAAACAACTCTATCAGGCTTGGCTTACGTCCAAGAAACATAACCTATAATGAAAAAAATTAATTAACTACACATTAATTTAACAATATATTTTATTTAAATTAATCTTACCATCTGTTTAGCATGTGTAGCAAACAGAACGGAGCCGTCGGTGTGCATTGTCTTCGAGCCATGAATTGGCCGATTCCGGTTGCTAGCACCAGACTGTGAGCGTCATCTGAACCGCTCAGATGTCACGTGCTCAAGATAGAGCGGCCATATATCTGCTGGGATGCATATCGGTTTGAAATTCCTCCTAATTACCATGTTGTTCCAGTCTTGGAGACCATTATCTCTTGCGGTTTTTTTGCTTTTTTTTTTTTTTATGCTTCATACCAAAAATCACGCAACTTACTTCCATAGCGAGAAATTAGATTTTGAAACATAAATTTTTTTCTAAAAAAATATTGTATTGTTTTCGATGGTACCTAGTTTTCGCGTGATTTTCCCACACCCTCCTCACAACAGTGTCACGCGCACTGTCCCAGTTGAATTTGTCCTGTGTATAAATAATTAATTTTAAATAAAAATAATAATTTATTTACAATTATATTAATAATTTATTAGAAATAAGCTGGAAATTATAAATTAACACCAACCTCAAATCTGTCAAACCATGCATTGATTTGAGGTATCCATCCATTCAGGATGTGTGGATATTTGACTCCATACAAATAACATCCATACTAATTACAAGGTAAATTCAACATTAACAATCACAATTCAACAAATTATTCAATTATTATGGAAATACAAACAATAAAATATATTCAATAAATTAAAAAAAAACTCTAGACTAACAATTAAAATCAATGAAAATAATTAAACACAAAACATGCAATAATAGAGTAAAATTATAAATTATTCCAACATATTCAATTACTAATTAAAAGGTAAATTTAACATTAACAATTACAATTCAACAAATTATTCAATTATTATGAAATACAACAATAAAATATATTCAATAATTTTTTTTTTAAAAAAAACTATAGACTTTAGGAATGAAATATGCTTACCTTAATAATGTGTTTATTTCAAGACTTTATCTACATTATAAAAATACACCAAAACAAAAAAAAAATAACAAAAATAAAAATAGCTAAAAAAAAATCCTTAAAGTAAAATGAAATAGAGGAAACATATAGCTTTTAATTTGATGAAGATTCAGAAGAAAACTTGTTAAAGATTGCAGGTAAAAGCCTTGAAGAAATGAGAGGAAAAAAAATTCAAAACTGAAAGGTGAAGAACGGAGGAGATGAAAAAAATGAACTGAAGGGGCGATCGCTGGGATTTATAGTGTATTTTTATCAATAGATTCACAAACGAAAATAGAAAAAAAAATTATTTTAATTTATTCCATCGATGAAGTTTTGAAAATTCATCGGTAACTTTTTAATTTCGCAGTCCGTCGGTAATTCCATCGGCAACCTGATGCGGTCAAAGATACATTTAATGCATTGACTTTTGGAATTCGCATTGTCCGTCGGTGATTTTGTCAGTAATATTGACCTGCTTACAACGTACTGACGGACTAGATTCCATCTGCAACGTGTCGGTGATTGTGGCATTTGCGGTGATTATTGTTCAACTCTTTATGAAATGCCGCCGAAATGTTGCCGTCGGCAACGTCGTTGGTAATTGTGTCATTTGCGGTGATAGGTTGTCAACTCTCTGTGAAATGCTGACGGACGGTAGTCCGTCTGCAAAGTTGTCGGTAATTGTGGTGTTTCAAGTAATTGTTTTTTAACTCTCTGTGAAATGCTGACGAACCTTAGTTCGTCGATATGGACGTCAGTGATAGTGCATTGTACAAGAAAGATTATATTTGTATTACCTATGTACCTTCCTACAAATACTTAAATGATAAACTGTTTATTGTACAAAACAATAACAACAGTGCTTAAACAATGTATAAACTTGTAAAATAAATATTCCGTGTTACAAAATATATCATCCATAATATATGTTACATGAACTTTTTTTTTACACATGGCTTCATTCTGATAGTTAGCCAGAATTTTCTTCTTCTTTGTCGTTAATTGAATAGTCATCATCTTCATCGCAATCTTCAATATGGATATCATAATCTTTATCGATATTTGTTTGTTTGCGTTAGAGTTCAAAACAACATTCAACTCCTCCGTGTCAACATTAACAAGACTATTATCGAAAACATGAAAATTTGAATTTTCTTCAAAGTCAATCGAAGGAGCAACTTGATATGGTTCAACCAACTCACTAACTTGAAAGACTTCGTTCTCATCCTAAACAAGCTCGACATGGCATTGGGTTTCGTTTTTAAAATGGACAACCAATCCACTCTTAATCGATCCTTTCTAAATGAAGGGGTGTATATGTAATAAACTTGTTGACATTGCTTTGCAAAAATAAAGACATCGTTTACATTGCGGAGTCTAGATTTTGAGTTGATTTTAACCAAACCATAGTGCGGATCAACTCTGATTCCTCTGTCAGTCGTGTCATACCAATAATATTTGAATAAAAAACACTCTATTCTCCTCGCTATGATATTGCAGTTCAATGACCTCTTCTAATCTACCATAGTAATCAACTTCTAACACACTACTAGTCGATCCTTTAACATAAACACCGCTATTTTATGTCTTTCTTTCATGCCCGTATTCTTCAGTATGGAAAACATGTCCATTGATAAAATATCCATTGTAGCACTTAACTTTTCTTTCAGGGCCTAGGCTTAGTGAAGACAATGACTTAGCAACACTCCTTCTCATTTGATAAACCTTGTATATAATGTACATCAATGAACTGTAAACGAGAATCTCGTAATGACATGCATACAGTAATTTTGCAAGTGAGAATGAGTTTGTGATAGTGCTTACATGCGTTCTGAACCACGTGACAAATTATTCATCTTGTAATTGAAAGATCTGGGATTCGGTCAGTTGTGAGTTATTGGACATCAAATATTATCGATGTTGCCTGCAAGTGGTAATGAATGTATGATATTACAATATATAATTAACACTATATTATTGATAAAGTTTAATTAGTATTACACATTTATAAACTTACTGAATAAAAGGTCTCAGCTCATCACAGTTAAATAGAACATAATTATGTGCTTGTTTGAACTCTATTTCCGACAAATATTTTTTTCTTACGATATTTTTAAGTGTGTGTCGTCTAGGATTGGAGAATATTGACAAGTTCTCACTAGAAGGCACTTCATCGCCATCATGATATCGTGGAACGCAATTGATTCATGTTCTCAGATGAGGTTCGAAATAGTATGAGATAAATGTTGAGATCTCCGCAACAATATAGGTCTCACATATGAAAGCCTTAATATGCGCCTTGTTCTTAACCTTTTTCTTGAGATTGAACAAGTACCTGGATTGAATTAATCAAATAATTTCAATTAAAAAAAACAAAGAAAATAATTTTATATATGAATTAGGTTGCAACTGTAATATCTAACCATTCGAATGAGTACATCCATTTATACTGGACCGGTCCTCCAACTTCTGCCTTAAACGGTAGTAGATGTATGGGGAGATGCTCCATTGAGTCGAAAAATGATGGAGAAAATATCAGTAAAATTTCTGAGAATAGATGTTGTAAAATTAATAAAACCCTGAACCCCGTTACAATAATCCATCCTTCGCAATCCTTGGGGTGAATCTCGATACATCCATGAACAATCATCCATGACTTCTGTCAAATCTCTATAAAATTATGATGACAACATGTATTAATTAACTATGTTAGGTACATAAACTTGCAAAAATATTGGTTTACCTCGATATTATCCAACAAACCAATTACAACTTCTCATAAATATTAAATATTCATTATCAATTATCAACGTCCATACATATTAATACATATAAATTTATGAAAATTACAACTCCGCAACACCATTGAGAAAACTTAAAACGGACCCATTAAACAAGCTATTAATTATTTCAAAACAATACATGTAATTCGGTAAATCAATAAAGTTTCAACAATTTATAAAGAAATACAATCTTACAAAATCTAAAACAAACCATAATAAGTATAAAATTATACATTCATATACTATAAGTTTGTTTGAGAAATAACGATAAAACATGTACATCTACTAACAAAATACATATGCTAAAAAAAAAAAAATTGACATTTAAATGTTAAAATTTTAAAAGATAGAATTACTTACAAAAACTGATAAAATCCATCGGTAAATCAGAATCGGATGCTATGACCACAAAACTTCAAGAAATATGACTTGTGCTGAGAAGAGGGAGTTTTTTTTTTTTGGGCTGGTTTTTGGTAGTTGGGGAGAGTTGGGATGGGAAAGAAGAAAGAGAAATAGGGGAGGAGGGATTGGCAAAGTGGGCATAAATTAACTTTTGTCAGCGGATTCACCGACAGAATTATTTCGTCTATGAGTCTGTCGGCTATTCTGACGGCAAACAGGGCAAGTCACCATACGGAGCCGCTGCTTTGAATCCCTCGGTGATTCCGTTGGTATTTTAAACTATGATTATGTCATGTCACCGTATGGAGCTGCCGTTTTGAATCCCTCAGTGATTCCATCGGGAAAAATCACCCGTAAAAACTTCCACGTCAGCGAACTATTTTTTTTATTTCTGAACATTTCGTCCGTAATTCCATCGATAACTACCGACCGAATGTTTCCGTTGGTATATACCAATGGAATGACGGACGGAAAAAATTCCGTCGGTAATTGTGACCTCAAATTACTGACATAAGTATTTCATCGGTAAATCCGTTGGTATTAAGCGAATTTCTGGTAGTAATTGGAGGATGTGTCTATGAAAATAAACAAGATCAAAGAAGGGACTTGTGAAATACCAATAATGAGAAAAAAACAATACAGAATGCCAAAGCATGCTTATGATCTGTGACCACATTGGTCAGGATATGTAGAAACTAGAATAACTTAATCAAAAAAATAAAACCCGACTTTGAACTTATTAGGCATACGATACAGAAGAGAAAAGAGTCCCTGACAACATGAAGGAGCTAGCAAGACCACTAGAGATTTACTGATTGGGACCAGTTGGTGAAGTTTTGAAGCGTGTTATCATCAGCTCTATAGTGATTTTGTACGAATCGAGACAAATTCAACCATGTGAAGTCTGGATACATCCTTTTCCCTTCACTGCACACAAGCTCTTGTGGTGGTCTCACCACCTTGTCTTCTCTTGGACTGAGAAAGAATGCCAAAGATTTCCTCTGCTCATGCTTGTTGACCATCGCCCGATGCAAGCAACTCTTGTATTTCCCATTTGATAATGCCTACACAGCCAGCAAAATCGAGAGGAAAAAAAGATGGTGAGAAGGGATCATTGGGAACCCACTCGCGCGAAGCTTACCGTTGCCGGAAAATGAAACGCTTCCAAGTTTAACAGTAAACCAGAAAGTATGAGCCCATTACAAACTTGAAGCTCCCTGTATATCTAGGCTTATTCAAATTATTCGAAGGCATATCTCCTTAGAGCCCAGCCCAAAAGATACGGAGTTCAAGTCACATGAAAAGAGATCATAATTAATATGTAGATAGATTTATTAATCATGAAAAATACTGATAAAAGAATCGTTGTTTATTGATTTAACCATACATTTAAGCTTCTGAAGCATACGGCTAGGCCTCAAACATTTATTATACAAATTTTCAAACACTGGAATTCTAATTTCTAGCATACAAATTTAAAACATTTCTGATGCGTCATCTATACTAAATACCCTTGTTATTTGATAGAGGTCAATTTCCGTTTTCAGTTTTTCTATACCAAATTAATCTGGTAACCTAATTTGTTTTACACCTACTACTGATGAAAAAAAGAAAAAAGAAAGGAAAAGGAGGGTGAATCATAATGTAGGTAAATAGGGCTACAAAGTAGTTGCACCCTGTGCGTAATTTTACTCGTATTTTTGTTTTCAGTCTTCCTCCATTTCTTTTCTATATAAAAAAAAAAAGAAAAAAGAAAAAGGAAAAGACAACACATAGAAACAAAATTATAATATATATTGTCGGCGGCCTACCGTGAAGGTATCACCAATATTGATGATGAGTGCACCTTGAAGAGGTGGAATCGTCTGCCATACGTTGTTTGTGAAAATTTCCAAACCTCCAACCTGATCTTGGTGAAGTATGGTTATTGAATTTGAATCGCAGTGGGGTCCCGTGCCAAGAGTATTTCCTGGCTCTTGACAAGGAGGGTACAAGTTACATCTCAATATCGAGAAACCATCTTCGAAGAATTTTCTGTAAAGTTTTCGATCAACTCCCAGGCTGATTGCCAGTAGTTCCAATATGGCAAAGGATAAATCCATCATAGCTTCACAATATTTCTGATATACCATTCTTCAAGAAGAGCAAAGTGAGTTCGAATGTAATATTTCTAACAAAAATGGACAAGCAAGGGGATTTTTTCTTTTTTTGGAGTAGGGAATAATATCCATAAATGCTCCCTAGCTATCTTTAAGAAAAAAAAAAAAGAGAGAAAAAACAAATCAACATACCCTGTTTGCTCAAAATCATTCCCGAGAGTAGATTTGAAGAAATCTAGCACAACGAGATCCGAAGAATTTTCATGGTAACGAAAAGAGAGCGTCTCTTTCCATGGAAGTTTGGATGCATACCGATCAGCATGAGCACCAGAATAACCACACAAGCTGCCTGGCATCCTCCGAGCCTTAAGTTTCTCTGAAACTGGAAGCCTAAAGAAATGGTCCATGTAATCCTCTGCGTCTCTAATAACATTGGGATCTACTCCATGATTGATCACTTGAAAGAAACCATGCCTCAAGCATGCATCCTTGATTATATTAGCAGCCTGTTTTGTCGCCTCCTCGTCCCCTTCAAAGAACCCCTCCAGGTCCACCAGTGGCTCCGAGAGCTCTTGTTGAGCCCTAACCAAGTCTGGCCAAAGAAATTCTTGGGGAAAACCAGCTTGTTTGTGCAACACCGAGTCAAATAAAAAACCATTGCTTTGCTCTTGGAATTTTAGGGGAGAATCCATTGAGAAAGACAAACAAAGGTGAATATTAGGTGGCGCCGAGACATGATATTTATAGATGTCAATGCCCATAGGAGATGCAGATTAATTATAAAAACAACGGGATTTTTACGAATTTGGTCATCGACGACAATCAATAATATTTTAATTTTCATTACTTTAAAAACCATTAAGAAATAGAAAGCGAACTAATTAAATTTATTAATTATGTAAGTGCATGTGTTTATATGATTCCTTTATTTCTTAATTAGTTTTTGCTAACCACTCTTTAACGTAAAAACTCATTTATACCAATTTTTACTACTTTGGATATTGATAAAGAATTTCAGATGACATACTTATGAATATTCCGTTAATTTCAAACATGTGATGAATGGATTTTTTTTTTTGAGAAAACGAATATTCATCTTATGTTTTTATTTTTTATAGTTTTATTTTCCTAGATTTTGTATTTATATATATATATATATATATATATTGTATTAATAGGATTTCCTAGTTTTTTCTATGTATATATAACATTTTAATAAATAAAACATGAATGAATAAAATTAAGTATTTTTAAAATCTTCTCATGATTATAGCATTTTTAGTCTATAAGTATTTTAATTTGTAACAAACCTTTTTATTCTTCACTCACAATTATATTAATTAATATTAGAATTCAATAATTCCTCATAATTAATTGTTATTATTTAAAATCCTGATGGCTAGACCTGCAATAAAGCAACTCATAAGCAATCATTGAATTTCATATTTATAAAGTTGTTTTCAAAAAATTTTATATATATTGGATGCTTTCATAATATATAATGTATTTTGACTAGGAAGGTTTTGCCACATAAATAATTTAAATTTGATGATGAGTTCTTTGCAATCTAAAAAGACTGATGAAATAACCTATTTTTTTTTTTTAATTTAGATAATTTATTTTTCACTCAGCATTATTAGGATTTTTAAGTTTTAGAGTAGTTTTTCTATTTTTCTATTTATATTTAGTATTAATAATGTTTTTTATATTTTTATAAAAAAATCACAATAACTTTTTGATAAGTAAAACGTAAATTAATAAAATTAAATATTTTAAAATCCTCTTATAATTATAATATTTTTAATTTTTAGAGTTTTTATTTCTAACAAACTTTCTTATTGTACAGTCTCGGCTGTCGACGTTTGTGTGGTTTAATTATAGAAAAAAAAAAGTTTAACAATTATAGTGGTTTAATTTCCAACATATCAGTACATGGTTTGGTGGGGACCGGATACTGTAAATGTACCTGTGCATTACTGGATTTCTTGTGTTAAAAAAAATATATTTAAAAGATGATAATACAATGATATATTCTTCCTAAAAATCTACAGACGTCGAAATTACCTACCAATTAAAATTGTTTGTATGATATATCTGGTAATTAATGTTGGTAATGACAATGACATGGCAACCATGGAAAAACACATCGATGAGGGTGACAATTGATACGTGGCATTGATGGTCATGGTTATGCAATTTTTACTGTGTAGACAAATGATATTAATTCCTGTGGGTTGGAAATAAATTTATTTTTCTATTTTCTTTCTTTTGGTTTTAAGTTTTAACATTAAGTGTGTCTTTTAAACGATTTAAATTTAATCTTTTTTTTTCCCTAATCCTTTTCATAAGTCATCAGTAAAGAATTTAAATGGTGGGGTAATTTACACCAGAAATGAATAATGATGTAATAACAATAATAATAATAATAATAATAAAACTATTTTGTAAGTAGTCTAATGATAAGAGTTTGGGACCAAGAGATTTGCTTTTCTTGTAATCTTAAGTGTGAGTCTTGTGGTTGCTAATATGATGATCACTAGAAACTTATATGGTCGTTAACTTTAAGGCCTGTTAGATTAGTCGAGGTGCATGCAAGTTAGCCAGTACATCCACGTTAATAATAATAAAAAATTAATAGTAATACTAATAATCCAAATATAGTGACAATAATAAAAATAAAAAAGGATTTCTATTGCACAACTCAATTTAAAGCATGCTATATATGCAAACAATTAATCTTCCTAATAATCAAATTGTCAAGGCACGCATTTGATTTAATTGATTAGAGCAATACAAATGTAAATTTTATATGATTAGGATCCTTCGGTTTACGTTCCCTTTTATCATTTTATCGTGTTTTTTAAGAAAAGAGGAGAATAAACTAATAAGTTTTATTTATTATTTTTTAATAATAATAATAATAGTAGCAGCCGTCCCCCTGTTCTTTCATTTCATATGCGCAAAATAAGAGAGATTTGCAGCTTAAACATACGCGCAAGGAGACTGCACAATTTCTTCGGGCTTGACAAGAAGCAGTTGCTCGAATTCGAGCAGGTACCCACCTTTTGATAATTACCAATGAATTGCCTTTTGTTTTTATTTCATGTGTTTAGAAATTATGATGTTTTAAAAAAAAAACAAAATTTTGGTGTTTGAGTTTGTTAGGTGGAACATGTGGCGAGGGAACAAAATATATGGGCTGCTTATGAGGTATTGGAGTTGTTCTGCGAGTTTGTACTTGTGCGTGTTCCCATTCTTGAAAGTTAGCGGTAAGTTTATTTACTGCAAGGATATATATATATATATCCAAAATCAGACCAGTTAATCTATATTATAATTTTTTTTCCTTGAGTAGAGATGAGTTGGGACATAATATTTTATTTCAAATGGGAGAACCTTAATTGAAAATTTTTAAAAACAAATAGAAGGATGATTTTTTTTAAAAAAAATTTGTTGAGTAGATAGCTTGTTTAAAAGTGTGGTTACGGTTGCTTTTCAAAGTGATTTTCACTTAGAAATGTATCAAAATATTTTTTTTTATTTTTTTAAAATTATTTTTCAAATTAACGCTTTAAAATAATCTAAAAACACAAAAAAATATTAATTTAAAATAAAAAATAAAAATTTTAAGTTTTTTTTAAAATATATTTAAAACACAACAACAAATAAGATTTAGGATATAAATAGAGATCAGGTTTTTTTTTTTTTTTTTTAAATGATGTTGAACACACAATGCTACACAAATTGGGCAACAACATTTGGCTATAAAAGCCCTAACAAAAGCCCACAAAAAAAAAACTGACAAGTTTTGCTGATTTCTCTGTTTTGAAAATAAACGGAATTGAACTAAAATTTATACCAATTTCTGATTAGGTGACATGCTATATATATATATATATATATATATATATATATATATTCTTTCCTTCCTTTCCTTTCTCTTTTTCTTTCCAAAAAATTCTCAAAAATCTTTGTAAATTTAAAATAAATAGATAAGATTTAGTATATGATGAAAACAATAGTAACATAATTTTATCATTTAGTTCATGCTCCTTTTTATCTTTTTTTTGTGGTCATGTTTTTCAGAAAGAGATGAGAAAAGAACAAGGAGTTACGGATAGTGTTATCCATGTGGGTCTCTCTTTGGTACATGGGAAATGTAGTTTCGCGCCTTTGTTTTTGTGTTTTTGTGAAACCAAATCAGATGATGAGCATAAATCAATGATGAAAAGTCGAGGTACTATTACAAATTCAAACAGACTATCAAACACTTGCACATGAACTTTGCAGATTGTATGAACAAGAACATGTTTTTCAAAACAATCTTTAGATTCATTTATTGCTAGAAGATAAACATATCAAACTAGATACAAATTTCAAATCATCATTCATTAAAAAAATAAAAAAGGACTGCACCTCTGTTTCTTACATTTATAATCCTCTAAATAGGTCATTGTTATTCACTTGTCTATCAATTAAAAATGATTATTAATATCTCAGGGTTATTGGAGTTTTATATGGTCGTTAATTTTAGGGTTCGTGAGATTAAATATCTTTAATTTTAGGGTCTGTGAGATTAGTCGAGGTGCAAGTAAATCGATCCGGACACCTACATTAATAATAATAATAAAAAAACATTAATACTACCTCTTAAAGCATAAAAATGGATAAAAGTCTCAAGATCAAAACAACACCACATACTCATTGATGCAGGAATTTAAAAGAGAGGTATGCCACCATGGACTATACCACGAAGGATTTGAAAGGATTATACCTTTTAAGTGGTGGAGAATGCTAGTGAGCTTCAATGCAACTATGACTTGGACCTTATGAAAGTTCCAGCTGGCACTCTTGGGACTAAAGTGTAAGGATCAAGGATTGGTTCTTTGAGATTTATTCAATGTAGACCAAAGAAAAGAGTATTAAATAGAGAAAAAGGTATTGTATTTGGCTGGTATTTACTAGGGTTTTTTAGTAGAGGACTCTCGTTTTTATTCTACTAATGGCTGATAAAAAAACCAGATTTCCTTTAGTTCCTCCTCTTTTTTCTTCTCTGTTTTTTTCCTCATCGTTCTCCTCTCTTTTCCTTTTCTTTTCCCTCGTTTAAGGCTTTTAGGGCCATTTTACAAGGACAATACGACATTCAAGAGGTTGTGCGTTCGGAGAATTTCATCCCTTGGTCCCGGGGAGAAGATACTGTTCATTTGATAGGGATAAGCATGATTATTTGGTTGTTTCGGTAGCTAGCAATGTTTGAGCTATAACCTTATGGAGATCTTCCATGTTTGAGGCATGAGCTTTGTTAGGAGTTTTGGGTATTTTGGAGCAAAAGAATTGCTCTAGGACCATTAGTCCTATAGAAGGGAGTTTTGACCATTGATTCGGGTAACTTTGACTGTTAATTGTACGGGAAAATCCAGAACGTTGTATCTTAAATTGGTTCTTAAAGAAACACGAGTGAGATAAGGTTTTGTGATCTTTGTGGAATTTATCTAATGACCAAGGGAACCATTTTCAGTTGTTAAACCATGTAGATGGGGATTGAGAGCTTTTTATTTGGATTTTTTTAAAAAAATATGATGGCGAAATATGGTTTGAATCAATGGGTATAGATTAGAGATTTTGGGTTCTAAATGAAGAAGAAGATGACTACTGTTAGACGACAATTATCTAGCTTTTTAATTGTTTGGTACTCGTCAAAACATCATTATTTCATTAATCCCATATGACTAGGGTGTTAGTATTTTTTGCTTCAATTCAATTTTAGTCCCCGTTCTTCTAAAATATTTTGATCGAACCCTCAATTATTCTTAAATTTCAACAATAAATTAAAGGTTTTGGGTTCTAAATGAAGAAGAAGATGACTAGACTACAATTTATCTAACTTTCTAATTGTGTGGTACTCGTCAAAACATCATTGTTTCATTAATACCATATGATTAGGGTGTTAGCATTTTTTTTTCAATTCAATTTTAGTCCATGTTCTTCTAAAATATTTTGATCGAACCCTCAATTATTCTTAAATTTCAACAATTCATTCAACCGCACCCCTGACTTTAATTAGAATCCTTGAATTTTAGCATCTTTTATAAAGTAATCATTGGTCTCAAAATCTTTTAATTCGATCCTTTATTGTCTTTTAAACTTTTAATTTCTTTCAATTCAGTCCTTGATCAAATTGATTTTTCATCCTTGAAGTTTAACATCCTTTTCAATTTGGTCCTTGATTTTAAAATTTTTCAATAAAGCCTTTGATAGACTTTTAAACTTTGGATTTCTTGTGATTTGACCCCATTTAAGTTAATCATGATATTCCAAATTTTAATTAAGCCCATAAACTTTTACTCTTTCAATTTTCACCCAAATTCACTTTCAAAATTGATTTTTCTTATAACTAAACCCTTAACTAAAGCCAATTAAGTCCTTTCAAATTTCATTTGAGTCCTTAGACTCCAAAATTTTGTAAATCCATTGTAATCTTTAATTTTTCTCTTTAATTCGTCCTTCGATTGACAAAACTAGGATGTCATACTTTATAGCCCTGCCCATAGTGGTCCTTAAACTTCCAATTTGGGCAGTAATGACCACTCTATTTTCTTCGACTTTCCTCAACAACACCTTAAATTACTTGTCTATATTGCATTCTGACTAGCTTTGAATTAATTTACTGCTTATTTATGCCTAAAAACAATTTGTAAATGTGTAAATTTCTTGATTTTTTTTTTGTATTTTTCCTGAAATATTAAATAAGAAGTTTTAAGGAACTTAAATTAAGATATGATAGTTGCCTTTTCTTTACAACACTTACGATATAAAGTCTTAAGACTTATGTAGTAAGCTAGTAAAGAAGAAATGGTATTTTTGAGAAACATCAAAGTTAGAAGGTAACTTCATTGTCTAATTTTGAATTGTATTAAATTAAGAGGCGGTTATTCAAAGATATTTTGAAAATGGTCATTTAGAAAGGTGACTTTCCTTAAAATTCTATAGATTCAATAAAAAAAAAACAAATTATAATGTAATCAAAACTATATTGAATGATCCATTAGAAGTTACAAATGGACCAGTTACAAGATCAAGGGCAAATAAGCTCAAAGATGCATTCAAATGGCTTATTCATAGTATTTAGGCCAATGTGAATTTTAAGGAGACTATATCTTTAACAAGTGATAATCATACCTCACTCAATTTAATTTACATACAAGACAGTCTTAATCCATCTAATTCACGGGATAACTAATTTTGGCAATTAAAGGCTATTTTTAAGGTTATTTTTTCTAATGCATAGTTTTACACTAATAAACATAATTTTTGATCTGATAATTGGATATGGCTGTAATTCTACCAGAAGTTTCTAGAGGTCATTTTTTATATTAGGTTAAACTTTCGAGTTCATTGGACATCAAGAAAGCCATACAACAAGGTTCAGAAGCTACTGTGTAGGATTTGTATTAGTTTCCTAATTGATTTATGAATTTTTTTTCTATTTTATTTATAAATATTTTATTATTTTTAGCCTTATTTAGGATGTTTTTACCTAGTATAAATAGGGTCATTTACTTTACAATTAGTATTTTTAATATACTTTGATTTCAAAATACTATGTTATGTGATTATAAAAAGATTCTTTTAATTCAGTTTTTCATTGAACTACTCTGACTTATCAAATAATTAACTAAGCTTTATGTCATGTTCTATACTTCTTGTTCACTTCTCTTTATAGACATTGGGTAGGGTTTCAATTTCTATAGTCTTGGTGCCTCATTATAGGTTGTCATTATGTCAAGTTCAACCACAAACTTGAATTTAGCTTTCTTGGGAAGGGTTTATTTGATTGTGATTTTTTAACCTTTATATATATCCATGAGGTTTGAATCAGTTGGTATCAGAGCAAGGTTTTAGAATTAGATTATATCACTTTATCTTTTATTTTCAATGTTATTTCATTGTTGTCGTTATCTAAAACCTAGTTGTGGAATTTGTTTTTTAAAAGGTAGATTATTTGCAATTTGGTTGTCTATAATTAAGAAAATAAAGATAAAAGAAATCACATAAGGGGAAAAAAATTAGAGTTTAGCCATATATTAGGGTTTTTCATCAAATCTTAATTTCAGCAACTCAAATAAGACGATTCTTGATTCTTGGTATATCTTAGTATCATATTGTGATTTTGATAATATTTAGACATTCTGTATAGGGTATTTCCGAAAATTACAAAAAAAATTCATAACAAGTAGCTTTACATTAAAAAAATATTTTTGTTATTGATTTTGGGTTTGCTACATATAAATCGATTAAAAATAATGTCTTCTTATCATTTATATTTTGCATGAATTTGTTTTGCTATTCGTGATTTTATATTTGTAGTTTTGTATTGATAGTTTTTGGTTTTTTATTTCTTCTTGAGTTTATATATTATTTTGGATAGCACTACTATGTCATTAATTTTGCTCCCTTTTTTTTTTGTGAATTAGTTCATTAAGGAACTAAGATTTTTTAGATTGAGTGTTAAAAATGAAATTTTAGCTTATTATAGTGAAAACCTAAAAAATTATGTGAAACATAAAGGGAGTGATATCTATTAAGTGTAAATACTTAAGTAAATGTGTAATGATATGCTTTTTTGCTACTAATATGATTTTTAGATCTTGATGATGTCAACCATAAGGGGGTCATCACTATCAAAGGATAAGAATAATCTAGAATGAGGTTATTTGGCTATGTAATAATAATTAAAGATGATGAACATAAGATTGAGAGAGGTTATGAATGGGGTGGTTAAATTGGGAACCAAAGTAGTTAGCCTTCAAGATGGGCCAGTTCATATGAGGTTTTGGGGGTAGAAGGCGTGCAAGACAAGTTATTTCATATCTAGACGAGTCTATAGCTGAAAATACAAATGAGGAGGTTGAGGATTTTGATCATGATCATGGTTCTGGGTTTTAGCAACATAGGATCCACAGATATGGAGAAGTTCAACCACATGATTAGTTTGGCCATATGAAAGCAAATATAGAGGATGGTTTTTATGATGGTTTGGATAAAAAATTAGGGAGTATTAAAATGAAAACTTTGTCTTTTTAAGGCTAAAACAATCCTAAAACATATTTGGAATGGGAGAAGAAAGTAGAGTTGGTTTTTAATTGTCATTGTTACTCTAAGAAAAAAAAGGTAGAACTTATTGTTATTGTGTTTACTAATTATGATATTATTTAGTGGGATCAAATTGTTTTAGGAAGAAGAAGGAATATAAAAAGACATATAGAGACTTTAGATTAGATGAAAGAAATCACGAGGAAGAGGTTTTTTCATCGACATTATTATAGAGAGTTATTTTAGAGATTGTAGAGTTTGACTCAAAGGTTAAAAAGTGTGGAGAATTACCATAAGAAGATGGAGATTGCCACAATTAGAGCTAATGTTATGGAGGATAGAAAGGCTATAATGACATGGTTTTTAAATTATTTGAATAAAGAGATAACTAATATGGTTGAATTATAACATCATATTAAGTTAGAAGATATGGTTCACTTGGCTATCAAGGTAGAGAGATAGTTGAAAAGAAAGGGTAGTATAAGTTAAGGAGGTAATTTGGGTTCTTTTCAGCTTAGACGCTAAATTATAGAAGAGAAGGGATGCCTTATCAAATTCAAATACAATGGAAAGCAAGTCAAACGACTTAAGCTACCGAGGAAGGATTTGACCACTATGCAAAAAGGTAAAACCAAAACTCAAACTAATTACATTAGTGATATTAATGTTTAATATATTAGACATATTGCTTCACAATGTCCAAACAAAAAGGTTATGGTTATGAAAGAATATGAGGAGATTGAATCTAAAAGTGATAAATCTGAGGAGGATGATATGGTACCACTTGAGGATTGTAGTGATATTGAGTATCCAGTTAATAAAGAGGCTTTGGTGATTAGAAGATTAATTAAAGATCAAATTAAGTATAATGTGTAGAGTAACAACACAACAAGAAAACATCCTCTATACTAGGTGCCACATAAGTATCAAGGTATGCAGTATGATTATTGTTAGTGGAATTTATGCTAATATTACTAGTACTACATGTGTTAGACAATTGAATCTGAACACTAATAAACATAAAAGACCTTATAGACTTCAATGGTTAAAATGATGTGGTGAAGTAAAAGTTACTAAATAGGTTTTAATTATTTTTATTGGAAAGTATGAGGATGAGATTTAGTGTGATTTGATTCCAATACATGTTACTTATCTATTGTTGAGGTGTCATTGACAATTTGATAGGAAAGGAAAGCATGATGAGTTTAAGAACAAACATTTGGTTAAAAAGGATGGGATGACTTTCACACTTATATCATTATCACATAGACAAGTTTATGAATATCAATTAAGGCTAAAAATAAGTCAAAAGTTCAATATAACCATGTGAGAATTGAGAGAAAAAAATTGGCCAAGGTAGAAAAAAGTAAGGTTTTGGCCAAAAGAGTAGAGAAGAAAATAGGAGAGAAGAAATGAAGGGTGAAAAAAGAAGAACGTTAAAGAAAAAGAAAGGATAAAGAAACAAGTTAGTTTTTATACAAAAAAAGAATGAGATTAAGAATGCTTATTTTTTTGACATGTTTATAATTTCACTTGTGTATAAAGAGGCATAGTTTGATAAGAAACTTGATCCTTTTATTCCTAATGTTTATGTTTCTTTATGTATTGGTATAATATGCTAATACTTAGGACTATCATTCCTTATATACGAATCTATATGATAAGGATAAGAATATAATATTCAAGCTTTTTTGAACACACATATGAGACTTGATTGATAATTCTTTTTTGTAACACAATACCTTCATCTAATTTTCTAATAATATTATCTTTAAGATGATTGTATTTATCTATAAGGAAGGCTTTTTCTCTCATGATTTTTCACAAACATGTGAAGAACTCTCCTCCTGGTCTTTTTCATCCTATTCTGATGAGGTTTCTTCAATTATGTCAATGATTTTATCTATATATTTCTTGACAGATTCCTTTAAATTATCATAAACAACAATATTGATTGATTCCATGATAGTTTGAGTTCATAGATTATAGATTTTGTAGGCTTTATTATGTGATGAGTATAAAAAATTAAATTCTTTATCATTATTTATATTAAACTTATGTAAGTTTTCTTAATCTCTCAAGATATAGCAAAAACTTCCTGACACTTTAAAGTATGTGACTATGGGCTTCTTGTTGTTCTATAACTCATAAAGAGTGAGTTTGGTTCTAGGTCTAACCACAACACGGTTCAAAATATGAAAAATAGTGTTGATAACTTCCTCTCAAAAGTATAATGCGACTTTTTTATGATTTAGCATAATTCGAGCCATTTCTTATATAGTTCTATTCTTTCTCTCAACTATAGCATTCTACTAAGGAGTGAATGAGCATATAATTCTTTTATGTATACCTTGCTTATCACAAAAACATGAAGAGTTAGTATTTTCAAATTCTTTGCCATAGTCATTGCAAATTATAGATATGAAAATATTCTTTTTTTATTTGCAGTCTTTTGAACAATTTCCTCGCAAGATCAAAGGACTCAAACTTTTCTCTTAACAAAATTGCCTAAATATATCTTAAATAGTCATCTACAATGACCATGTTATACTTATTTCCACCCAGACTCTCAATTTGAGTTGGACCCATTAAGTTCATAATAGCAATTCAAAGGGTCTTGAGGTCAGAATGTCAATTCTTGTGCTAAGCTTTAGTTTGTTTTCTTCATGACATTCTCCATACACCATCTTCCTGGTTGGTCACAGACTTGGTAGATCACATATTTCTTCCTTTTTAAAGATCTTTGAGAAGTGTTTAAAATTGATATGATCAAAATGTTGATGTCAAAGATTAGTAACATTAAGTGTAACCTTATGACAACCCAAAGTGGTCAAGGTTAAAACACAATAGCAGTTGTCTAAGGTTTTGGTACCTTTCATGATCCATTTGCTTGCACGATTGTAGATGTTTCATTCATCTTTAGAAAATTGCAAATTTGAATCATTCATTTTTATTTTTAGGACCATTTACAAACAAAACATTATGAAAAGTAGGTGAACTATGAATATCAATACTTCCTTTATCTTCTATAGTAGTTGTGCTTCAATCTCCAAAGGTCATTGATGCTCCATTCAATGATTCAAATTCTTTGAATTGACCTTTATCTCCTAACATATATCTAGAAAAATCACTATTTAAGTACCACAAATTATTATTCATTATTTTCAGTGTTGTATGTGCTACTAGACACGTTGTCTTTTTCTTTATTACCTGGTGATTTTTCATTTTTGTTTTGGTAGAACTTTCAAACTCTTAAGATTTCTCACAACCTACTAACTTACCAAGTTTTCTTTCTATACTATATAATTTATTTAACCCAGCCTTGTATGCTCTCTTTTTTTGGTTTTGTGGGTTGGACCTGACCTAGCCCAGCCATGTGGATTGGGCTAGAATGGGGTCTAGCCCATTCTTTTGCCGCTATTGACCTATCTTAGTGGTGGCTTAGGAAGAAGATTTGGTAGTAAAATGTATGTTATTGGCATGTTTTTTTTCCATTTTTTCTTAAGCTTATACATAAACAAGAGGAAAGAATGATGTTGCTTGGATGAGAAGGGAATGTTAATTTGCTATTGGTGGCACCATCGTTGCTAGTGGTGACTCATAATGGTCACTGGAAAGGGAGAAAGATGGTTGATTGGGCAACCAAAAAAGTGGTGTTTATATGACTGGTATTTTTGCTCTCTTTCTTTTCTTCTCCTTTATTTTTGCATGAAATTCACCTTTATTTATAGGGTATGAAAGAGAAACATCTAGTCTTTATTGGTGTTGCTACCCATTTTTGGGTTCCCACAAAAAAAAATAAAAAAAATATAAAAAATGCATATCAAAAAATATATTCAGAAGAAAAAAGAATAGGAGTGAGAAAAGGATGCTGGAACGCCAATAAAATAACTAGGAATTGGTTGAGGATGTTCAGAAATACAAGAATTGAAATTTGACATTATATTTTTGATTGATAAGAGCCCTATTGACAAAGAAAATTCAAGTTGAGGAAGAAAAGTATAAAATCAGATGTTTATGGACTCAATTAAATTTTATCTAAGGTTTAATTGAATTTATGGAGGGTTGGATTGTAATAAAAATTAATTTTTAATTCAATTTAGGTTTTTATTGGAAGAAATTAAGGTTCTAGGGTCCAATTATAATTTTGAAGAGTTGATTTGGTTAAATCAAGGGCTTAATTGCATAATTATTGAATTTTGATGGCCAATTAAAGACTTGATTGAAACAATTCAAAACCAATGACCAAATTGAAAAAGGCACTAAAATCAAGGGATCCAATTACAATTTATCTAGGGGGCTTGATTACAAAATTGTAAAAAAATCAAAGGACCAAATCAGAAATAACCATTTTCATAGGAAGACGGTGTCGTTTCAAAGCAATATTTCGCCACCTTTCTTCAAAGCCGTTTCAGCAAATAGTGGAGCCATTTCAGCAACAAAAACAGCAGATTGCTTTAGTTATGGGGAATGTTTCATGGCTACTATTCCTCTACATGTCGTTAGCAAGATGAATGTTGCACTGCAGGGCATTCTTTGGCTTATAAAAGCTAGAGAAAGATGATGAAACAAAGGTGGGGAAGAAACACTAGAGGGAGAACAAGATAGTAAGGAGAAAACATAAGAGAAAAAAATGGGACAGAGGAGACAGGGAAAGAGTTTGATTTGAGGGAGATGGAAAAGATCAGAAAAACAAGAACATAGAGGCGAAGGGAATAATAGTAACCTCAATCTCTTCAGTCTCTCTTTCACTTTGCCGTTTGGAGTAGCGCCACCGTCAGCCTCTCACCATATCTTCCTTCCCTTGTTGCAACACCCATGACGAAGAAGAAGAAGCCTACGCCTCTGCATAGACAAGAAGAACAGCAGCAAAAACTGCCCGCCACCACAGAGAAGAGCCACCATCTGCATCCACTAGCGCCACCTTAAGCCACCATCAACAATGACACAACCACCATTAGAAATAAAAGAAGAAAAGGAGGAACAAGAGACATAAGCAGGTAGAAGAAGGAACACAAAAAAACAAAACCGCCGTCCAACAACATAGAACCGGCAGCTCCAGCTCCTGCAAGAATGGACAACCGCCAGGTAAGCCTCCACTTCTCTTCTTCATCTTCTTCCTCGCCCGGGCTGCTCCACTGTTCATGTTGCATGTGAACAGTGGAGAGTTCTCCACTATTTGTTTTTTGTTTACTAGGTCAGGCAGTACCGGCCTAGCCCAAAAAAATTCAAAAAAATATTTTCAAAAAATTTGTGATTTCCCCATGTATTTTTTACTGTATTTTGATCAATATTGGCTTGTATTTGTATACTGTAAAGAAACAAATCCAGTATTAAAATACCTGGTTTTTGAAAAATAAAAAAAAATATTTTTTGTTTTCATGCATACGGCTAAGTCTCTAAAAAATAATAATGAAAAATCATATTGTATTGTCATATAACAAAGAAAATTTCAAAAATATGTATCAACATGCATTTTGGCTATAATAACCAGTTTATTAAAGTCGCGAGAACGGTTAGTTTTTTTCTTAAATTCCAAAAAAAAATTATTTTGTTCTCTTTTAATATCTAGGATTATGATATTATACATAAGACGTATTCTAGATATTAATTTCTTTTGTTGACGTTAGAACGGTTAGGTTTTACCCAATAAGATAAGGATCTCTTTACCGAAGATGACTTTTCTTAAACCATAGATGGACCAACAACTACAAAACACGACAAGACCTTCGATTTTATCAGACAATAAAACAATGCAGCTTACCTTAGATATGACGTATTTGGGGTGCTAATACCTTCCCTTTACGCAACCAGTCCCCGTACCTAATTTTTTAGACCAGTTAGGTTCCTAGTGACCAAAATACTAGGTGGAGACTCCCATTTCATTTTTCCACTGATAAGAGACAAGAATTCCTTGTATGATCCCCACATTTGCCAGATGTTTTAGATTAACAATTTTGAGAGTGGATATTTTTGCCGCGACGCTGTATACGTGCGACAGTTGGCTATGAATCTTGACCCTTGATTCAAACAGGGAGGATCCTGACTTTTAGCCAAAAGTCACCATCACGAGTTGGAAAAGCTAGTCGAGTCAGCCTTTTTGGGTCAACTCTGCAATAGGTTCAGGACTTCTGAGGGACATTTTTTTTGCTTAGGTTAGGTATAATGGAAGCTTATGAGGGTGGTATCTTGTATAATGAGGTATAAGAGAGAAGGAAGGCTTGAAAGGTGGCATTAGAATTATCATATATGGTTGCCATCAAGTGAAAGTTGAAGATAATTAGTGGCCAAACAACATATCATCTGATTTCTTTTTTTACTTAGCATTGACCAACACAACACCATTTTGAACCAAAACACGATATTTGGGTTAAAATATAGCCAAAATGCATTGTTTCATTAAAATGAAACGACAAAGTTTTCGTGTTTTAGCTTGAAATGGGTCATTAATCTCCTTTTTAATTTCAACCCCTAATCTTCTAATTTATTCAATTAGATCCTTAATTGAATTCCAATTTCAATAATCAATTCAATTTCCACCCTTGCAAAGCTTCAAAAACACCCCTGGATTTAAGAGCCTTTTTTAACTTGGTCATTTGTCTTGGGTACTTTTAATTTAATCATTAATTGACCTTCAAAGTTCTAATTTTTTCAATTGAATTGGGTCCTCGTATTCATGTGTCTTTTACGAAAAGGTCCTTGGTTTTTCTTTGATTTAACACTTAATTGACCCCAAAAACTTTGATTTTTCTTTCAATTTTATCCCTGATTTTACCCAATTAAGTTTGGAAAAATTAAATTTGGTCCTCTAAAATTCCAATCTTCTCAATTAAGCCCAAATTAAGCTTCCAAGTTTATTCTTCACCAATTAAATTTCTAATAAAATTAATTTGACCCATTAAAACAACAATTATGTCATTGCACCTAATTAAATTTTTTAATTTAAATCTTAAACTTAATTAAACCTTTAATTAGGCCCATGATTAAATCAAATTGGTCTATTAAAAATCTAATTAAGTCCTCAGACTTAATTTTTATACAGATTTGTCTAATAATCATTTAATTTGATCTTGAATCTGCATTGTGTTTTTAGTATTAGGTAGAATTGGGCTTTCAATTTTATTCAAAACTCCTGTTTGGTTCCTCCATGCTTTTAAAACCTTTCTTAGCCTACTTTTGCCATGTTGTCAATCTTTTTTATTTTTTTGTTTTGAATTTCAAAGGAAAAAGTTAATTTTTAGGAAAACCCTAAAATTAGGTTATGACAAGAGAAATTGCTAAAGATTTTTTTTAAAAAAAGATTTACCCCTATTTTCATGTATATAACATTGTTAAATTTGAGAAATACATTCAAAGGTTAAGACATTACAGTTGTATCAGAGCATCTAGCTAAACATAATCCAATACACTTGTGAAATAAAAAGCAGATGTACTAACGAGAAATCAATATTTATTTTAGGATGGTTCGGTTCAAAGAGAATCATCTATGGCCGGAGCTATCTCTCTACCATTTCCATCGGGGATGCCATTGTATAATGGCATCCAACAGGATAGGATAATCCAGTAGACTCCCATCTATGGTGCCACTAGGGGCACTTATATCATATTAGGATACTGCATATTTAGAGTATATTGTGTGGGCTGTTATATCTAGTATGATAAGAGTAGCAGGTACTACAGGTAGAGATGATACCCTCACTCTAGTGCTTTAGGTAAAAAATATGAGGGAGATGTGGTGCGTTCCATATCTATACAAGGAAGATGCTGAAATAGTTGGGCATTGGATTTAGAAAATGGAAGAGTCACTTACTCAAATTCCAAAGCTAGAGAGAGTGTGAGTAAATTGTGTGGCATAATTACTGTCAAATAGTACTCAAACATGGTGGGTGACTATGAGAGAGAGAAGAGCAGAGCAGAGGGAGTATTATCTTGAATAGATTTTTGGACAGAGTTTGAGACCAGGTACTACTTTAGACATTATAAGAGGGCAAGGAACATGAGCTTCTTGCCCTTAAACAATAGAGTTTGATAGTATCAGAGAATAAGAGACACTTTCATGATCATTTGATCTTTGCTTTTACATTAGTTCCCACTGAGCAGCATCGGATTAAGATATTGAGGGATGGGCTCATACATGAGCTTAGAAAAGGGTTAGTCATCCTTTACCCCAAGATAGTTTGGGAACTGGTAAAGGCTCCTCGGTTTATAGAGGCAGTTTTAGAAGAAGAGTAGCAAGGCAAAACAGAACAGGGGCCATAATTTCTAGAAAAGAAAAGAGAACCTAGATCACAATTTAGTAGGCAACCTCTCCCTACAAAAGGAGGAAGCGGTGAACAGAGGCCTAACGGTCATTTAGTAGTAGAGGAAATATCTTGCCTAGAGGAGCTCTTAGTAGACCACCTTAGCCTGGTGGAGGAGGGTTCTTGGGAGTACAGTCTCATCCCAAGGCTAGTCAGGCAAGGGGTTCTGTTGGAACTGTAATACATGGGATGTCTACATTCCTATATTATGAGTGTTGTAATCAAAAGCACCCTGATGATTGCTCTTTGACAGCTGAGAGGTGTTACATACGTCGGCAAGAAGGACATAGATAAAGAGACCGCAAGTTTTTGGACAGAGGTTGTTATCCAAGTGGTGATTTCAGACATTTTAAAAGAAATTGGCCAAATAGTATTCCTGAGAAGTCGTATGGGTATAGACCACCAGCTTAGACCCAACAACAGTTAGTGACTGTGGACGTATCGTGAAGGCTTGCTTAATCTAGAACGAGTGCTGGTAGGGGTCGGCCTCGAGTACAAGAGGAGAAGACTCGGTGAGAGTCTGAAAGTGGGTTGAAATGGGTTTGAAACCTAATTTAATAAATGCCATGTCTAATCAATGGCTTTTTTCAAGAGGGATAACAGTAAGCAAGCATTTTAGATATTTGGAGGAAAAAAAGGGGGGTCAGCTGAAAATGTATCTGGGCTATTCTTTAAGCCTGTTGGGAGTGATGATTATAAACTTGTTGCGCATACACACTTCCATGATTAAAGGGTATCATAAAGAAGATAAGTTGAATTAAACAAAGATGTTGGTGAGCAGAATAAAAGAACAAGGATTGGTTCCCGATGCCAAGACATCCTTGTCATGTTGATGGGCATTGTAAAGCCAGCCTTGGAAGTTTTCAGTACGAGTATTTTCACATAAAATGCCTTTATAGATAGCCTCTGTTAAAAACGAAGGTTTCTAGAAACCTGTAAACTACTTAAGAAAGGATTTTAACGTCAATTACTAGCTGATACAGTAATATATACCATTCTCATAGCTGAGCTCTACTGGCAAGTTGACACTAGGAAGTCCCTCGCATTTTTCAGTTAAGTGTTCAAAGATGAATACACATAACACATTGATTGCCGCTTCCTCAAGTGCGTAATGGAATAAGGTAAATAGCTTTTTGGCGGAAACTATGGGTCTTGGCTTGGTTCTTGCCATGGAAACATGCATATCCATTATGTGAGGGTACTGTCGTGATTAAAAAAGCTAGATTAGCCCTAAAGTTTTTTTAAATAGGATGGGTGACCATGCCTGCATACCAAATAGTCTTACACACGAGGCTCTAATAAGTGGTTTTTGTAAGCTATATGAAGCTATGGTTGACAAAGGGTTATCCCAGGGCCTGAGCTAGAATTAATTGGTAGGGCCTGAGCTAGAATTAATTGGTAGGGGTCCAAAGATATAATATTTTTTTAATTCATTGTATATAAGTTGTAAAAATAAAAAAGGGTACATGATTTAATTTTATTCAAAGAACTTATTATAAATATATAATAATCTTTATACATGGTAAAAGGTTTATAGAAATATCAAATTGAGTTAATTTCATCTTTATAGTGTATCAATCATTTTAATTTTATTAGTCTTTGTATCTATCAAATATAAATATACAAAGTATATAAGAAACATTAACTAAAGCGAAACATTATTTATGTTTGATAAACTTTGAAATAAAATACAATAAAAAATGATAAAGAATGATTCTTACATATTTTATTTTAATTGTGCTCATCGCTCTTTCATAGAATAGAAATCATCACTTATCATATCAATTATGAATCTTTCAGCAAATTTTTTTTATATATATAGATAATCAAATAATTTGTAAGAAAATAATCCTCCATCCGATTGTGAAGTCTTGTTTTAACAATTTTTATAATTGAAAAAGCTTGTTCAGTAGTTGTTGTTGAAACAGAAAGAGTTAAAATAAGTTGAATCAACTTGTCAATGAGTGGATAGATTGTTGTTTTTTATGTTTCAACCAATCCTTGACATAAATCAGCAATCGATGACATATAGTTCCTTAACAATTGATAGATATGTTTTATAACAAATATAGTTCCTTGACAATCAAACAATATAAAGTCTATGAATTTGAAATTGTTGGGGTTGGGGTACATTCTATTAATGTAATATGTATATGTTGGCCTATGAATTTGTTGAACTCTTGGTTTATAAGCTTGTTCTACTATCCCTACAATATATTATAGATCAGCTTTTTCTAAAGGTTTGTTCATTACTAGGTTGTTTAAGATTATTTTTTCATCTATATTCCATGGTGGTGAATTTTATAATTAATAAATTTAGTCTTTGAACTACTTTCAACTTCCTTAAAGGTCTTTTTTGAAACATTTTAGGTTCAAACAAAGAGTTGTTCTTTACATTGTATTATTTTAGCCAACTTAAATCCCTATTTTGTTTATGATTAGTTTTTCTAAAGTTTGATTCCTTTTTCCTTTTTTTTTTTCCATCTAAGTGAGTCTTAACCTCAATTTGTCTCTTGACACGATCAAAAAATTGATGTCTTGTGCCAAGTGTAGGAATATCAAAGTAATAAATAACCCAACAATACCAGGATTGAACCATATGGAGGTTAATTATATAAAATTACAAATAATAAATGAAAACGCATTTAAAAGAACTTTTGAGATGTGATATTGATGTAAGGATTAAATAATGGTAAAATAAATATCAAGGTTAGAGGATCCACTAATGGTATTTTAAATAAGTATAATATAAACTATTTTTATAACTTAATAGGAAACCACACACAAAGGAGGTTCCAATCAAATTATAAATTATTAACATGATTATATTAATTATCTTATTTGAGTAATGCTAATACTTGTAAATGTGGTCAGGTATTTATGGTAATAATTTATGTCAACAACAAATTAAGTTCCTTTCATAGCATAAGTGTCGGTTATACCATACAGTAGGCTATGAAAGTGCAAAGTATTTGTTGTACCAACAGTTGTACAGTATAAATCTAGATTAATCATTTAACAAGCAAGATATTAAGAGAAAGTAAGATAACAATTATAAACATGTTATTATCAAACATTAAAGTCCATGTTGAATTTCTACTATATTTATTCTTACACCATTAACGTGCCTTTTCACCTTGACAAAATAAACTTAGCTAAACATAATGAAGATGAGAAACATGAATAGACAAAATAAAAACATAATAATGATATACATTAACTAGGTAAAGGAAATGAAAAGCATAAATAAGAGATTAATATAACATGAAATAAAACTTGAACATTACAAAATACAAAGAAAGAGAGCAAGAGCATGATCTTGATTTGAACAACAAGATGTCTAAATATATGACAAATACCTCCTTTTATAGATTAAAATTCAGAACTATTGATTGAATGACTAATTATTGAGTGGGTGACCAACTCTTGACTTGATGATAACCATTATCTTCTTGTCTATAGAAAATATCATTGCTAACATTAGAATTTGAACATATAGTCTTCATAAAAGTTCTAGACATTTGTCTCAACTTTCTAACAAGAAAAAAGATTGCACTCATTTAGACTTCTAGAACTCGAGATATGGGCTAAACACTAAACAGTGTCTGGGCTGCAGGACAGATTCCGACTTCTCTTTTGTTACTATAATTGAAAAAGGCATTTTTGAATCTTAGCTTTCCATCCATATAAACCAGACCTAAATCCATGTTCTACAACTTCATTTATGATTTAATAACCGAATAATGTTCCAGTTTGAATTGAACAAACATCTCTTCTATAAGCTTAGCCCTCTCTTTGTCTTTTCACTTTCAACACATCAATCAATCCTTTATATTGTGAGATATGCATGTGACATGACCAAAAGATTGATGTCTTCTCTCAAGTGCAGAAGTGTTGAAGTAATAAATAACCCGGCAAGACTAGGGTCGAACCATAGGGGGGTTAACTATATAAATTATAAATAATAATAATCATAATAATAATAAGTTAAAGAGGACTTTGAGATGAAAGATTAATGTGAGGATTCAACAATGATAAAAATAAATGTCAAGGTTAGAGAATCCACTAATGGTATTTCAAACAAGTACAGTATAAACTATTGTTATTCAACTGGAAACCACACACAAAGGAGGTTCCAATCGGATGATTTGTTATTAATAGCTCATTATAAATTATTAACATGATCATATTAATTATCTTATTTAAGTAACACCAAACTTTTAAATATTTTTAGGAATTCATTATGCTAACTTATGTTAACAATAAATCAAGTTCCTTTCATAGCACAGGTTTAGGTTATACCATACGATTGGCTATGAAAGTTCCAATCATTTGTTATACAACACAAATATAGATTAACCATTTAACAAGCAAGGTATTAAGAATTAGTAAGATAAAAAGATAAGACATGTTAATAACAAACTTTCTTGGATATAAACATTGAAGTCAATGTTGAATTTATATTATACATATTCTAACACTATTAGTGAAACCTTTTCACCTTGACATAATAAACTTAGCTAAGCATAATGAAGAAGATAAACATAAATAAACAACATAAGAACATAAGTATAGTAAAGAAAATGAAAAGCATAAACAAGAGATTAAGAAAAATATAACATGAAATAAAACTTAAATATTACAAAAATATAAAGAAAGAAATAAAGAGCATGATCTTGATTTGGAAACCAAGATGTATAAATGCATGGAAAATGCCTCCTTTTATAAAATTTGGAACTGTTGGTTTGATGATTAATTGTTGAGTGGGTGACCATATCTTGACTTGGTGACAATCCTTATCTTCTTGTCTGAACAAAACATCATTGATAATGTCTGAATTTGAACCAACTTTACTCATAAAAAGTTTTAGGAAATTGTCTCAGCTTTCCAGGAAAAAAATTGAGGTCATTTGGACTTTTAGAACTCAAGATATGGGCTAAACACTGAACAGTGTCTAGGATGCAAGACAGATTCAGATTTCTTCGTTGTTGCTATAATTTGGACTTGACAATAGCCTTTTTAAATCTTGAACTCCACATGAACGTTTTAGGCCTATTTCTTATCTTTCCATCCATATAAAGCAGACCTAAATTCGAGATTTATAGCTCCAAATATGACCCAATTACCAAATAGAGTTTCAATTTGGACTGAATCGTCATCTCTTTTCTAAGTTTGGCCTTCTTTTTGTCCTTTCAATTTCAGTACTTAAACTCATCAATCAATCCTTTCATTTATGTGATAGGCCTGCATTTAAGATGATCCTTTACCATAAATTAAGGTATCTTATAGTATCAGACTTGTTATTATAAAACATGATTTAGTTAAAGAGTTATTGATACTTCAAGTGCAAAATGATGATATAAAACCTTGATAAAAATCAACTTTTAAGTACTAATCAATTATCAATCATTTTCATCTTTAGTTTACGCTTTTGCTTAATTTCCTTGGAAATTAGTTTATATCTTTCTTCAAGGATTTTATTAACTTCTTCCACCCTTTATTCAAAGAGTATATATCTCTCTTTTACACTCATAAACTTGTGTCTTCCCCTTTCATTTCTATTATTTCCCTTTGAAGGATTGATTCTATGTTTCCTTCTTCAACAAAGAAATCTACCAATTCTTGTTTTTCCTCTATGCTTTCTATTGGTTTTGATTTTTTTGGTTCCATGGTTTCAAAGAAAAAAATATGACACTCCCGATGTGGTCACCAATTTTTTGGGGTTTTTTTTTATGTCTAGCTTAATTAAAAAGAATTTGGATTTCAAAGTTAGTTGTTAAATTTGATGTTAAAAATTTGAACCCTAGATACTATTAATTCTAGACTAGTAGTTTCAGACTTGTAATGATGTTTCTAAATTTTATAGTCTTTTAATATGCTGAAAGCAAGTATAAACTTGTGAAGTAATCAAATATCATGAATGCTTTGAATGTAAAAGATAACTTAACATCTTTGAATTAAAAAACTTACATTTATTGAATGATTTTTCAATTGATTACAAACACGTACTAGAATTCCTTGACAGAAGAACTTGAGTTAATATATATATAGTAGGCTTGTAATTTTCATTACCAAAATAACTAGAAAATACCTAATATATATATATATATATATATATATATATATATATTATCGCCAATAAATTATTAACCTACAAGCTATCTTTCTACAAGTTATATGTCCACGGATTATTGCCTATAGGATTACAAGTTTACTAATAAACAGGTTTTGAAGATCCTTAAAACTTAGTGCAATTGTTGTTGTTGATTTTTGTTTAGTTGTTTGATTTTCTCTTTTGTTATTCCATCCTTAATTTATTTAGGGAATTCTATAAATAATCATGTATGTTAACTACTCACTCTCTCCGTTACTCTATATTTTGAGGATGCATGACTGAAACTTCCCAACTTCACTTGCAATTTCTTTTACAAGTCTAGATCTTATCTTTTTTGTATTCTTCATTTTCTTAATCTAAACTTCATTAGCCACTTGGTTTAACCCATAACCAAGTTTGTCTTCGTTTCCATCTGACCTAGATTTTGTTTAATATGAAAATAAAGTTCAGGCCAATATTTTATATTTCTTACCCTTTGACTAAAATTAGTTCTCTAACTAATTTATTATGTAATGTAATTGCTTTGAAGTCCTAGGAACATCCAGAGAGTTTGAAAATTTCATTTGATCTATATTGTTATCGACATCATCCAACACAATTATATTAGGTTCCTATTTGGTTCCAATTAAGTTTGGTGCATATAAGGGTTCACCAAACCTATTATTTTTACTTAATATATAAGGTAAAATAACATTGACCCTTCCAATATTTGAATGCGATAACACTTTGCCTTTTTTATTTTTTAATAAAATCACACTTTACATACTGGTTCAATGTTAGATTCAAAATTTGGTGAAAACACTTAAATATCCCTAACTTAATTCCCCACCTTCTTTTTTTTTTTTCTTTTTGTTTTCTTTTTGTCATTTCCCCTTTCTTTTCCTCCTACTTCTTTCTCTTTTTCCTTTCCCATCTCATCCTCTTCATCTCTTCACTCTCTTTAAAACCATGGATAAGTTGAAAGAGGTTGTGATGGGTCTAGTGAATGAGAAAGAAAATTGAACAAAACAAGATGAAGAAGATAAATAGTATGGTAATATTGAAAAGAATAGTGCACAAGTAATATCTAGTAGTTTCTTAAATGGAGCTAATCATTCTTATTTACAAGGTTTGATAAATAATGTCATGCCATATGGTTCTTTCTTACATTTAGAACCTTTAAATTTTCCATTATCTTATATGAGAAATCATGGATTTGTAACACAAAAATGAGATAATGTTATAACTTTGTCATTCACCTAGGCGTTATCACTTGGCTCTCAAATTTTAGTGTTTTCACTTAGGACAACACAATCTTATTTCCCTTCATATGCTATAAATTTTATAGAAATTGATTTGATATAAATCAACTGTTAACAGTAGACACTCTAATGGCGGTAACTATGGTGTGAGTAGATGGAGTGATAATGTGACTTAAAAATATGGGAGAAACAGGGAGGAACACTAATTAGTACTTCAAAGTGCATTTTTATCAAGGTTTTATATCATCATTTTGCATTTGAAGTATCAATAACTCCTTAACTATAACATGTTTTATAATAACATATCTAATAATATAAGATACCTTTAATTTATGGTAAATGTTCATCTTAAATGCAGGCCTATCACATAAATGAAAGGATTGATTGATGAGTTTAAGTACTGAAATTGAAAGGACAAAGAGAGGGTCAAATTTAGAAAAGAGATGTTGGTGCAGTCCAAACTGGAATACTGTTCGGTAATTAGGTCATATCTGAAGTTGTAGATTCGATTTTAGATCTGCTTTATATGGATGGAAAGGTAAGATATAGGCCTACAACTTTCATGTGAAGTCCAAGATTTAAAAAGGTTGTTTTCAAGTCCAAATTATAGTAACAACGAAGTAGTCCAAATCTGTCCTGCAGCCCAGACACTGTTCAGTGTTCAACCCATATCTCAAGTTCTAAAAGTCCAAATGACCTTAATGTTTTTTTCCTTGAAAGATAAGACAATTTCCTAGAATTTTCATGGTACAGGTGGTTCCAATTCTGATGTTAGGAATGTCGTTTTGTTCAGACAAGAAGATAAGGATTTTTACTAAGTCAATAATTGGCCACCCACTCAACAATTAGTCATCAAATCAATAGTTCTAAATTTTGGCCTATAAAAGGAGGTATTTGCCATGCATGAGCTTGGTTGTTCAGATTAAAAACTTGCTCTTACTTTTTCTCTCTTTTTATATTTTTTGTAATTCTTAAGTTTTGTTTTCATTAATATCTTATTTATGCCTTTCATTTCCTTTCCTTTACTTAGTTAACTTGTATTTTATTTATGTTCTTATTTTATTTATTTATGTTTCTCTCTTTCATTATGTTTAACTAAGTTTATTATGTCAAGGTGAAAAGGTTGCACTAATGGTGTAAGGATACGTATAGTGTAAACTCAACATGGATCTTAATGTTTAATATAAATATGTCTTATCTTTTTATCTTATTAATTCTTAGTACCTTGCTTGTCAAATTGTTAATCTAGATTTGTGTTGTATAACACTTGGTACAACAAATGCTTGGCACTCTCATTGCCCAACCGTATGGTATTACCTAAACTTGTGCTGTGATAGGAACTTGATTTATTGTTAACATAAGTTAGCATCATGAATTTCTGATAATATTTAAAAGTTTGATGTTATTTAAATAAGATAATTAATATGATCATGTTTACAATTTATAATGAGCTATTAATGACAAATCATCCGATTGGAACCTCCTTTGTGTGTGGTTTCCAGTTGAATAATAAGAGTTTATACTATACTTGTTTGAAATACCATTAGTGGATCCTCTAACCTTGACTTTTGGTTTTATCATTGTTTAATCCTTATATTAATCTTTCATCTCGAAGTTTGCATCAACTTCTTCTTTATTATTGTTGTTGTTGTTGTTGTTGTTATTGTTATTGTTATTATCTATAATTTATAAAATTAACTTCCTTGTGGTTCGGCCACGGTCTTGCCGGGTTATTTATTACTTCGTCACTCTTACACTTGGGAGAAGACATCAATCTTTTGGTCGTATCAAACACTCACACTCTGCTACCAGCAACATCCCCAAAATTAATAGAGAAATGTTAGGAGAGAAAGAAGTTTAAAAGGCAACAAACTCTAGCAAACATGAGAGTATAATTTGATAAGGAAACATTAGCTATATGAGTGATTGATATACAATCAAAATCTATCTCTAGAAAGCACACAAGAGCATAATTCTTATGCACAATGGAAAAGATCATCGACAAGGATAAGGATAAGACTTATTTTCTTTGTCCTTGTAGATAAAGTATAGATGTAATGTATACCTATATATATCCATAAGAAAATCTCATTTTGTAATGTATTAAGAAAGGAATTGAAGTGCTCATGTTAATAAAACAATCAACACAATTGTTGTTGTTTTTCCTCTTTCTTCAAAACAATCTCTACAAATTCAATTTCTCTTCTTGGTATCAGAGTTTGTGTGAGTACATTCCAACCAAATAACATAGACCTCACTTTCTCTCAATGTTGGTAGCTTTATTACTCTCAAACTAAACCTAACAAATTATCCCTTGTGGTGTGAACAAGCACTGGCACTAACAGAAAGCCAAGAACTTGTCGATCACTTCCTAGATGACAAACCATCCCCCACCAAATATACCACACTAGATTTAGCCACCAACACAAAACACTCTACACCAATGCTATGCAATGCGATGAATAGATCTTCTTACACAAATCAGATCGACTTCTATAAGGATGGATCATTGGCACTTTATCAGAAGAAGCTCTCAGCATTGTTGTTAGAGTAGAAACAAGATATGATGTCTGGGAAGCACTCAAGAATGCCTATGCAAAAGACTCTCAAGAAAGAGAGTTTACTCTTCACCAACATATGACATACTTTTGCAAACATGAAGACAAAAACATGGATGAACACATTTGCAGTTTCAAAAACTTGTGCGATAGTCTTGCTACAATAGGAAAACCAATTCCTGACAAAGAAAAGGTGTTCTACCTCCTCACAAGCCTTGGTCCACAATATGAAACCTTCACCACAACCATGTTGAAACTCCCAAGACCAATTTATTCTGAACTAGTATCCCATCTTCAAAATTTTGATTAGAGACACAGCTGGTTTTTGTTTCAAACAAATATTACACACATACAAACTCATTAACAACTTGCTTTTTATGGACATCATCATCAGCAACGCTCTCAACAACCATCCTCAATATATCGTGGTAGCATATTAAAATTCACTTCAAGTAGGAAAGGCTTTCAAGCACAACAATACAGGGAACACAATAGAATCCTTACCACAATAAACACACAACGATGTCCTCCACCTTAGGAGAACGTCGGATGACACAAATAGAAAGGGACAATTTTCACAATGAAAAATGTCAATATTATGGGATAGAAGGCCACATTGCCAAGATATGTTGGTGAATATCAAAGAAATCTTCCATCAATGAAGAAATCCCATACGCACTTGAAACTCTAACTATGAACAACACTCTAGCAAAAATAAATGGACAACTAACACAGGTGCCTCCAATCATATGACAAGACACTCAGGTACGTTAACCAACCTTCGTAAAAGAGAGTCAACTATGTAATTATAGGAAATGGATCCTCAATACCAATCCTTGGTATTGGGGACACACAGATTAAACAACAAAAAATTGCTTTACCTCTTCGAGATGTCTTATTAGTTCCCACGCTAACGTAAAATTTACTATTGGTAAGTCAATTGACTAAGCAATTTCCTGTTAACTGTGAGTTTTCTAACGTTGATTTTTGTGTTAATGAACAAAAAACAAGACAACCATTAATCACAAAGACTTGCAAGGGTGATCTTTATGTTCTTCCGACTTCACCAGAACTATATTTCTCAACTAGATTTAAAAGATGTTCTGCCGAAGTGTGGCATCAACGTCTAGGACACCCACAGTTCTTAGCTTTACAATTGTTGAAAAATAAGGACTTGATAAATGTAACAGGAATGATGAAATCCAAGCATCTATGTGATAGTTGTCAATTAGAAAACTGAGCAAATTACCGTTCTCATGTTTGAAAAATTCTAGCACTAATATTTTTGATCAAATTCATTGTGACTTATAAGGACCTTCTCTTGTTTTATCCATTGGTAAATTTTGATATTATATATGTTTAGTAGATGATTTTTAAAATATACATGGATTATACCCTTGCAAAATAAGTTTGATTTTGTTAACAAATAGTTTTCCTTTGAACTATATATTAACCTGCAGTTCAACAAAAAGATTAAAATTTTCCACTCTGACAGAGAAGGAGAGTTTGTCAACTCAAAGCTTACATCTTATTTCCATACATAATTCAATATTATACACATGATTTCTAAACCTAAGAGAGATTTTGGATGATTTTTTTTATATATAAAATCATACTAATCATTAACAATTTTCTAATTAGTTCATATTATTAGAGATGTTTAATGATATAATTTTAAAATTTTAAATTGTATATAGTATTAAAATTTTAAATGTGAATTAGAAAATAAAATTATTAGACATACGAGATTTCAATAGAATGTGATTTTACGAGATTGCAAAAAAATTTAAAGAGAATTTTTAAAAACTATATAAAAAACTTGGATGAGATCGGGTACATGGCAGTGTTCCCTATACATAAAAAAGACCCTTCACCTAATTTGAACTGATGCAAATGTACAAGTGTATTTTTAGCACTAAAGGGCAGAGGCCTTCATTTATAGTAGACCCCTCCCTCCCTCTCTTGTCTTTTGGAACTTGCGAAGGTCGTTGATTGTCTAGTTAGTGGTGGGCATATGGCTTTCCACATAAAACCATGTAAATTCAATTCCCTGCCTTCAGCTTTCGGCCCCTCCCCTACCTCTAGTTCCTTTCGCTTTCATCTTCAAGTGTACAAAAGCAATAAAGCACAGGACAACCCCTCGTGTCGTGCGCATTTGTGGAATCTTTCACCATGTCCTGCCCTCATTGCAATACAAAATTTCTTGAGTAGATCATGTTGGATTTGGATTTATGGACAAATCCAAGTTCAAAACCTACTTAAAGGAGTTTAAAGAAAATTGTTCCTGAATAGTTTTATGTTTTTTTTTAATAATAAACTGAGAGAATTGTGCAAGTTTAAAAAAACAAGATGAGTATCTACCTACCTTTTCTGAATGCCTCTCTTGATTTAAAAAGAGATATCTTTATGAGTATCCCATTAACATTAACTTCATCTCATGAACCTATATTCATATTTGGTATTTTGTACACACTCAAACATTTCATAATTACAATTATCCTTGTTTAAGTTCCACCACTTCGCAATTCTCACAATTTCTATTTAGTTATTTCTCACTACAATTTACATTTAACATTCAATTTTTTATTCTTTCATAAGATACAACACATTTATATTTTCTTTTGTACCAAGATTTCATAACAATTATAATTCCCATACTTCCAATTATCAAAGAAACACAACAATACTAACTCGATCTTTTCTCTGTTATTCAACCATTACTAGCGTAATTCAAACCCACATAGGCTTATAACTTAACCCTACCAAATCAATTCAATTCAACATTTCAATTCTTTTCAAATTATATATTCAAATTCCCATTTCATATGTAATTTACTATAACCTCATTCATTATATTTATCAAAATTCACGATCATTGAAACATCACAATTAATTTAAAATCAAGATCAAGTTTTTGAATTTCTCAAAAACTAACGAACAAACTACTGAATTAAATTATTAACAACATACATAATTTTATCATAACGTCCATAATTTGTTATCTCAAGCACTTTTCCTTCAATATCAAAAACATAATATACAATCCTATATAGCAATTTTACATACAAAATAGAACACCCTTCCACCTTTATATATGGTTGATGCAACGACCTTTCTAAATTTATTCATTTTCAACCAAATTTTGACACTTTCCTTTATATGGAACATTACTCAAAATTTGTTTTATTGTATTGAATCTTATAGAAAACAAAGTGTGTGTGTGTCTATATTTATATTCTTTTCAAAACATTCAAAGTGGCTTCAGGCTCATCTCCCGTCAGAATACATGCTTAAATCCAAATCTTTTCACAAAACACCCTTCACACAATTCATATAATATATTAGCATTACATAACCAATAATATAGGAAAATCAAAAGAGTACTTTTAACAATCAACTTACTTAAAGGATTACATTAATTAATTTTAAGTTTTCAAAAGTTTACATGCCTAAAACTCTTTATTTTCTAGACTATCTATACAAGTAAATGAAGATTGGATGATCTAAGGACTACCAAGGAGGTGCTCATAAAGTACCAATAAAATAAAATTATATTTTGAAACACAAGTATGCATGTACTATTTCAATTAAACTTTTAGGACATTTTATTCTTTTTATTTTCTAGTCTTTATATCGACCATCAAATCTATTCCTCCTTAATTCTACTTCTTATCAAATATATTCCTCCTTACCACTTATAATAAACAATCCTTAATTTTACTTGTTATCCTTAATTTCCTTTGAACATGAAATATATTCATTATTTTAGAAGATATTGGATTTAATTATTCATGCAACTATATCCTTATTTTAACGACGTATATTACCGATCTTCACAACATTTCCAATAACTTTTTTGAAGGCAATTTAATCCTTAGGATCTTAATGTCTTGCTTTGAAGGTGAATCATGCATTATCTAACCCCAAAGGCAATTCAAATCTCGAAATATGTTATCCTTGTTGATAGTAAGGTCATATATTAATATTTTATATATTTTGATGATAACAATTAAATGAAAATGGACTAAGCAAGTGAAGATTTAGTTCTTAAGAATTTATTTTAATGTTTATTGTTAAATCATTATATCTTACTCAATAGCAAACTAAAATGAACTCAAACACTTTACATTGCATGCAGAGATTTTGATATTGAAAGTTTCTGCTAAGATAATGAATGGACATTGTTTCAAGGCTTATAACTCTCATATTCTTGATAATTGTTGTCAAATTTATGTAATTATAGTATATATATGATGTAAGGTTTAGGATCAAGATCACTAACGACAAAGATATGGTTAAGGAGATAAGAGGATCCAAAGTTCATAATTTTAACATAATTTCTCTATTTGTTTTATTAACAAATAAAGTATAACACCTATGAAATTTATTGTTTGTAGCCAGTAGGTTCTCCCACATTTTGTTGTTTACCTCCTCGTCATTGAAATTTTTCCTTTATTATTGTTTGATCATCTCATTTAATTTCTTTTCAATTTTATCATTTTAAATTTTGTTTCCATGGTTTTATGTTTTAATATATATATATATATATATATATATATATATATATATATATATATATATTCTTTTCATTATAGTTTGATCATTGCATTTTAATATGTTGCTAAAACGAATTTGAAAAAATAAAGACCAAACTTAACATAAAAAAATAGAGCTCCTTTTACAAAAAGCATGAAAAAAAATTTAATTCTACCCCTCACGTTCTAAATTATACACATTTGGTCCCTATTATTTTAAATTTTTTAGTTTGAATCCAAAACTATATATTTTTTTCTTGTAATTTAGTCCTTAGATATTAAGGAAAAAGATAGAAAGTCATCAAAAAAACATAAGAGAAAAAGTGTTCAATTAGTGACATTATTCTGTTATAGAATTATAAATTATACATAGTTTGTTATGACACTACTAGAATTTTGCAATTTTTGATGGAATATTCTATCGATAGTTAGAAACTAATTTCATTGGCATAACTTTTACTGACAAGTTCATAAATGGTTACTGTTCGTCACAAAAACTTTCCTCAGAGATGCGTGGCTTGTCTGTAATTTCATTGGTAATATAATTAGCGATGGATTTATAGATGAAAAAGGCACGCCAAACAAAAAATATTTACCCACTTTCTTATGTCTGTATATCCTTTGGTTAATATGACATATAACCAGAAAAAAAAAGACCGTTTGTAATTTCATTGGTGATTTGTTTTTAATATTACCAATGAAATTAAAACGTTAGTGATCAAGCAGTAGTAGTGAAATTTTCAGCAATTGTTTTCCAACTCTCGAGAATATACTGACCGATTTAATCCGTCAGTAAGATTATCAATAATTTTAATAAAATATTTTTTAAAAAATCCAATAAAAAAAGTAGAAAATAATTAAAAGAAATTAAATCAAAATCAAGTATTATTACAGATTTAAAAATTTATCAGTTCAAATACAATTCATCTAGAAGATAAAGGCTATAGGAGGAGGAGGTGAGTCATTATCGAGACCAGGGGGCGATAACAGGGAGCACATGTACTTCTCATGTTTGATTTCAGTTCCATATACAATCGTTGGAGTTTGGTCGTTTCAGCACTAAGTCATTGCATTTGGAAAAGCCACCCTTTAGGTGCTTTTACAATTGATTATGCATGGGAACTTATCCATGACACAAGGCCATCCAATACCATATATAAACCTTTTATGGTTTAAAGGTCACATCCCCTACCACTCTTTCATACTCTGGCTTGCTTCTCTAGGTCATCTGCGCACCATGGATAGGCTGCACATGGCTGGAATAATAAGAAACACAACTTGCATTCTATTTGGTCACTTATTCTTCCATTGCCACTACTCTAGCTTAGTAGGGGGAACCAACGAAGCTAACATGTAATGGTTTGCCAGCTCTCGGCATCATCTGTTTCACCAAACTTCCACAACTTACTAAAAGAAGAAGAACATCACCCATATGATTGCTCGCCTCCTTCTATCCACCATGGTTTACTTCACATGGTGAGAAAGGAATAATAGAATCTTCAGCAACCACAATTAGCCCCCTCAGACAACTAGTGAGGAAATCTACTAGCTTATAAGAAATCATGTAACAAACATGGAGCACAAATGCACCATCCCAGCCCTGATTCAAGATGATTGGAGCCTCTTAGATCCTTAAAGTAATGCTCTAATTGTTGCATTCCTTTTTTAGTTTTCTAGTTTGTAGTTTCTTTTTTCTGTTTTCTTTTCAGAATTGGCTAGTTAGTTTTGGGATGTTGCACATTCCAGTCTCTTGGCCTATTCTTATTTTAGACTTCTCTTTTTCTTTTCTCTTTCCTTTTGTTACTATTCTCGTGCCTATTATTTCGATTGGTTTTTCTTCTTGTTTTCAGTTCTCCGAGAGGTATGCCTCTCATTCACTTTGTAAATTCTTTCTTCTTCAGTATCATTAAACCTTTATTAAAAAAAGATGGGTCGTCTGAGCTTCAACTTGTTGGTTTAAAATCAACTCAAACTACAGAGTTTGCTATAGCGAGTTCTAGGTTTATAATGAGCATGCCCACATATTCTACACTTGATCAAATTTACATTTTCAATGTAGCACAACATGCATAAGTTTGGACATATATCAATTTTCTGGTATCCTAGACTAAGGGATTTCATCATGGATTAGTAGCATGGAAGTTTTCTTTTAATCCTATTCTCTTCAGGTAAAATGCTTCTCACCCATTTGATAATTTTATTTTAACCAACCTCACTCAACCTATAATCTAACTTGATGGTGAACACATGTGCAACAACTAATAATTTATTGTGTTTGTGCACAGACATCCTATAATAGTTCTATGAAATCTTTCAAAAGATAAAAAAAACCTAGCCGTGTTTGCATTTGGTTCTTCATTTTCGATGAAACAATCACTTGCATAATCCTGATTCATTCTCATCGCATCTATAATCATATTTCTATACGGATTACTATTGTCATCTATAACTTTATGCGCATTGGTAGAACTAAAAGTTGACCTAACCATGTTTTCTATCATGATCTTATAAGGAACATATGGTTCTCTATGTACAAACCAACGTAAATATTTCTCTATGAACTCTTTCTGCAAAAGATACATTGTTACAATATCTAAATCAAGAAACTTTTATTTTTACACCTCTTATATGAACATCTAATTAATATCGTCTCCACTAATATTTCTCAGATTAGATAATGTGTAATTAATAAAACTCTCAATTTCATTATAATAATCCACCATACACAACTCTTCGGGTGAATCTCAATACATCCATAAACAATCATCCATTACTTTTATCAAACCTATATAGAATATTGATGACAACATGTATTAATTAATTATATGAACTAAAAAAATAAGCTAACATTGACTAAGTGTTTTGCTTGATGCGGGGAATCCTAAAAAAAATTGAATTAGAATAGTGATGTTGACACACTGAGTGTTGGGGTGATATGATTTGTGGTCATGGGAGGTTGATTTGTGATAAAATAAGGGGAGGTGGTTTGTTGTTTTTCTACAAAGAAAATAGAGGAAGGAGAACAAATAGGGGAAGGAAAGAGAAGAGGTTGCTCACCAAGTCACAACTTAAATATTAATGATGAATTTACGAATGGATTTTACCAACAAGTTTATTTTGTTAGTAATTTCATCTATACAAATGACATGTCATTGTAACTTTTGGCTTTTTTAATTTCTTTTTTTCCTATTGTAATCACCTCAGTATCTTATTGGTGTTTACCAAGTCACTATACCTTCCTCAAAGTTCACCACAATTTACCGATAAAAATATTTTTGTCAATATTTCTATTTGTATTTGTCAATTTTCTAGAAGTGTGTCAAACAACTTGTCATCTATTAAAAAAACAATAGAGAAGATAAGGTGTCATATGCTCTTAAAAAACATTTATGCCCGATCCAGATCTTTTTTTATATAAGTTAGGCATGCAAGCCTAGCTTATTAGGCCCTAGAACATTTGGCCGCATTTTTTTTTCAATTTTTTATTTTTTTTAATATATTTTTTAATTAATACCTACTCTCTCTTATGTTTTAAATTATGTAGTTTAACTTCTTCTTTTTAAAATATTAAAATATTTTTGAATTGTTTCTATAATTTTATAATACTTCAAATCAATGCTGTGAATTCCATATTGATTGGAGTATTGTTTTTCTTATTGGAGTATTATTTTTGTTATTGGAACGATACATTTTGGCTAGTTGACAACTAAAAAAATGTTTTACTTATGAACAAACGATATGACCAAAAAGAATCGATCCAAGTGCTTTCCTAAACACAAGAGAATGAAGGAAGGAAAGACAGATAACGTTACAGAAGAGAAGGGTGTAAAGCATAACAAAATAAGAAGAGCAGCGATACAGAGCACAACCACACAGAAAATAAAAGCACATATATATCTTCATGATTTTGATGATCAAGGCCTATGGAAACCTTAATTGACATCTGGGCACGAACATCGGACATGTATATATGTACTTGACGTGAGTAAAGATCCCATGATTAGAGGTTTCCTGATTTTGGAGAAATGATCCATTTGGTGAAGTTCTGAAGCGTAGCATCATCAGCTCTGTAGTACTTCTGTGTGAAATGGAGCAAATCCGACCATGTAAAGTCTGGGTACATCCTTCTCCCTTGATTGCACACAAGATCCGGTGGTGGTCTCACCACCTTGTCTTCTTTTGGGCAAAGAAAGAATGCCAACGATTTCCTCTCCTCGTACTTGGTGACCACAGCCCTGTGCAGGCAGCTCTTGTAGGTCCCATTCGATAAGGCCTGCGAATCAAACAAAATCAGCAAAAGCAGGAGGAACCTACAGGAATTACACGCACGACTATTGTTCCCTCTTCACAGTTAATTGCTATAATTTATTAAAATAAATCAAGTAATTCCTATGATATAAAAAATAATTAAATAAGCGATTATCATGCTTGATTTGTTAGTCTATTTGTTTTTTTAAAATTTTCTTTTCTCGTCAATCTTTTCATCTTGTCTTTTAAGAAAGTAAATTGAAAAGAAAACATGAAATTTTTAAGTTATAAATAAATATAAGAATATGTGAATTAAATATATATTTTTGAATCCATGAGAACTAATAGTTATTAGTTTTATTAAACTACATAGACTGAATTATAATAAATTCTTCGAACCTTATTAAGAAAAACAACTAACCAATCCATTTTTTTTTATGAACAAGAAATGTTCCTCACATATACGTACAAAGGATATAAATACATAAAGGATCCAAGCATGGTATTACGTTTTTTAAGCATGTAATCCACGCATGACGTTATTACCATACACACGTGGTATATATATATTTTTTAATACCTGCTATAAAGGTATCGCCAATGTTAATATAGAAGCATGTTAGACAATAGTTAGACAAAAAAATATTATAGAAAGCATGCCACGAGTGTGTGTCGTCTAACATGAGCATTGCCAGTTAGACAAGAAAATTATTGGAAAAGAAATAGGTAGACAAGCAACGAAAATAACACATGCATATTATAGTAGTACATGTTTTTTAAATACCTACCATAAAGGTATCGCCAATGTTAATAACAAGGGCATTTTGACGGGGTCGAACCGTCTGCCATACGTTGTCTGAAAAAACTTCTAGACCTCCGACTTGATCTTGGTGAAGTATGGTTAGCGCTGTGGGATCACGATGAGGTCCGGTGCCTAGAGTAAGACCTGGCTCTTGACAAGGAGGGTAGAAGTTACATCTCATTATAGAGCAACCATCTTCAAAAAAACTCCTATAATACCCTCGATCAACTCCCAAGCTGATGGCCAATAGTTCCATTATGGAGAGGGACAAACCCTTCATAGCCTCACAATATTTTAGATAGACCAAGCTACAAAAGGGAAAGAATCATGGATATAATTATTTTAGTGCTAGTTAATACATGTGTGAGAAGCAGTTTAAAATTATATTCTGTATTCTGTATCGATCTTACCCTGTTTGTTCAAAATCCTTCCCTAAGGTAGACTTGAAAAAGTCTATCCCGATAGGATTCGGACAATTTTCATTGTAGCCAAAAGATAACGTCTCTTTCCATGGCAATTTAGACAAATACCGATCAGCATGTCCACTAGAATACCCCCAAATGCTACCTGGCAACCTCCGAACCCTAAGTTTATCGCAAGATGGAAGCTTAAAGAAATTATGCATGTGATCATGGGCGAGACTAATGAGATTGAGATCAACTCCATGATTGATCACTTGGAAAAAACCATGTTGCAAGCAAGCAGCCTTAATGATATCAGAAGCCTGCTTTATTGCCTCCTCGTCACCTCTAAAGAAACCCTCAAGGTCCACGACTGGCTCCGTGAGTTCTTGATGAGCACCAACTAAGTCTTGTTTTGGCCATACAAATCTTCTTGACATGCTGATCGAGTTTGTCTGTTCAAAAGGATTTAAATAAAAACCTCCCTCGATCTCTAACCTTGGAGTTAGAAGTGGGCTGGCAAAAGAAGTGCGAAGGCACTCGAATAATTCTAGAAACAGGTAACAAGCAAGAATTAATAGGCAAGGACATGGCATTTATAGAAAAAATTATTTCATGGACCAGATTCTTGTAAACCAATATTCTAGACCGCAATATCACAGTGGCTGTTATAGTAAATCCTTAAAGTATGATTGGGTTTGGTTACTTATACCGTATCCGTTTGCTGGTAGGAAAAGAGAGAGAATAAATGATTGAATTGGACATCTAGTGCTACACGCCTTTTCAAACCACTCGATTGGCCATTGTGTGTAAATGTAGCTAGGGTTGGATGCTATTGCTAAAAAAATTTACCTTTCTCAAAGAAAAAGGTCTTTAAACCTTAATCTGTGACGATATAGATAACTTATCATACGAATTACTTATAGGCATAATCAAAATCAAAGTAAATAAACACAAGAAAGAAAGAAGGGGAAAAATAAGATGACGCATAAAACAAATCAAAGCAAAGCAATATATTTAACATTTAACATACAATAATTTTCATTTACAGGGGAGATGTGAGGGGAAAAAAATGGACCGGGCTTTCTAATGCAGATAGAGGTTAAAGACAATAATTAAATAAAAAATAAAAAATATTAAAAATTTTAACAAAAAAAGTTGTAGATGTGAGTCTTATATTCATAATTTTATTTTTTAAAGATAATAATAATCAAGCATGCCACCTTAGAAGGTTTACAAACCCTTAAATAGACTAGAAACCCTACATCAACTAGAAAATAAAACAGAAATCCAAAATTGCAAAGGATAAAAGCATAAAATCCAAAAATAACAAGGAAAATAATAAAAAAAACTATCATAACCAAGGATCTTGACGAGGTTTTTGATATCTAAAGATTTGACGGTCCACTTAGCGATGTAATGGCTACTATAGAAAAAACAACCTCCAAAAACTCTCCTAACAATTTGAGCGTGATCCAATGGTCGGAACAAAAGTTATGGCCCTTTTGAACTATTATTTTGATTTGGCACAACTAGATCTCCTTTTAATCCTAAACCTGTCCCACTTGTCCATTAATGTATCTGTTAGGGCATCCACATAATCTGTCTATAGTAAATTCTCATCTAGTTGTGGCAGACCCACACCTAACTATTTAAAATCACTCGTTATTAAAGGCTCGACTACATCATTCTCCTTGAGTTAAAGAGAACTTGTCCTCGAGTTCATTTCCTCCTCTAAATAAGAAGTCATATGCTAGACATTGAAGACATCAAAAGTCTTCAGATGATGAGGAAGACAAATCTTGTAAGTATTATCATTTATCTTCTAGAACACCTCATAAGGACCTATCTTCATTTTCTTCAACTTGTTATACTTACCCACTAGAAACATGTGATATGTAAGGATTGTCTATACTAAATCACCAACATCAAGCACCACTCTCCTACAATGAGCATCAATCAGGGCTTTATACTTAGCCTTGTTATCGCTAATTATTTGTTTGACCTGCTCATGAATGCCATGAAAGTAATTTACCATATCAATAGCTTGGATGCTTAATTGTCTAATGCCAGGAACATAAATTAGCTTTAGTACTTCAGATGGATTATATCTATAGACAATCTAAAAGGGACTCATTTGGGTGATTTAATTTTGAGATCTATTATGCACTTGACATTCGTATCCAAAGTGATGGACCTAGGAATTCCATGCAAACAAACCAACTTATTAAAGTAAAGTAAGGCTACCCGAAATGCATCCATGGTCTTTCAGAAGGCTATAAAATGGGCCATCATCGAGAACTTGTCAACAATAATAAAAATAAAATCAATAGCTTATTAGGTATGAGGTAAGCCTAATACAAAATTCATGCTCATGTTTAGCCATAGAGCATTAGGAATTGGTAACGAGGAGTACAACCTAGCATTCGATAAGGTCCCTTTGGACCTCTAACAAATAACACACCTCTTGACAAAGTTGAAAACCTGACATAGCAACTTAGGCCAGTAATAATTTGTGGACATTAGAACCAATGTCTTATCCCATCCAAAATGCCCCTCATAATGTAATTAATGAATCATATGCTCTCATAAAGAACAAATTATAACACAAAGCTGTAAACCACGAAAAGAACAACCATTTAAAAGCACAAATTTATAACGGTTACCTTGCTTTAGTAACATAGTATAAATTTGACTAAATTAGGAATCATCTAAATACAACTCATAAAAAGTATTAAATCCAGGCATATAGGCATGTATAGTAAACATTAGCCACCTTGTTTAGGCTGCCCAATTGGTGTCTTAATGAAAAAGTGAACTCCTACAAAAATAACACCCACTTCATACACTAATGACTCATCTTATATTGCTCATTTATGTACTTCAAAGCTTCATGATTAGTAATTCAAATGAACTCCTTCTACAAGAGACAATGCCTCTAATGCTTTAAAGTCTGAACAATTGCGTAAAACTCCAGAATCATAAATGGAATAGATCTTATTCGAGTTGGATAATTTCTCACTAAAAAAAGCAATGGGGCACCGATCTTGGCTAAGAACTCCCCCAATGCCTACCCAAAAAGCATCACAATTTACTCAATATAGCTTCTCAAAGTCTAGTAATGACAAAACTAGAGCTTTAGTCATCTTTTGCTTCACTAATTGAAAATTGGTTTCAGCCCTATCTATCCACTAAAAAGTACATCGTTTTAGGCTGAAATGGGTATGATAAGGGAACTAAAATTCCAGGTGAATCTTCTATAAAAAGATTCAAGGCTATGAAAACTATAACCCTTGCGGATGCTTTTTGGTGTTGGCCATTAAACAATCATATAAATCTTACTTTAATCAGCCTGAAAACTCTTAACAGATACAATAAAGCAAAAAAAAAATAGTATCAGTGAAGAAATTACACTTCTTTTAATTGATATGCAATTATTCCTTCCTTAAAGTATTGAAAACAACTCATAAGTGCTTTAAATAAGGCTCTAGAGTAGGACTATAAATTAGAATGTCATCAAAATATATGATGATAAATCTACTCATAAATGACCTTAATACATTATGAATGAACCTCATGAATGTATTGGGAGCATTAGATAGTCCAAATGGTATAACCATCCATTCATATAACCTAATGTGAGTTTTGAAGGTTGTCTTCCAATCATCCCTTAGTCTGCTTTTGATTCTGATCTAATAATACCCACTCTTGAGATCAATCTTGGAGAATACCTTAGACCTTGGCAACTAGTTTAAAATGTCATTTATATCCGGTATGCAATACCTATATTTCACTATAATCCGATTAATGGCCTGGTTGTTTGCACAAATATAGCAACTCCTCTACCTGTCTTTGCAACTATTCGGCTTCTTTAAGGCTAAATTTATAAGTTTCTTTATTTGGTAGGCTAGAACCTGACATTAGGTCAATCTGGTGTTGTATCTCTCTAATGAAAGGTTAACATTCAGGCAACACATCCAGCATTAAATTTGAAAATTCTACCAACGCACCTTGTGCCTCCTTGGAATTGTTATCTTCTTCCTCCTTCATAACTGCACTCCAAGAAATTAGGGCAAACACCACTCCCTCACTTCTTATTTCTTTCATAAACTATGATAAGGACAATACATTCTTCCCACCAATAGCCTTTGTCTCCATCTTCTCCCTTATAGGTGCCAACACTATACGCTTCCCTTTAATGTAAAGGGTATAAGTGTTTTCCATACCATCATGAACCACACTTCTATCAAACTTCCATCGCCTCCCCAACAAAATAAGATAAGCATTCATTAATATCACATCACACCAAGCACTATCAAAGTATTGTTTACTTATATATATACACACACATATATATATATATAAACAAATAAATCACGTTGCATCTATCCACAATTACCTCAATATCTCTATGCAGCCATGTCATCTTGTAGGGCTTAAGGCGATTTTCAATTGCCAGCTAAAGTTTCCTTATTACTTCATTAGAGACCACATTCTTGTAACTCCTACTGTCTATGATCAAACAACAAACCTTGTCTTTGTTAGTGTATGTAGAGTGGAAAATATTGTTACGCCTCCAATCACCCTTAGGTGCCAAAAAATTATTTTTGATCATAAGGGTTTTACCACCATCTCTATACAGAACACCTTTATCATTGTTTGAATCATTCTTATTATTTGTAAAATTTCATGGGCTCTTCCTCTACTGGCATTCTTTCCCAAACAACTTTCTGGTTTGCTACACTCGTTAATTCGGTATCCTAACTCACCACATCTAAAATAGTGAAGTCTAAAGTTAGAATGTTGACCTGTTACCCATTGATTTTATTGGTTTGGCCTACTTTGGTTAATGGTTTGCCTTGGATCACTATTACATTCTTTGTTATTCTATTTTAACTAGAAATTTCAATTAACAGTCCCCATAGCTTGTTGTTTCTCCATTGTTAAAGCCCTCAAATATGCCTCTAACACTGACCATAATTCCTGAAGACACAATACATCCTGAATAAATTGTCGCAGTCCTATAAAGTGTCAAGCCACCAACTCCTTTGTTTTTACCTGAACATTTCTTTTAATTGGCTAAAAAAACTCAATAGTATATTCATTGATATATTTTCCTCCTTGTTTCATCATATAGAGCCTATAGTATAAAGTATGAGAGTAGATAAAAGGAAGAAAGTGCTCTCTCATCTTCTTCTTCATCTTGTCCCAATCATTATTCTAGCTTTTCCTTGTCTCTAAATTGTCTTATTAAACTACTCCTACCAATAAGATGCCCTACCCTTTGATCTGATTGGAATCAACTTCATTCGTATTTGTTTAGGCACATCTTTGTGTTAAAAAAATTATTTCAATCTCATTCAACAAGTTTATCAATTCTTGTGCTTATTAAGCCCCTAAAAACTCAGGAATTTTGATATGAAATCCAAAATCCCAAGACTTGTTCTCTTCTTACTCAAGAGGTTGTCTCCTCTAAATCTGCTTTTGATTTTCAATACTAGCCAGGACCCATAATCACTCTTCTGGTCCCAATCATGTTGCCCTTGATCTTGTAGTTTCCTCTCCTCCACCCTACATGTTAATTCTATGATCTGCCTTTGTATGTCTTTGATGATGAGTTTTTAGACATTCATCTCTTAAAGTGGAGGCTTCTCATCCCCTCCTTGGATATGCCTTACTCCATTATTTTTTTCCACCATGGTTTTTTAACGTACACGACAGCAAATAAATTCTCTTCCACAAGATTATAGCACACAACTCGCAATAAACTTGGGATCGTTGTGCTCCAATACTAATTAATGCAAATTGAAGCTAAAGATAACAATTAAACAAAGAACACATAACTTTTTATAGGTGAAAGGGGCTGTATATGTGAGCCCTACATTCATAGATTTATTCTCTCAAAATAATAATAATAATAATAATAATAATAATAATAATAAAGTTTGCCTTTTTAGAAGGTGTACAAGGAGTTAAATAAGCAAGAAACCCTACCTCAACTAGAAAACAAAACAAAAAAACTTGTAATTACAAAAGAAAGAAGTATAAAATCCAAAAATAGCATGAAATAAAAAAAAAACAAGTAAAATCACAAAACTACCAAAACCAGGGACCTTGGCAAAATTTTTCATATCTAAAGATTCAACAGTCCGCATACCGATGCAGTAGCTACTATAGTGAAAACGCCCTTCAAAAACTTATGTCAAAATTTAAGCATGACTCAAATGTCAGATTAAAAGTTATGATCCTTTTGTTGTTTTCCTGGTCTAGCGCAACCAAACCTCCTTTTAGGTCTAGACATGTTCTACCAATCCATAAATACATCTGTTATACCATCCATGTAATTTATCTAGGCCGATCCTCATCTAGTTATGGTAGACCCATATTTGACTACTCAAAATCACCTGTGATCGCAGGCCTGACTACATCACCCCCTATTTACATGCAATTGATTAAGAACTAAGGCCTAAGATTACGTAGCCAGTAACGATTATAATAAGTTACCAATAAAAAAACAGTTCCAAATAATTCTAAATGAACTAAGCATGAGAATGCATCTTAACAATAATAATAGAAAACCACCTTGTTTTAAACATTTTTCTTTAACATTTGATTCAAACAACTTTGATGTTGCAATTTGCAATTAGGCATTTTTTCTCGGTATTAATTTAATAATCCTTGGTTAAATAGGCATATTTGAAATCAAATTTAAAGTGGGTTTCACTCACTTTTAAGGTTAAAATTTTGTTAAAAATTATTCTCATACATAAATATTTTTAACATAAATTATTAACATGATTGAAACAAATTGTGTGTGTATGAAAAGTTGATCTAAAAAACCTTTAGTTGACATGTTTATTGTGAAACTCAAAACCCTATATCCTACTTAGAAACAATACAATGATGTCTTGTGGTTCATTTAATGGAAAGTTAAAGGTTCATAAATAAACCTAAGTAAAGTGGTAAGGGTTTAACCTATAAGCATGTTTGACTCAGGCATAAGGCTGAGCCTAGGCATCGGATTTTAGGTCCTAGGTTTGGTTCAGAGTTTTTTTTTTTTTGCTATCATATTTTTATCTTAGATTTGTATTTATTACAAAATAATTTTTTAGCCCATAAAGAATTATTTTTTGCAAACTTATTATTATGTTTTATTTAGCCCTTAAATATGATTAGTTTTCTTCAAGAAGAGTTTCTTTAAACCTAATTAGTTTTTTCAACTAAAAATTATTAAATTTCAAAACCATAATATTTAGGTTTGATTATGGTTTAATAACAGGTAATCAAAGCTTACAATAGTAGGAATTAATTATGGTAATTACTAGATTTGATTTTTTATTTGTTTTGGTTACAAAATTCACTATAAAAAGAGGGTGAATGTAGAGTTTTCTACACTATTTTCCAGATTTTAAAAACTTATATTTTCAATGTTTTCTCATTTTTTAGCTAATTTTTAAGCTTTGGTTTCTCTCCCAACTCTAGAACTTAGGTTCATCTTTGCTAAAAGACGCTTGAGCTATATTATCTTTGGTTCGTAGACCTTGTTTAGAAATATATCTAAACAATGTGGTATTTTTAGGATCCTGGAAAACTTATTGCAAACATCCTTTTTGCAGCATGTGAGGAGCAATAAAGTTTTAAAAATAAAGAATTAGTCTTTGACAACAACAAAACTTGATCATTTTTTTGAAGTTCTTCGATAAGTACCTTACTTTAGTTTAATTTAATTTAATACAATATTATGCATGTTAGGATTGTATTTCAACATCTTAATCTAATTTGGATATATGCATAGTTTAAATGTGAGAGTCTTTATATGATATTATGAGTTGTTTGTGAGTTTGCCATGATATACAAAATTGCATGCTTATATAATAAACTTGCTATGATAAACTACATATCTATGCTCATTAACCTAATTCTTGAACAACAATCTTAAGACTTTATTCTTGACTAGTGTTTGTTGAGTTTATATATCTTGTTTTATGTCTTTTAAAAGGTTGCTAGAAATTTTAAATTTGTTATCTTTTGTCAAGTTTTCTATTTTTATTTGAATCACTTTGTATGAATAGATGCATGTCTAATAACCTTTTGAACCAAAATTTTTAAATGATTGGTTTTTATTAGTATATACATGATATTATTATTTTTTTTATCTTGTTTGGTATATTAATGATTTTTGTTTAATTATTAAAATAAGTTTTTATGATATGATGAATGTTAAAATCTTATTAAACTAAAATAAACAAAAAGGATTAATATTGTCTTACATGGTTGCAATATTTTTTTTTATTAAGTTGTTTTATTATATTACTTTTTTTGCTTGTTGAGAAGCCAAAAATATTTATGTAGAAATATATTTGGCTGTTATTTTGTTATAGATTTTATCATCATTTCAACCCAAGAATAGGTTGTTCTAACCTTTGTTGCTTTGACAAGTACTATTTTGGTAGTACGATCAGACCATCACCTTCTACCATGCATGTTGATAAATATAAAACATTTAATGGATTGAACTTTAAGAGGTGGCAGAAAAAAAATATTGTTATATCTTACCACCTTAAACTTGATAAAATTCTTGACTGAAAAAGCACCAAAGCTATCAAATGATGAATATGATCCCACTAAAGTTCTAGTCATGGATGATGGGAATCACAATGAATTTGTGTGAAAAAACCACATCTTTAATATATTGGAGAAAAAGTGTATATAGTTCACCAATAGTGCAAAGAAACTTTGAGAAGTCTTGAATAAAAAGTATAAGGTTAAAGATGCTAGTATGAAGAAGTTCATAGTACAAAATTTTTTGGATGTCAAGATGGTTGTCTCAAAGATCATGATAAGCTAAGTCCATGAATTTCACCTCGTCATGCATGATATTCATGTTGAAGGTATGTCATTAAATGAATCTTTTCAAATGGCTACAATCATTGAAAAATTATCACCACATTGAAAAGACTTTAAGAACTACCTTAAGCATAAACGAAAGGAGATAGGAGTTGAAAACCCCATTCTAAGGTTAAGGATAGAATATGATAATAATTTATCCTAAAAAAAAAGTCAACTCTTACAATACCCCCAAAGTAAATATTATGGAACAAGTGGTAAAGTCTCACAATAAAAAATAAAACAAAAGGCTTTTCATGAAGGGACAAGGGTACTACTAAAAAATTCAATGGAAAATGCTTGATTTGTAATATGAATTGAAATTTAGCCAAGGATTGTAGTAATAAGGCTTAGCAAGGGAACCCAAAAAATAAGGATTGCTTAAGCCCATATCATCAAGGTTGATCACCTTAGGAATAAAGTTTTGAAAATAAATTTTTATGTTATTGTTTTTTAAGTCAAGCTAATTAATAATATTGATCAATGTTGGTTTAATATTGGTGCCACATGATATGTATGTACCGAGAAGAGGATTGTTTCCACTTATAAGAAATTGGATACAAAACATCTATATATAGGGAATTAATCAACCTCTAAAGTGTAGGTGTTGGGAAGGTTGTATTGAAAACTTTTAGAAAGCTTCTTGTCCTCACCTATATACTTCATCTTGCTTACATTGAAAAAAGCTTAGCGTTGGCTCATTTTTTAATACAAATAGTTTGAAAATGTTCTTTGAGAGTGATACATTTATACTTTCTAAAAGTGGAATGCTTGTATGTATAAGGTATCTTAGTGATGGCCTCTTTAAAATAAATATAATGACCATTGTAACCAAAGATAAAGAATAAAAATAAAAATAATACATATTTTTTTTTGTTTGAGTCTTGTGATGTGTGGCATGGTAGGTTAGGATAATTGAATAATAATTACATACAAAAGTTAATTAACCTTGAATTATTATCAAATATGATAAGCACTCCAATAAGTGTATAAAAAATTTGATAAGTTTATGTCGTCAAATAAGTTCAAAATCAATGAAGTTGATAAATATGTTTATGTGAAAAACACAAATAAAGGTAATGATTTTATGATCAAGTCCACTAAGAAAATATTAACTAACAAGTTCTACATGAAAGACTAGGGTGTTGTAGATGTTATATTAGGAATAAAAATTCCTATGATATATGATGTATTGGTATTGTCTCAATCTCATTATGTTGCAAAACAATCTTGATAAATTTTATAAAAACACCAATAGACGTAGGTGTGCATATGTCGAAAAATAAAGGTAATGGAATAGACCAACTAAAATATTCTTGAATAATTAGGAAATTGATGTAGCTCATGAATTACATAAGGTCTAATATTGTTTACTCAGTTAGCAAATAGAGTAGATTTACTAATAATCTAATATGGATCACTGAAAAGCAATAAAAAATAAACTCAAATATTTGAGATAGATCTTCGACTATTAACTACACTATACTAGTTACCCAATGGTATTAGAAGGGTATAATGATGCCAGTTGAATATAAAATACTAAAGATTTCAAATTCACTAATGGATATGTCTTCGCACTTTGTGGATGAGTAATGTCACGAAAATCCTCTAGGAAAACATGTATCACAAGAATCATGATAGAATCATAGTTTATTACTATTAAAAAAGCTAAAGAGGAAGCTAAGTGGCTTTAAAATTTCAGAGAATATTTCTTGTTAGCCAAAACCAATATCAACAATTTGTGTCATTATGATAATCACTCTATAATTGGAGTGGAAAAAAGTAGTATGTATAATGGTAAGTCTACACATATACGTCATAAACACAATATCATTAAACACCTACCCTCAAATGAAATTATTTCTATTAACTATATAAAATCAAAGGAAAATATTGCATATCCAATAACCAAAGGTTTGTCAATAGAGCTTGTGCATAATTCATCAAGAAGAATGGGTTTAAAGCTTTTAAATATGAAAGAGTATAATAATGTAACCATACCTAGTTGATTGGATATCCCAATTTCTATATTCAAATAAAAAACTAAGTCATATAATATTATTGATACTAGTTGAAAATTATTGTTTCTTACTTATAATGAAATAAGTGATAGCTACAACGTGATAATATGAGTTATGCTCTTACTGATTTTCATAACTTAGTAGACTAAGTTTAGTATAGAAAAATAACTTTAATGAAAGATCATCTATATGAGTAAAAAATATGATAGTTTTTTTTAAGAATTTTGATAAGGGTTGAATTCTCTAAAGCATTAATGACTCCAATAGTTGTTCAATACCAAAATGAATACAATTGTTAGAACCAAAGGAAATCTCGGTAGAGAACTATGTGAATATTATTACCTTGGTTTACATAGAAGGTTAAATAGTCTAAAACATTGCATTCATTATTTAGCCGAGTAAATTCAATAGTATTTCACTAAGAAAGGTTCATATCCTAATGTAGTGATCCATCAAATCAGTATCTTTATATATCTTTGAGTCTTTTAATGGGTTAGACAATTTCAATTCATGTGGGGAATTATTGGGATTTGTTTGAATAAATCATGGTTAATCGATACATGTAAGGACAAATTTAAAATGGGTTCTACTTACTTGTTGAAAATTATTCTCCTACATGAGTTCTTTAATATGGAACATACGATTAAAACAAATTATATACGAATGAGAAATTTATCTCAAAAACCCTTGGTTGATTGTTGTGAACTCCAAAACCCTTAATCCCACATAGGATAAAAAAGAAAAAAACGAAGATGTCTTGTGGTCTATCTAGTGGAAAGTTGAAGGGTCATAAATAAAACTAAGTAAAATGATTTGGGTTTAACCCATCCGCATAAGCATAATCATTGGCATGGGCTTAGACCTTGAGCCTCGTGCTCCAAATATGGGGTCTTAAGCTTAGGTTAGAGGTTGTTTTTGCTAAGCTATTTTGATATTGGATTTGAGTTTATTATAAAATATTTTTTTGGCCCATAAAGAATTATTTTTTGCGCACACATTATTTTTTGTAGTCCAGCTAGGACTTTGATCAATTTTCTCCCAAAAGAGTTTCTTTAATTGTTTTTAGCTAAAAAAATTAGATTTAAAGCCAAAATATTCAATTCTAATTCTGATTTTATGGTGAGGAATCAAAGTTGATATTAGTGGGAATTGATTCTTATAATCAACATAATTAATTGTTTATTAGTTTTGGTTCCAAAATCCACTATAAAAATGGAGTGAAGGAAGGGTGTTTGTACATTGTTTTTATATATTTCACACATTCTTCCTTGCCTTATATTTTCATTGTTTTCTCCCTTTTTACCTTTGTTTTAAGCTTTGGTCTCTCTCTAAAATCTAGAGAATAGATTTGACTTTGTTAAGAGATAATTGAGCTACATTACCTTTGGTTCATATACCTTTTTTAAAAGAGCATCTAAACAAGGTGATGTTGTTAAAATCTTGAAAGGTTTATTGCAAATATCCTTTAAAAGAGCAATAAAGTCTTAAGGACAAAAGATTAATCCATGTTAACATTAAAGTTTGATCATTTTTTGAAGTTTTTCGATAAGTAACCTTCTGTGGTTTGATTTAATCTAATACCTTCATATGTATGTTAGGATTATGTTTTAATTGCTTATGCTAGTTTTGATATATGCATGGTATGAATGCTAGAATCTTTATATGATGGTATGAGTTGTTTGCTTGTTTCTCATGATATATTAAATGAAATCCTTATATACCAAACTTGTTATGATAAATTAAACATCTACGCCACTACTAGATTTAATAGTTTTACAAAAAAAAAATTATTGTCAGTATTTATACTCACAGTCCATCAATTCATATATTACTGACAGGCTCATAAATGGAAACAATCCATTGAAAAACTCTCATTGTTAATTTATGGTATGTCGGTAATAAATATACTGATGGATTTACAAACAGACAAAGCATGCCAAAAAACAAATTACCTACTTTATTTTGTCGGTATCTCCATCAGTAAATTTAACATATCACTGACATGAAAACTATATATAATGTCATCGGTGTTTTTATTGTTCACCAGTATATCTATTGGTAAATATAACATAATACCATATGTGATTTCGTCGGTAAGTTAATAGTAATAGTGACATTTATAGTAATTCTTTTCTAACTCTCTTTGAAATATACCAACAAAGTTGTTCCGTCAATAATCTTGTCAGTAATATTTTAAAAATATTTTCTTAAACAAAATATGTTGAAAAAAAAGTTTAAAAATAATATAAAAATCAAATACTTATTACAAATCCAAACATTTGTACATTCAAATACAATAAATCTAAAATATAGGCGGTACTGAAGAACACGGCTGGTTGTTGCTAGGACCGTGGGGCCAATTAGGGGGTGCACATGTACCACCCATCCATGATCTTATCTCCATTACCAACCGACAAATTTTTTCATAATTAGTAGTGCATCATTCATGTTTTTCATTAAGATGGGCTATCTGAGTTTGTACTCATTAGTCTAACATCGTCATGAATTCTGGAGTTTGAGTGCTCGAAATCATTGCGAGCATCTAATAATCAAAACACTACATGTCATCTGTAAATTCTCTATCATAGTGTTAGAGAGTTGGTACATTCCATTCATATTAGATCTACCGGATAATTCTGCCTTCAATCACAAATCTAGATCGAGATTTGGATGTGTCGAAGGATTGTCCCTGTATTTGTCCATCAATCGGTTGTTATATGTATCCTAGAAAGAAAAAATAAATTCATCAAATTTGTGATAACCCATTCCTGGGTTATTCCCCAAATTCATTTTCTTTCTTTCCAAAATTAAAAAAAAAAATCAAAAAACAAATAATAATAGCAAGAAAACTAGCATTTTGGAAAAAGCAAGAAAAAATCAAGCTGTAATTTTGGATGGAATCATGAGCATAATTGTACCCTATTATACCCAAAACTGAAGAGACGATCTAGATTCAAGGTCAAATTAAATTGTTGTTGGACGAATCTGTAAAAAAAATTAAATCCAATGATATAATTAGATTTTTAATAGGCTAATTTTATTTAATTATAGGCCAAATTAAATTTTAATTGTATTTAAGAATTACTATGGGTCTAAGTGAAGGATTTAATGAGGTGCAAAGACTTAATTATACTTTAAATGGGTCAAATTAATTTTATTTATGGGTTTAATTGGTGAAAAATTAAGTTTTGGGGCTAAATTGACCAACTTGGGCTTAATTAAGAAAATTAAAATTTAGAAGACTAAATTTAATTTTTATCAAGTCAATTGATTGAAATCATGGGTAAAATTGCAAGAAAATCAAAGTTTTGGAGTCAATTAAAGGCTAAGTTGAAGAAATTCACAGCAAAAAACCATTTTGCAAAAGGCGTTGAACTATGGGGACTCAATTGAATGAAATAAGGGGTGAAGTTGAAGAAAAATGAAAGTTTGATGGTCAATTGAGGGTTAAATTGCATAAAATTCAAGGTTGACATTAAAGTTTAGCAAGGACAAAATTGCGTAAAATTGGAAGTTTAAGGTCAATTAGAAGTTCAATTAAAAGAAATTAAAAGATGGAGGACCAAATTGAACTTTGATCAAATCCATAAATTAAAACCCTAATTCGCAAAAACATCTTCATTTTACAGTAAAAAAAGAGACTAGACAACATGTTATCTAGTGGCTAATCATCTCTTCTTTATTTTAGCTAGAATAACTGTTTGAGTGGCTTTCTTTCCAAGGTATTTAATGCTTCATCTCTCTACCAAATTTAACAAAACTTGCACATAAATGATGGTCTGACATTTGACTACACCCAGTGTGGTCCTTTTTGACCGATTAACACCACAACAACCGTGATGCCGCCCCAAAGTGGTCAATCTAACCACCCTTCAACTAATAAAATTAGCAGTTCATGATGGCCTTTTTAAGCTAATTGTTGGGATTCTTCGGGGCTGAATCAAGGATCGGGATTTGACACCATTAAAAAAAAATATCTCTCTTCCACTCTTTATAAATAGGGGTGGATTTCATGGCCTAAAGGAGGAGAAATCAGGGTGCAAAGTTGGAGAAAAATCATCTCTTCCCCCAATTTGTTTTCTATACCTCCGCCAGCTTCCCTTTCCACCTCTTTTTCTCCACCTCCGACAACACCACAACCTCTGGCCACCATGCATGACCTTCCGTGCACCACCAAGAACACCGCCAGCAACTGTCCACCTCTGGCCAGGCAAGGCTGCCACCTCTTTTCCTCCCCCCACATCTTCTCCCCGGCCATTACATGTAACACTGCATATTACATGTAGTGGCACAAATAATTAAGAATTGTCATTGGGTTAGGCCAGTGACCATGCAAAATTGGGTTGGCCCTATCTAGGCCCTGCCTAACTCAAAAATCAGGTTAATTATATTGATCATGTTGTTCGTAAAATTTACATATGTCATTATACTGTTTGGTTTTTTTTTTCATTCTTTATTTTTCACTACAATTCCTTGTGTATATTCTCTCTATAAAATTTTCATCTTACAAAGACAATATTAAAGCAACTACAATTAAATTATAATGTTAGTTGTCTATTTTTTTTATTTAAAAATTTTTACTTATCTACCTACCCAACTACTTGTCTACAGAGGAATATACGAGGAAGGAAAAAATTAGTATTCTGTATGGTAGCAATGGCTGAATAATAGTTGATACGTCTCTTCAGCGTGTCAGTATCAAACGAGGCCCCTCCTTTGAAACTCTTACAAGGAGAGAAAGAAACACGAAAGCCCAGAGAAGAATGAAGTGTTTCGGCCGACATGAATATCCAGAACCAATTAGTATGATTTGTACCAAATATGGAGAGACCACATCACGTGAAGTAAACGGCTTTATCGTTGTATGAAGACATTATTTGTTTGGATTCTCCTTCAAACATGCTTGCCCTACATGTCCTGTGTCTCTCTCACTAGCACAGATCAAAAACCTGCATTTTCCTGCCACAAAAAATATTAGGTATGGCCAGGAAAAATACTAGCATTGGACCCTTGCTATTAATTGGCTAATGTACACATGCTAATGCTTCTTCGCTGGCATACTTGCAAGTTTCTATTGTCTAGTTGCTTCTCGTTCGATACTTGTAAGCAATTGATCATGCCATTGGGTAATGTGAATGCCTCGTGCTCACGAAATTCCATAAGAAATCTAAAGTGAGAAAAATAAAATATATATTTTTAACTTACTTTCTTTTGGTTTTTTATTTCTTGAAAAATAAAATAAAAAAACTAGAAAACTTTTCAGATATAAACACGGGTACATAATATTTCTCTTGCATATTTTTGCAATACTCAAAATAATAATAAATTGGAGATGTCCGCGCAAAAATAGAATGTTTTCCATATCAAAGAACCTATTCAATTAAAAAGCCTTTAGATGAGGTCACAAGATATGATTTATATTATTCCCTAACACACCCTCTCAAGTAAAAACTCTTTGGGCTTGAAACTTACACATGTTTATTCGACCTTGTGCTTAATTTTTATCATATAAATGGGGATGGTGAGATTCGAATTCGTAATTGCTTGGTTATCAAAATTCTAATACTATATCAGAAAACCAATTCAACACAAAAATTTAATCTTTAAGGTGAGGTCTCAATATATGGTTTATATTATTCTCTAACATCCTATTTTTATTTATGAAATTATTTTCGTATATCTTGGAAGAAAAAATTATATCATCTTTCCTACAAGAAAAGTCGCTCTCCCACTATCAATTTAAGATTTTTCAATATTATTTTTATAAAATCTTATGCAATACATTGTTAAATATCTATATGTATTCAATAATAATAATAATAATAATAATAATAATAATAATAAATTATTTTCTTTTTCAATTTAAAGTTTTTTTCTAATAAAGAATTAAAAAAACATATTCATTTGTTGAAAACAATGATGAATTTTTCTAAAAATAAAGTAAGCAATAAAAAAAAAGTTTATAAATGTTTTTATTAAAAAATCAAGTCTTTTTAATATTTTAAATTTATGATAATCTAATTGCAGAATATTAATTTTATTTCACTCAAATTAAAAATTATCATGAAAATGCTATAATGTTAATTAAAAACAAAATGAAAAATAAACTAATAATATACTTTGGTGAGAATAAGCTTTAAACAAATTTTATACGAAGAATATATCAATAAGCATGATCATTTACATGAAGAACTCAATCTAGAAATCCAAGAAAGGAGTAAAGTGAACACTTAGAATAAGTTTTCATTTTAGTGCTTAAATGTAAATCTTTATATCTTACTTGATAGCACAATTAAAATGAATTCACACATTTCATTTTGCATGCATTAAAAGAATGATAATAATCAGATAAAATCTAAGTTAAATGATTCTAAGAATTCACCTAGGCTAAACTATTAAATCTAGAATTCTATATTAATCGGTTGACCGTTTGGGATTACCAAATGAATTGATCGATCACTTATTCATTAGTGATGAACTCCTGATAATTTTGTAGGAATCGATCGATCGATTTTTGTGACCAATCTAAACTGATTGTTTTAATTGCTAATGGAACTGTAACGACTATAAATTACTAGTTTTTCTTAGAAACATGTATATAACATGTCTAATTGCAAAATTAGAAGAAGAAAAATCCAAATATATATGATATACAAGCTATTTTAAGAGTAAAACAACATCCAAATCATTAGTCATACTCTAGTTTATGTTATTAAACATTCATATTCTAGCATAAAGAGTATTTAATCTCATTGTCACTACACTTAAATACCTTCATATCTTATGAATGTCATCTGTTGAGGTATAGAGATATTAGAAATTCAAATTGTAATATACATTCTATTGAGAGAGCTTATTGTGAAAAATAAAATCATCATTGTAAACCTTTAAGAGTTAGGTAAAAACTATTGGTATTGGTAAGAGAATTTCACCAAAGAAAAAAAATCTTAAAGTATATCTTCAAGTGAAAAAAAAATATATTAAAGAAGGGTTTTTTTCAATCTGTGTGCATTTATCAAGTGAAATTATACTCTTAAGCTTGGACTAGTGAAGGACTATAATACTCAAGTATGGTTTAGTACTTGAGGTGTGAATGTAGGCTTATTGAATCATATTCAAACGAGTTTGAAAATTCTCTTTCTAAACTCTTTACTTCAAGTACTTTAATTATATTGTTGATTATTGCATTTACTTAAAGTAATTTGTCTTAAGTGGAAAATTTAATGATACACCTAATTCACCGCCTCTTAGGTGTTAAATTGCCTTAATTCGTGAACAAGAATTAGTATTAGAGCTTAGTTCCCATATATAAAGTTTGCTTAAACTTTAAGTGGAATGACAATCATTAGTTATAATCTCCAAAATAAAAGATCATCCATATCTAGGCCACTATTTTTTATGGTAATGAGTATGTATAGTAAAAAGCTACAATTATATTTTTATCTTCAATCCATTGAGTTTGATTAGTGGGTGGTTATTCGTAGAAATAGACTTCATAAACCTATTAAAATTGAAAATGGTGTTGAGATTCGCAAAACTATAAGTGAATATACAAATAATGATAAGAAATTATTTTTAATGGATGCCAAAACCATGAACATCTTATATTGTATTTTAAGTAAAACTAAATTCAATATAATTACATCATGTAAGAATTCACCTAGGCTAAACTATTAAATCTGGAATTCTACATTAATCGGTTGACCGTTTGGGATTACCAAATGAATCGTTCGATCACTTATTCATTAGTGATGAACTCCTGATAATTTTGTAGGAATTGATCGATCAATTGCTGTGACCAATCTGAACTGACTGTTTTAGTTGTTAGTGGGACTGTAACGACTATAAATGACTAATTTTTCTTAGAAACGTGTATATAACATGTCTAATTGCAAAATTAGAAGAAGAAAAATCCAAACATATATGATATACAAGCTATTTTAAGAGTAAAAGAACATCCAAATCATTAATCATACTCTAGTTTATGTTATTAACCTTTATATTCTAGCATAAAGAGTATTTAATCTCATTGTCACTATACTTAAATACCTTCATATCTTATGAATGCCATCTGTTGAGGTATAGAGATATTAGAACTTCAAATTGTAATATACATTCTATTGAGAGAGCTTATTGTGAAAAACAAAATCATCATTGTAAACCTTTAAGAATTAGGTAAAAACTATTGGTATTGGTAAGAGAATTTCACCAAAGAAAAAAAATCTTAAAGTATATCTTCAAGTGAAAAAAAATATTAAAGAAGGGTTTTCTTCAATCTGTGTGCATTTATCAAGTGAAATTATACTCTTAAGCTTGGACTAGTGAAGGACTATAATACTCAAGTTTGGTTTAGTACTTGAGGTGTGAATGTAGACTTGTCGAATCATATTCAAACGAGTTTGAAAATTCTCTTCCTAAACTCTTTACTTTAATTATATTGTTGGTTATTGCATATACTTAAAGTAATTTGTCTTTAGTGGAAAATTTAATGATACACCTAATTCACCCCCTCTTAGGTGTTAAATTGCCTTAATCCGAGAACAAAAATTAGTATTAGAGCTTAGTTCCAATATATAAAGTTTGCTTAAACTTTGAGTGGAATGACAATCATTAGTTATAATCTCCAAAATAAAAGATCATCCATATCTAGGCCACTATTTTTTATGGTAATGAGTATGTATATTAAAAAGCTACAATGATATTTTTATCTTCAATCCGTTGAGTTTGATTAGTGGGTGGTTATTCGTAGAAATAGACTTCATAAACCTATTAAAATTGAAAATAGTGTTGAGATTCGCAAAACTATAAGTGAATATACAAATAATGATAAGAAATTATTTGTCATGGATGCCATTGTATTTTAAGTAAAACTGAATTCAATATAATTACATCATGTAAAAATGCTAGAGACATTTGGCATGCTTTAGAAGTAACTAATGAAGGAATTAACCAAGTCAAAGAGTCTAAAATTGACATGTTAGTTTATCAATATGAATTGTTTAAAATGCTTCTTAGTGAATCCATTACTAGCATGTTTACTAGAATAACTACTATTACAAATAGTTTCGATGCACTTGGTAGAATATACATTAATGTTAAAATTATAAGTAAAATTCTTAGATCTCTACAAAAACTTGAGAAACAAAAGTGAAGGCAATTTGAAAGCCAAAGATCTCATCAAACTTTCATTCAATAAGCTTATTGATTCTTTGATTACTTATGATATCACTATGGATAAGCAAGAGTAAGAAGAAAATCCAAAAAAAGAACTTGGCATTCAAAATCGTCCATCACATTAATGATGATAATGATAATCATCATCATAATAATCATGAAGGCATTAAAAAGGACATTGCCTTAATCACAAAGCACTTCCAAAGTTTCCTAAAAAGAAGCAAGGGAAGAAAAGATTCTCAAACTACAAGAAAGATAGGAAAAAAGAAAGGTTCAAGTAAGGAACTCCTAAGATGTTATAATTACAACAAAACAGATCACATCAAAGTAGAATGTCCACTTCTTTAAAACAAGAAGAAGAGTCATCATCATAAATGGGCAATGAAAACTACTTGGAGTGATGATTCAAATTTAAACTCAAGTGATGAAGAAAAAGATGTGGCAAACATGTGTTTTATGGTAGTCAAAAGTGAAAATAAAGAATCAATAGAGTATGGAGAATGGTTTTTTTATAGTGCTTGATCAAGATATATGATTGGAGATGACTTATTATTCTCAAGCATTACCAAAATAAAAGGAAATGTCACATTTGAAAACAACTCAAAAGGAAAAATAATTAGAGTTGACAATAAATATATGTTTGTAATTGTTGATGACTTTACAAGATATATGACACGACCAAAAGATTGATGTTTTCTCTCAAGTGCAGGAGTGTCGAAGTAATAAATAGCCCAGCAAGACCGGGGTCGAACCATAGAGAGGTTAGCTATATAAATTATAAATAACAACAACAACAACAACAACAACAACAACAACACAACAACAATAACAATAATAATAATAGTAATAATAAAGAGGACTTTGAGATGTAAAATTAATGTCAGGATTAAACAATGATAAAGATAAATGTCAAGGTTAGAGGATCCATTAATGGTATTTCAAACAAGTATAGTATAAACTCTTATTACTCAACTAAAAACCACACATAAAGAAGATTCCAATCAGATTATAAATTATTAGCATGATTATATTAATTATCTTATTCGAGTAATGTCAATACTTGTAAATATTATCAGGTATTCATGGTGATAACTTATGCTAATAACAAATCAAGTTCCTTTCATAGCAAAGGTGTCGGTTATACCATACAGTTGGGCTATGAAAGTGCCACGTATTTGTTATACCAAGGGTTGTTCAGCACAAATCTAGATTAACTATTTAACAACCAAGGTGTTAAGAGTGAGCAAGATAATAAATATAAAACACGTTAGTATCAAGCATTAAAGTCCATGTTGAGTTTATATTATACTTATTCTTACACCATTAGTGTAACCTTTTCACCTTGACATAATAAACTTAGCTAAACATAACGAAAGAAAGAAACATAAAAAAACAAGATAAGAACATAATTATATAAATAAAGGAAAGGAAATGAAAAGTATAAACAAGAGATTAATATAACATTAAATAAAACTTGAACATTACAAAATACAAAGAAAGATAGCAAGAGCATGATCTTGATCTGAACACCAAAATAACTAAATGCATGGCAAATGCCTCATTTTATAGGCCAAAATTTAGAGCTATTGATTTGATGAATAATTGTAGAGTGGGCGGCCACATCTTGACTTGGTGACAATCCTTATCTTCTTGTCTGAACAAAACGTCATTGCTAACGTTAGAATTTGAACCCATTTACTCATGAAAGTTCTAGGAAATTATCTCACCTTTCCAGGAAAAAAAAATTGAGGTCATTTGGACTTATAGAACTTGAGATATGGGTCAATCACTGAACATTGTCTGGGTTGCAAGACAGATTTGGACCTAAAAGCAGCCTTTTTAAATCTTGGACTCCTCATGAAAGTTTTAGGCCTATGTCTTAGCTTTCCATCCATATAAAGCAAACCCAATTACCGAATAGTGTTCCAATTTGGACTGAACCAGCATCACTTTTCTAAGCTTCACCCTCTCTTTATCTTCTCAATTTCAGTAATTGAATTCATCAATCAATCCTTTGATTTATGTGATAGACTTGCATTTAAGATGAACGTTTACCATATATTAAGGTATCTTATAGTATCAGACTTGTTATTATAAAACATGCTTTAGTTAAGGAGTTATTTATACTTCAAGTGCAAAATGATGATATAAAACCTTGATAAAATGTATTTTTAAATACTAATCAATATACGTAGGTATTCGTTTTAAAATCTAAAGATGAAACAATTTATCAATTTGTAAAGTTTTTTTAAAAATTTAAAAATGAAAAAGGTTTTTCTATAATAAACATAAAGAGTGATCATGGTGGTGAATTTATAAATGATTTATTTTAAATGTTTTGTGAAGAAAAAAGATATCACCATAACTTTTCACCTCTTAGAACTCCCCAACTAAATAAGGTTGTGGAAAGGAAAAAATCAGTATCTTAAAAAAATTGCAAGAACTATGTTAAATGAATTTAACATACCTAAAAATTGCAAGAACTATAGGAAGCCATGAATACTTCTTGCTATGTTTAAAATCATGGTACTTTCATACTAGAGTTGAAAAAGACTCCTTATAAGTTTTGGAGAGGAAGAAAACCCAAAATCTCTTATTTTAAACATTTTGGTTCAAAATGCTTAATTCTCAATACTAAATATAATTATATTAATTTGATTCAAAATTCAATGTTGAAAGTTTCTTGAATATTCATCCTCTAGCGTAGCATATAGAGTTTATAACAATAGAACACTTTGTCTTAAGGAATCCATACATGTCGTCTTTGAGGAAACTCAAAATGAGAAAACTGTTAAGATTCTAGATAACAAATATGGAAATGTTCAACATCCGAGTCTTGATGATAAAACCTCTATAGAGGAAAACAATGAAGGTATGGACAAGGAACAACCTAGATGAAGCAATCAACTAGAGATGGTAAGTAACTCATATATGTCCCTAAAGGAGCTAAGGTATATAAGCTCTTGCCCTTTTTAATTAATTATCAGTAATCCTTTTGAAGGGATAAAAACTAGAGTTTCACTTAGAAATTTTAGTGTTCACTTTGCATTTGTTTCTCAAATAGAACCTAAATTATTTTTAAAAGACAAAAAAGATGGAAGCTAGATTTTAGCTATACAAGATGAGTTAAATTAATTTATAAGGAATGTGTTTGGAAACTAGTCCCAAAGCCTAATAATCAATCAATAATTGGAACAAAAAAAGTGTAAACCTTGGTTGAAAATTAGGCAGAAAACCAATCTAAGTGCTTATAAAATAGATTTATTAAAAGTACAAAATAAGCATTAGAACAAACCATGCACCAAAAAAATAAAAAAATACAGGGGAATAAAATATTACTAGGAGTGAGTTACCTGAAAGTAAAATTATCAATATGTAACTAAATGAAATTCGAATTCACCCGTGTAAAAAGTTTATATTGAAAAATACAAGGATCCCGGAATTTTATCTCGGAAACAAGAAATTTACTATTTCAGATATAGAGGGAATTTGGTAAAAAGTTTATATGTATATAAGTGTGCATGTGTGTGCTCGGGCAAGAAGAAAAAAAGAGAGAACAAGAAAAAGGGGAAACTACCATTTACATGTGAAAGAGATAAGGTGGTAAAGGAAACACAAAATCTTAAAGGGAGATCTTGAGGGAACATAAACCAAGCGTAATGAGCATTAATTGGAAGGAAGAAAAATCAAGTGCAAGTGAATACAAAAGGAGAGGGGAAGTTTGACCAAGATTAAAGAATAAAAGGAGTTGGAAGCTTGAATTGGGTAGTGTTTAGAGTTTCATTACTTGCTGGTAAGGCATTCTAAAGACTTTTGATCTAATTTTAATGGCTTAAAGTCCTTAATTGATTGAATTTTTGAAATTTGGATAGTTAGGGTTCTTAAATGAATTTGTGGGAAATAAAAATTTACTGTAAATTGTCACGGGGAATAATGTGAAAGTTAGAGTAAAGTGATTAAATCATTGTAATTGAAGGAAAAATTTTTGATAATTAAATAGAGCTAGTGGTCGGCCAATGATGAGAGTCTTTCAATCTTGTTTTATGCTACCTTGTTAATGCTTTATACTCCATGATGTAAATTGATAAATAATATAGGCAGTAGAACTATTTTTTTTAATATCTCCTCACAACTTCTTAAATTTCATGGAGCACTTGTGTTGATTCTTGAGATTGTGTCAAGTATTACTACCATGAAAATCAAAGAATGAATGGAAGTCTAATGAGGAATATAATTGATTGCTGGTCTTTATTAGATTTTATATGTAATCGAGTTATAAGATGTTAATAATTCTTAAGAGATGTTAAATTGGTGGCTAAAATCCATGAATTCAACAAGACTGTTATAAAAGGTGAGATATGTAAGACAGTAATAGATCAAACAGTAAAGGTTCATGTCTAAGACAATAACAGATCAAACAATAACGATTCACGTCTAAGACAATAACAATTCAAACAATAACGGTTCAGGACTTAGACAATAACAGTTAGACTTTCACGTGAATATTATATGTATGTGTATGTCTATATATATATATAGACTGAGTCGTGCATACACTTGCACGTTGATATACTAACTTTGAAAATATACATAATATGTGTATGTGTGTTATGATGAGGAAATGAACATGCATAGAAAGTAACATATGTGCAATGAATGAATATGGATTCTTTATAACATTTCGCTTGAAGGGATCATGACCAAAGACTTCCTTGTAATTTAGGAGGAGTGACCATGATTGGATCTTCTATTGGAGGAGGTCACGAGATAGGCGGAGCAGATGCGTGATTTTCCCTCCTCTTTGCACTAATGCAATTTAAAGTTTTTCTGGTGAATGCTATTATAATAATGCTATGTTCAATGTAAATCAAGTCTAGCATATTTACAAGATTAGCCTCGGCTAATGGCATTCGTAATAGGATTGCAAATTACAAGATTAGCCTCGGCTAGTGGCATTCGTGATAAGATTGCTGGGAGATGAATTATAAAATTAGCCTCGACTAATGGCATCCGTGATAGGATTGCCAGGAAATAAATTACAAGATTTGCTTTAACTAATGATGTCTGAGTTGGGATGCCCAAGAACAATCGATAAGAATCGATTTTTAAAGGGTATCCGTGTTTGAATGACCTGGAAAAATTGATAAATATAATTGCCTAAAAATATCCAGGTTGGACTATGCAAAGTCATCTGGTTTGTTGCTATTCAATTGTTTACCCATTCTTTTGATAAATTTTTTGAAAAATTCAAAAATAGTGAAAAAAACAAAAATCCAAAAAATATATGTTTTTTAATATATTTGTATCGTTTTTAGCATTTTCGGTATCGTCTCAAAAGAATTTAATTTTTCAAAGGTCTTTTGAACGCGTTCAACTTTTCATGCGTTATTTTTAAAATCATTGGATTTTCTCATTGAGTTGATGTTGATATTGCTCGTTTTCAAAAAATACAAGAGAAAATAAGAAAAATCAAAATTTATAAAAACAGAAAGTTAAGGGACCAATTTTGAGGCTCAAACAATATTTTACCTATAAATATAGGTCCACAACTCACACAAAAATAGAGGAGGGCAATTTTGAAAGAAAAAACAAAAAAAAAGCCTATACCTAAAACTATCTCTAAGCAAACAGTCGCCGCTCACCATCTTCTTCTCCCCTCTCCCGGCCAGTTCCACCATCTCCTCCCACTCTCCCTTAGCCTACAACCACCCCCAGGTGTTCCCTCATCTAGCCAACCAAAGCTTTTTCCTTCCCCTTGGCTAAAACCTAAACAACTGCCGCACCGCTCCAACCGGGGCTCCATTTTCATTTCAACCCGCAGCTAATCTTCCCCTCATTTCCTCTCAATCTTCAACCTACAGCATAATAGCCCCATCTCTCTTCCCTCACACTATCGAACACCAACCCTCATTATCCCCTTCTCTTTCAGCTAACCCATCGGCTTCCCTCTCATTAGCCAAAGATATTCCCCCTTACTCTCTTCAACCACAACCCAACGGCTTCCCCCTCATTAGCCAAAGATATTCCTCCTCACTCTATTAAACCACAACCACCTCTCCATCTTCCCTGATCTCTTCACCTCACAACCCGAAAGAAACCCACTATCAACACCAAAGCCTTCCCCTCAACAGCATTTTCTTCTCCTTCGGTCTCCTCAACAGCAATGGCCATAGACTAGCCAAGACAACCTCACTCTCTTCGTCATCTCCTTGAACTGGTTAGCAGCAGACCTTCTCCAGCAATGGCACCCACAGACCCATGGTCTCCCTCTTCAACCGCAGATGCCATTTCTTCTATCCCCACTAACCAGACAGCCACCCCCATCTCCACCACAGCTTTAACAGCCACGGACGACAGCAACCGTCAAATCTTCCATCAGCAGAAAAGAAACAAATAGAGAAGGGAGAAGGTAGAGAAAGGGACCGATCTAAGAAAGGAAACTGAAGCAAATATGAAAAACAAAGGAAATAAAAACTAAAATCAAATAGTCGTTGTGATTTGCTATTTGTACAGGTCACTGTCGATGAGAAAAGGAAGAGGGGAGGAAGTTGTTCCGTATCCCCTTGCTTTCTTGGATTTTCTTATGGTGGCGCATGGAGGAGATGTGTCGCCACTGTTCATGCAGTTCCAGAAGGCCTTCCCTGCAATTTCTGGAGTTTTAGGGTCTGTTTTGTAAATTTTAAATTGTTTAATGTAATTTTTGTTTGGTATTGATTTTTTTATAATTTCTAGTGTGGATGTAAAAAAAAAAGAAAAAAAATATAGTGAAAGTGAATGTGTTTGTATTTTTTTTATGGATGTTTTTTGTGATAAAATTGCAAAGAATAAAGAAGAATTTAATATTTTGATTTGCTCACAGTTAAGGATTATGAACTTACACATAAATCATATTTCTAATATCCGATGAAAGAATAAAATTTTTAACACTTCTTTATCACATCAAAGCCACGAAGCAGCTTACCTTAAGTAGGCTGTGTTGAGGGTTCTAATACCTTCCCTAACCACAACCAGTCCCTTACCTGTGAATCTCTAACAAAACCAGTATATCCGAGTTTCCTAGTAACTCTCAATGAAATATTAGGTGGCGACTCCCAACGAATTAAGCAAACAAAATAAAAAATCACCAAAGACGTCGCACGGGTAATGTGTGACATGGTTCATACAAGTAAATAAGAGTATTCGAATTATATGAAAATGAGTTTTAATTAGGTTTAAATGATTTACAAGCCAATTATAAGTGGATTGTTAGAATTCCTATGGATTCGATAAAACATTTATAATTCATTCGAATGATCATATATATTTCTTTCATCAACATAACAGAATGCTTACTAGGTTGTTTGTGTAACAGGTCCATCAAATATCCGGGGAGATCATTAGTCTTAGGACTCCAATTTGTTAAGCTTACGTAAATATTTAACTTAAGCATAATGGAATTAGCATGATTATGTAGTATGTTTTTGTATAAACCTTGATGTATATAAAAGTCTTAGCTCAACATGTAATACATTAGTTATCCTGTAATTAACCCTTTTGAAATTTTTAAAAATACTTATTATGTTTTAAATTATCTCTTTACATGTTAGTATCCCTTTTTCTTTTAAATTTTATAATATGATTTGTGCTCTATGTCTATATTGAACTTATTTGTGTGTGTGTGTGTGTCTATATATACATATATACATACATATATATATATACATATATTGTGTGGATTGTATGAGTTCTTGAATATTGATGATTGAAATATGGTCCGGAATTATGGGACCTTGTGATGATAGGTTGATTGGGTAAATTGATAGTAATTGATTACTTGGGATGTTTTAAATATGAAGAAAACTCTGCCAAAATTTTGGTAGAATTCTTTACAACAAAAAAATTACCTTAAAATTAAGAGCATATGTTGGGAACTTTTAGCATTAATAAAATCATACAATTGGGACTGTTACAGTTGGTATCAGAGCTCTAGTATGGATTCTGTAAAGAATTCAAAAGAGGTTGTTGATGTTTATTAATTTGTTACAGGATGGTACGTACCTGTCAAGAGATTAAAACAGATCTATCCTTTGTAAGGAAAGGGAATAGATCCTTTTAGAAGACACTGCGTAACATGCACCAGCAATATCGACTCAAGCGGAGCATAAAGAATCAATGAGGCCTCGAGTTGGGTAGGCATAGAGGCAGACAGGGGATGTCTAACCGACCGAGTCAACACCATAGGAATGAGTAGAGGAACCCCCTCAAACTATACCTGCAGGGCTATATATTTCTTATATTGATTCGATGCTCTTGGCCTAGCTAGTCAAAGCAATGATAGAAGGTATGGTTAGTGCTGGCGCTCTTATGCCAGCACCTCCATATGCATCCATCGCACTAATTGTTTTAAAAGTTGTTACAGCTATTGATAATATAGTACAACTAGTTCAATTGGTGAAAAATATAAGAGAAATGGGTTGTGAACCCTACTCCGGTGAATAAGATGCAGGAGTGGCATGTATATGGATTAGAAAAGTAGAGAAAACCATGCTCCAAATTAAGATACCTAATGAATTACAGGTAGATTGTGTTACACAGTTACTATCTAACGGTGCTATAACTTGGCGGGAGACAGTTCAGCTGAGGAGGGCTATAGAAATCCTGACATGAAGTGTTTTCAAGATGGAGTTCGAGAATCAATATTACTCCAAATATCATTAAAAGATGAAGGAACAAGAATTCCTAGCCTTAAGACAAGAGGAGATGTTAGTACTCGAGTACGAGAGGCGATTCCATGACCTCTCACTATTTGCACCACATTAGTTCCATCAGAACAACATATGATAGAGAGGTTGAGGGATGGCTTTAGATAAGATTTGAAGTAAGGGTTGGTTGCCTTATAGCTCAAGACAGTAAGGGAACTGATTGAAGTACCACAAGCCTTAAAGGCTTGTATGGAAGAAGGCCAGCAAAGTCATGGGGCTGTAGGAAAACAAAAGAACATGGAATTTTTAAGTAAACCATCGTTTTTAAAGAAAGGTATAGGCAAACAGTTCCTTCGGTTTAAAAAGAAAAAGGGGACATCAACTAGCTCTTGACAAGTTATCAATGGGGAGTTGAGAAGTGGTCAGACCCGCTCCAGGGTTGTAGCTGCAGGGGGGGCTAATGATTAAAAGGACATTGTCTACCCTCATTGTGCACAGTATGAACAAAAACACCCCAGGAGTTGCTTGGTTTCTCCTGAACGATGCTATATATATCGAGGAGAAGGTCATAGGTGGAGAGCCTGCCAATACTTGGGAAGAGGATGTAATCATTATGGTGAGAAGGGTCACTTTAAAAGGGAATGCCCCTGGTTAAACATTGAACAACCTCAAAGACATAGGCAACAAAGTCAGAGTCATCAGTAGTCCATCACAATAATCAAACAAGGAAAGCTGACTCAATCAGAGGTCACCTCAAATAAGGGATGACCTAGAGTGAAAAATGAAAGGGGTTAAGGAAGGGTTTTTCATATGACCAAAGAGGAGGTTAGAGCAGCATCAGATGTGGTGGCAGGTATGTTGCGAATGAATGACTATCAGATGCATGTTTTATTTGATTATAGTGCCACTCACTCCTTTATAGCTAGTAAAAATGTAACCAAATTGAGTAAGGAAACAAAAAAGGGTAGAAAAAGGGTTTATTAGTGGGACACCTTTGGGCAAACTTGTGGAAACGAATGTTATATTTGAAGGGGTGAAAATAAATATTAACGGGTGTGAATTAGAAGTAGGTTTAATACCCTTAGAATTAAGTGATTTTGACATAATTCTCGGCATGAATTGGCTAGGGCGAATAAGGTTTGACTGGATTGCTTCACAAAAACAGTAACCCTCTAAGGGGCTATAGGTGAAACAATAGTCTTTAAGAGGGAGAGAATTTCCAACCAAACAAATATTATATCGATTATGGATGCAAGAAAACTACTAAAGAAGGGTTGTACAACATACCTTGCTTATGTGATAAACTCGGAGAAGGGTAAGATAGGAATATTCGACATTTTGATTGTAAGAGAATTTCTAGATGTATTTCCAGAGGAATTGCCGGGACTACCCCCCAAAAAGAGAAGTTAAAGTCACCATTGACATATTGCTGGGGTGTCTGCTATAGCTCAACCATCGTATAGAATGGCTCTTAGGGAATTAGATGAGTTGAAAATTCAATCACAAGAACTTTTAGACAAAGGGTTTACACGGCCAAGCAACTCACCCTGGGGAGCGCATGTGTTATTTGTGAAGAAAAAAGATGGGACCCTTTGGCTTTGCATAGATCACCGCCAACTGAATCCAATTCCACGGATAGATGGTTCATTTGATCAGTTGAAGGGGCTAAAGTATTCTCAAATATTTATTTAAGGTGGTGTTACTACTAGATACGAATTAAGGGATGTGCCAAAAAACCTGCATTTAGAACTCGCTACAAACTCTTTAAGTTATTGGTGCTACCATTTAGATTAACTAATGCTCCAGCACTTTTTATAGATTTAATGAACCAAGTATTCCAATCGTACCTTGATAAGTTTATTGTCATATTCATTAATGACATCTTGGTTTACTCCAAATCCTATGAGGAGCATGAACAACACTTGAGACAAACACTGCAGATTCTGAGGAACCACTAGTTGTATGCCAAGTTGGATAAATGTGACTTCTGGTTAAAAATAGTTACCTTTTTAGGGCATGTAGTGTCTTCAAAAGGCATTTTTATGCACCCTCAGAAGGTGGAAGTAGACTTGAGATGGAAAAAGCCTACTACAGTAACTGAAATCCATAGTTTTCTTGGATTGGCAAGGTATTATAGAAGGTTTATCAAAAGGTTTTCAACAATAGCAACTTTATTGACACAACTCACCAAGAAGAACTAAGATGGGAGTGGTCAAAGGAGTGCGATGAGAGCTTTTAAGAATTGAAGAAAAGGCTTACTACTGCCCCCGTACTAATCCTTCCATCTGGAATAGAAGGTTTTGTAGTCTATAGCGATGCCTCAAGAAAAAGATTGGGTTGTGTCCTAATGCAACATGGAAGAGTAGTTGTTTATACATCGAAACAATTGAAGGCTTATGAAATCAACTACCCAGTTCATGACTTAGAATTGGCAATAGTAGTTTTTTCCTTATGAGTATGGAGGCACTACTTATACGAATCCCAGGTTTAAATTTTCATAGATCATAAGAGCCTTAAATATTTGATATCATAAAAGGAGTTGAACATGCAACAACGTAGATGGGAAGAATTCATTAAAGACTGCGACTGCATTATATATTATCATCCAAGGAAAGTGAATGTAGTCGCGGATGCTCTCAGCCATAAAGAAAAGGCAACTATAGGTGGACCAACAACTTGGGATGAGAAACCCGTGATTAAGCGAAAGAGATTGGGGGCGGTATTAATATGAGTCTGGAAGGATCCTTAATGGCTCGACTAAGGGTGAAGTCAGGATACCGAGAGTAAATATTAGAGGCATAACAGCTTGATGATGAAGTGTCAAAAATAAAAATCAAATTGGAATCGGGGGTTGAAACTCTTTTTCAAGTGGGAGATGATGGAATAGTGATGTTAAGGCGATATAGGTATGTGCCTGACAACAAAGTCCTTAAACAAAAGTTACTATGAGAGGCCCATGAGTCTAAGTTCATTGTACATATATATAGTATTAAGATATATCAGGATCTAAAATGGTGCTACTGGTGGCCAAATATGAGAAAATAAGTGGTTGACTATGTGAAAAAATGTGATATTTGCCAACAGGTAAAAGTAGAACATCGAAAGCCGGCAGGACTGTTGCAACCATTATCAATCCCTGAGTGGAAGTGGGATATGATCACAATGGACTTTGTGTTAGGTCTATATAGGGGAAAGAAGGGAAATGATGCAATTAGGGTCATTGTGGATCGACAAACTAAGTCTGCCTTTTTCATACTAGTAAAAATGACAGATCCAATTGACAATTTGGCTAAGATTTATGTGAACGAAGTTAAAAGGCTTAATGGAGTATAAGTATCAATTGTTTCAAACCAAGACCCAAGGTTTACTTCACATCTTTAGCCAAGCATACAATGTGCCTTGGGAACAAATATAAATATCAGAACTACCTTCCATCCATAGACTGATGGCCAATCAAGAGAGTTATTGAAATCCTAGAGGATTTACTAAGGGCATGTGCTTTGGAATTTAGTGAAAACTGGGAGGAGCACCTGCCGTTAGTAGATTTCACATACAACAACATTTATCAGATAATAATTGGAATGGCCCCGTTTAAAGCTCTTTATGGCGAAAAGTGTAGGACACCCTTGTGTTAGGAAGAAGTTGGGGACAGAAAGTTGTATAGGGCAGAATTAGTATAGATCACTACTACAAAAGTGAGGATCATTAAAGATCGAATGAAGGTGGCCAGAATAGATAGAAAAAGTATGCGGATATTTGAAGAAGACCCCTTGAATTTTATCCTGGAGATAAAGTATTTCTGAAGGTAGCTCAATGGAAACATATGTTGAGATTCGGCATGAAGTGGAAGTTAACTTCGAGGTTCATTATACCATTTGAAAACTTGAAACGTATCAAACCTGTAGCATATGAAATAAACTTGCCCTCATAATTGGCCAAGGTTTACAATGTGTTCCATGTTTCTTTGCTGCAAAAATCTGATGTAAACCCCTCGAGAGTGTTACCTCAAGCGCCAGTGAAGGTGAAAGAAGACTTTACATTTAAGGTAAGACCGATAAAGATACTCAATTAGGCTGAGAAAGAACTTTGTAATAAGAAAATCCTTATTTTTAGAGTCTTATGGTGAATCTCACAAATCGAGGAAGAAACATGGGAAAACGAATCAGAAATGAGGTGAAAATTTCCCAACTTGTTTATACACTCAAGTATATCACTCAAATTTCAAGGATGAAATTTATTATAAGGAGCGGAGAATGTAAACCCCGATTGAAAATTAGGTAGAAAACCAATCTAAGTGCTTATATAATAGATTTATCATAAGTACTAAATAAGCATTAGAACAAACCATGTATGAAAAAATAAATAAATACCGAAAAGCGAATAAAATATTATTGGGAGTGAGTTACCTAGAAATAAAAGTATCAATATGTAACTAAATGAAATTCAAATCCACCCGAGTAAAAAGTTTGTATTGAAAAATACCAGGATCCAGGAATTTTATCTCGGGAACAAGAAATTTACTATTTAGGATATAGAGGGAATTTGATAAAAAGTTAATAAATATGGTAAAGGAAACATAAAATCTTAAAAGGAGATCTTGAGGGAACATTAACCAAGCTTAATGAGCATTAATTAGAAGGAAGAAAAATCAAGTGAAAGTGAATAGAAAAGGACAGGGGAAGTTCGACCAAGATTAAAGAAGAAGAGGAGTTGGAAGCTTGAATTGGGTAGTGTTTAGAGTTTAATTACTTGTTTGGTAAGGCATTCTAAAGACTTTTGATCTGATTTTAATGGCTTACAATCCTTAATTGATTGAATTTTTAAAATTTAGAAAGTTAGGATTCTTAAATGAATTTGGGGGAAATAAAAATTTACTGTAAATTGTCATGGGAAATGATGTGAAAGTTAGAGTAAAGTGATTAAATCATTGTAATTAAAGTAAAAAAAAAATTGATAATTAAATAGAGCTAGTGGTCGGCCAGAGTCTTTCAACCTTTTTTTATGCTACCATGTTAATGCTTTATACTCCACGATGTGAATTGATGAATAATGTAGGCAGTAAAACTATTTTTTTAAAATATCTCCTTACAACTTCTTAAATTTCATGGAGCACTTATGTTGATTCTTGAGATTTTGTGAGGTATTACTACCATGAAAATCAAAGAAGGAATGGAAGTCTGATGAGGAATATAATTGATTACTGGTCTTTATTAGATTTTGTATGTAATCGAGTTATGAGACGTTAATAATTCTTAAGAGATATTAAATTGGTTGCTAAAATCCATGAATTCAATGGGACTATTACAAAAGGTGAGATATGTAAGACAGTATCAGATCAAATAGTAAAGGTTCTGGTCTAAAACAGTAACCGATCAAACAGTAACGGTTCAGGTCTAAGACAATAACAATTCCAACAGTAACGGTTCGAGACTTAGACAATAACAATTAGACTTTCACATGAATACTATTATATAAATATATTGAGTCATGCATGCACTTGCATGTTGATATACTAACTATGAAAATATACATAATATGTGTATGTATGTTATGATGAGGAAATGAATATACATAGAAAGTAACATATATGTAATAAATGAATATGGATTCTTTATAACATTTGGCTTGAAAGGATCATGACCAAAGACTTCCTTGTGATTCAAGAGAAGCGACCAGGATTGGATCTTATATTGGAGGAAATCATGAGACAAGCGGAGTAGGTGCGTGATTTTCCCTCCTCTTTGTACTTATGCAATTTAAAGTTCTTCTGGTGAATGCTATTATAATAATGTCATATTCAATGTAAATAAAGTCTAACATATTTATAAGATTAGCCTCGGCTAATGGCATCTGTTATAGGATTTTAATTTGTTAAGCTTATGTAAATATTTAACTTAAGCATAATGGAATTAGCGTGATTATGCAGTATGCTTTTGTGTAAACCTTGATGTATATAAAAGTCTTAGCTCAACATGTAATACATTAGTTATCATGTAATTAACCCTTTTGAAATTTTAAAGAATACTTATTATGTTTTAAATTCTCTCTTTACATGTTAGTATCCCTTTTTCGATTAAATTTTCAAAAAAATCCTATCAATCCATTTCTAACCTTAAAATACCATTTAATTAGGGCAATAATTATCAATCAAACCAAATCAAAATAAAATTATGGGCCATGATATGCTTTTTTTAACATGTTTGAAGTGCAAAACCACTTCCATTTGATCTCGCATCTCTATAACAAAATTAACCTATTTTTGTAATTGATTGAATTCTTTTTATCCTTTTTCTTTTTTAATAACTTTTTCTCTCCTCTCTCAATATCTACAAACTAAATCATGATAAAATAGATGTTTAGGACTTAAATGTAAGAAACTAAAATATCAAGGTTAAAATATGTAAAAAGAAGAAAAATTGAAGTTTTTCACACCTTTTGAACAATGAAAAGGAAAAAACAATTTTGATTTTGTGTTAATTTTGATTCTCCTTCTTTCTAACTTTTTTACCATAAACTAAAACTTTATTTTATAATATCAATAATTAATTTAGTGTTGAAATATTCTCTTTCATACCGCATACAATATAGCATGTAACACAAAACAAATCCCCACATAAAAAAATCATGCCAACACAACTTACAAGGATGAAATAGAAACTAAATAAAATATAATGTAAAAAGAAAATGATTAAAAGTATAGAAAATGTAAAATTAGCTTCAAACAGTGACTTGAACATGAAAATTATTAATATTATCATAAGAAGCTTTAATTTTCTTGAAAAATCTCGCAAAATTGGATAATTATTTAAATATTATTTTAATGTATTTATTTAAAGAAAACTCTATATTAAAATTAAAAAATAAAAAATCCAAGAGCTATTTAACAAAAATGTCAGGCATTTCGAGACCTTGAAAGACAAGCTCATATGCCTAGACCGGAAAAAAAAGGCCCGAGCATTAATGGGCCTTAAAGGCCAAGTCCATGCACATGGCTTTCTTATTTAAAAAAAAAAAAAACACATTGTCCACCGTGATTTCTTTTAGTTGAACAATGACGCGTCATCTACCTATGCAAACAAGTTTTTGGATTCAAAACACACAAAATTCTAGTTATTTTAACCTAAAAATATCATAAAAATCTCTATAAATTCATTTTCAACCCTAATACACCCTTTAATTAGTTTGACAGTCATAAACCAAACCAAATCAAAATAACATTATGAGTCTTGATCTACTTTTCTTGATATGTTTGAAAGGAAAAACCATCTCCATTAATCTCTCATTTCTATAACAAACTTATTGACACCAAGATTGATCTTTTTTGTAACTTCCCAAATGCTTTCTCTCTCCTCTTCTTTGTATGATGACTTATTCTCTCTTCTCTTAACATTCAAGGACTATAACATGATAAAATAAATTTTAAGACCAAAATATAAAAACCAAAAAGAACAAGTATCAAATATGAAAAAATAAAATTTGAAGGACTAAACTGAAATTTGTCATGCCATTTGAACAATGAATGAAAAGAAGGATATGTTATATAATGTTATTTTAGGTATGTGGTCTTTTATTTATTTATTTTTAATAATAACCTAAAATTATATTTCATATAATCAATCTTTAATTCAAAGGTTGAATACTTTATGGCATATCGGATAAACAAGGGCAAGCAAATCAAAACATATCCCAGCACATAAAACTATATCATCATAACTTGTAAGGATAAAATTGAAAAGAAATAAAGTTCAATGACCTAAGTTCAAAAAAATAACCCTTAAAGGTAAAAAGTGGCTATGAATAATGATGGAAACACTAAAATGTGACAGAATGTGTAGTTTATCAGTAGTAAAATGAAGATATATTTTAGTTATATCGTATAATAATTCGTATTTAACAACAAAAGGTCACTTTATAACTTTTTGAAAACTCCAAGGACTAAGATTAACATTTGAACATATAATAGTATAGGAGCAAAATGAAGAATTACAGAATCTATTAAGAATGTAATTTACCTTTATTTTTTCTAAAATAATCATATTTTTCTTATATTCAGAATTTCAATATCTTCTACCAATTCTATATTAAACTGTTGCAGGCATAATACGTAAACAACAAAACCATGCATGTCAGCATATATTTTGGGTTTCTTTCCATCTCGAGTAAATGTATCAAAGAATTACAACATTTACTAAAACACTAATGTATTTTTCTGTAGTTATCCATAAAAATCAATTTTTTTAATTGCAGTCTTTTATGCCCAATTTCATGATTTATTTGTCAAAGTTTATTAAAGATAAAATTAAAACAAATGGGACCAATGTGTAAAATAAAGATAAATTTCATGGCCAACCTTAATTTTGTGTGAAAACATACTTTTTTGTCTACCTATTTTTTTATTTTTTATGTTTTAGTCTCTATAATTTTTAGAATTTTAGTTTTAGTAAAAAAAAAATTGTTTATTTTAATACCCAATGTGTGAGAGATGAGAGAGAATTATGGGATAATAGCAAACAAAAGAGAAAATAATTGGTTTACCGCATTTCAATGATAACACAAAGTTAATTTTGATATTAATAGGTTCTATTTAATGAAATGAGTTTTAATGAGATGTTTTGGAACCTTCATCTTAGTTGAAAAAATACATCGAAATCGAGAGAGAATTTTTCCCTAGTTTGATTTTATATTTTGTTAACTCTTTTTGGGTTATTTTTTGTAGGTTATGATAAATTGGTTTTTGAGTTTATAAAAGTGCTTTTAGATGAGAATGGGTTCAAATGATTTTTAGATCAAAAATTCTCCTATGAGTTTTCTACCACTATTATAGTAGCAAAGACGTGTTGTCAATTTTGTTCTTTTCAAAAATCTTTAAAGAAGAAAAAAAAAATTAAAAAAGCCTAAACACACGAACGTAGGCTTTGTTGTAAAGGCCCACACATTTTAGGACATCCAAGCCTGTATGCTTGGACTAGGTTTTTTTTTTTATTAGCCTTTTATTTTCATATTTTATCTTTTAATATTTGATTAATTTTAAATTGATCTTTATAATTTATTTCAATTTGCTTTTTATGAGATTATTATGGTCTTAAACAAATATCTCAATATTTAGTTGATGCTCAATTTTATGAGTGTCTATTTTTGTTGTCATATAATTACATTAAAAAATAGTTTTGGGAAAAAAATTATTAAATCTAGTGGAGTCCATAACCTGTATTGTGGGTTTGGATTGATTAGGAATTAAGTTTCATAATTTGTTACGGTTTGCTTTCTATATAATTATCACGGTCTTAAATAAATATTCAGGCATTGTGTTAGACTGTTAGTGCTTAATTTTACAAATATCTATTAACATTATCATATAATTAAATAAAAAATAGTTTTAAAAAAAAGTTATTTAAATTAGTGGAGCCCATGATTGGGTTGTTGATTTTATAGGTTAAATTGTAAAAACCGGGTCAATCCAATATGTTGTCGTTTTTACATTTGAAAATAAAAGGATGTCATTTTAAATATTTTTTAAAAGTCAAACTATTTTTTTTTAATTTATTCAAGTTATTTTTAGATCTTTAAAGATAGCTACGTCACATTAAAATAATTTTCACATTATTAATATTATCAAAAAAAAAATTCTTCATTAACTGAATATATTTTAATTTTTTTACTTTTAAAAAACTTATAGGACAACCATCATAACATCACAAGCCAGTCATCTAGCATGTTAATAAATAACCTTGGTTTTTGGAACTACCCACGGGGAAGTTTTAATCCTATGTACCACCCTACTTCGTCGTGCGTAAATGTTCTAATTCTTTTTCTACTTCCTTAATTTATTAATATATTAGTAATATTGATGTCCAAACTGAAAAACAATAATAAATGCATTTTGACTGGATCTAGATGTCCAGACTCCAAGCTCATTAAATGGCATGGCGACCACGTTCTAATGCATTCGGCCCACTCAACCTTTTGTTTACTCATTTCTTACAATTCGAAGCCTTTTAAATTTAAAATCAAAACTGGTGCGAGGGCCAATTTCTCCAACTAACAGTTCACAAAAGGATTGTTTATCATTTTCATGTTAAAATATATTAAAATAATATATTTTTTTATTTTTTAAAAAATAATTTTTAAAATCAACACATTAAAATAATCCAAAATATATAAAAAATTATTTTTTAACAAAAAAAAATTGAATTTTTTAAATACACAAGTTGGCACATATTTCCAATGGGGCTCTTAAAAAGACGAGTTTGATAGCTTTAGTTTTAACATGTCAAGATTAAATCTTTAGCTACTTATTACACAATTACATGCCTCAAAGGTCATAATCCCCTTTTATCTCCAAAGAATACACATGCATAAAAAGTGAATGAGGTGGCAAATTGCAAATTGCATAGGTCGCTATAATAGTAAGCTGTCGGCAACATTTCTTTTACTTTGAGATTACAACTGCATGTTTGTTTTTGCTGTAAAAGTAATGTTTTCAAAAAAATTTAAAAAAATTTATTTGAAATTAATTTTTAATAATGTTTTTAGATTTTTAAAGTTAAAAATAAAATTTAAAAAATAAAATAAAATTATTTTAATATATTTATAAACAAAATATTTCTTAAAATATGACGTGCCGAAGTAGGAAACAGCTAGCGTAAATCATTTAAAAATCAAATGTTAGCCAAAAAGCCACAAGCAAACCAATGGAAGGAAGCTTCATGTATATCTAGCTTTCTTGTCACCATCACTTGCAATTTTCTTCTTGATTTATGTCATGGGCTGCCGGAGAAAGGAGACACCAGACATATGAACCCGCATATGCATCCAAGAGATTATAAATTGGCCATTCAATGTATAAGCCAAAAAAATACAAATTTAGAGGCAAAACAATCTTTTCATGGGATTCAATAGGGCATTATCCAATTAAATAGGAAGAAATGAGTCTTTTCATATTTTTTTCTTGCACATTAGAATTACTAATTTTTTCTTTAAATAAAAAAAATTAAATGGGGGAAATGTGTGTTTTTTACTTAATCTTTTTTTCACAGTATAATAATTCCATTATCCATGATATTTTATTTCCTTGAACTTGCTTCTAAGGTGTCTTTGGTCATTTTTTATGTAATTTTTGTAATTATCAAATAGATTAAGGACATACTATTTAGGCGGTCAAATATTACCTTCCCCAATGATATTAGAAGTGGTGTACTAAAGGCTTTTTAGTTGTGGAGTGCGTGTAGACAATGGATTGATAGTGTGGCTTTGATGGATTTCTCTCCCTTTCTCTTTTCTCTCTCTTCTCATTGATAAAATACAAAATTGTTATTTAATTTATTTTGTATATATAATTGATTATTATTCTTTTGATTACTACTTATTTATTTTTTTTATCTTTTATAAATTATTTTTTTCTTTAATTTTGTCCTTCATCATTTGATTTCATTTAATTTATATATTAAATTTAGTTCTTATTCTCTTAATTGCTATTTATTTCTTTTCTATCCTTTTCCTAATTAAATTTTATTTTTAATTTCATCCTCCAATTGTTGATTTTAATTTATTTTCATGTCAAATTTGGTCCCCTTTCTTTTTATCACTATTTGTTTTTGTTTTAGAACCTATTTTGATTGTCTTTTTTTCTCCAATTTCATCCCTTATTATTTTATGATTGAGAATTTTACTTCATTATTTTTTAGGTTTTGCTTTCTATACGATTAGTTCTGGGCTCATGGCCAAATTCAAAAGTTTTGAATATCAACATGGGTTGACTTCAAATTGTTTTTAAGTTCTTTATTAAATTTTATTTTTTTTATCAATATCATCTTTCAATGTTTGATTTATTGGGAATTGGTTTTTATGTTTTTTTATTATTTTCCTTTCTATAAAATTATCTCAATCATATATTTATGATTGCGAAACCAATAGGTACGAGTTGATTCTTTTTTTTAGTTGTTTGTTTTTTAAAAAAAAAAATTATTTTCATTTTCGTCATTCAACATTTGATTATTTAATAATTGAGTTTCATTGATTTATTCTATTTGCTTTCGATGAAGTTACCACAGTATCATGACCAAGTCCCAGATTTGGCATGCTAACCTAAATGAATTTGGGTCATTTTTTACCTTTTTTTCCTTTTCCAGTTATTTTTATTGTCATTGTATTTTTTTTATTCATATTATCAAAATTATATGAGCTTATTAAATCGCCAATGACATGATTATCATTTTTTTTTTTTGCACTTTTTTTAGAACACTTGCATCGATTTTAAATCCTTCTTTTACAATGAAAAATATTTAGGTCAGCCCACGGTATAGCGCGAGCCACTTATCTAATTTATCATAACAAATTAATGTTGTAAGCCATTTAAAGAATAAGTAATACATTAAATTAAATTAAATATAGTTTAGAAACTTCCAATAATGATTTTTAATTTAAATAAAACTAAAATCATTTTCATAATTTGTTGGCAGAATTGAAGCCCAAATTTAAATGCATGACTCTTTCTTGGATTAATGAATTAGAAGGTGTGCCATATATTACGAAACATATATGGATGTATAATTTTCAATGTAACTAGAATTGTATTAAAATTATTTTTGTAACTCTAGTTATGACCAAAACAGCAGCAAAAGGTCAAAACTAGCATATTTGAATCTTTTTATTCCATTATTTTTGTAATGTTTGAATGTCCACCAACAAGCCCTTCTTGAACATTAATTAAATTAATCAAGGTTTGTTCTTTATTATTTAATATCTTCTAGGAGTCCACCTTGACTCATGTGTCTTATAAAAGTTTATTGAAAGCTTCTTTAAACCTTTTAGACTTAAGTCTTGTCACTGGACAAACTGGAACCTTTAACAGATCTTTTGGTGTTATTTGGATCACATTAGTTCATGTTAATTATTATTAGAGACTAGACATTTGTGGTTTGTGACAACCCAACCTTGTATTTATTATTTAAAGATGAAAAGAATATTTGATCTTTAGATAATCTTTATATAAATCCTAAACAACTCTAGATCTATCTAACAGGATATTTATGACTCTAAAAAAAAAATTAATTTACCATTTTGACCGCTTGTATGTGCTTTGAGAAATCCAACAAATACACATAAAAAATCTTAATATATTTGAACTTTTTAGACTAGTACTGAAATATGAGAATTGTTGTAAAAAAAAGAAAGAATATTATATGTTCTTGAAAATTGTTATAGATCTAATAAATTGTTAGGTCTAATGTCAGATACATACAGATGTATGTAAACCAATAATAATTTTTGTCATAAATAAATATACATGTTTCATTATTGATTACCATATTGGATATGATCATGTATATTTGATGAAAGTCTTAATCATTTAAAAGGTTTTAAAAATTAAGATAATAGAGGATGTAGGAAAGCATTGACCCCTTAAGAAATCAACAATTTCATTGTCTCTATTAATAAAAGGCTTGATGAAATTAAAAGTGAGTTAGCTGACCAAAATGTTTCTCTTATCCTAAATAGTTCTTTTAGGATTTGTGTCTCAGAGTATATTCATCAAAGAATGAAATTAAATGCATAAAGTTTTATGATATCCAAATACTATCTACCAACACTTAGTTAATACAAGGATGATAAAGAAGAGAGATAGATACAAGGATGATAGAGAAATGGAAAGAAAAAAAAATATTTCTAGATGAAATTTTTTTTATCACTTTTGGTTAATTTAAATATGAATAAAAGAAATTAAAATAATAATAATTAACATTTCATAAATTATTTCAAATAAAATAAGTAACAATCAAAAGAATGAGGATCAAATTTGATAGATAAACAATTTCAATTAAAAAATAATAAGGAAAGAGAAAATAACAATTATAAAAATGAGGACCAAAATTAATATAGAAGTTAAATTCTAAGGGATGAAATTGAAAAATAAATATTCAAAACAATATATATATATATAGCAATCAAAAGTTTGAGGACCAAATTTGATATAATTAGCAAATAATATGACATTTCTAAATTTTTCACAACTTCCGTAAAGTCTTTTCAGCCAAAAAAAAAAACACTTTCTTAGAAACCAAACTAAATTTTTCGTTGACCAGAAACTATTTTTCATTGATCAACTTTTCTAATGGCAAATAAACATAGAAAAATTTTAAAGTGATTTTCTAAAAATCACTTTTCAAGAAACAAACACAATTTAAAAATAATTTTGAAAACACTCTTGAGATAGAAAGGCAAGCGGTTGTTAAAAAAAAAAATAAGCATTCTTGCCTCATGGTCAAATTGATCCCTAATTTCTTTTGCAAGCATTAAAACTAATTTACTTTTGTAAAATTAAGGATCAATCTAATATAATATAATAATGTTATTTGATACCGTAACAATTCTGTAAAAAACAATATGAAACAAATCTTTGATCCTATTTTCCCGCCATCACAATACAAAAAGGATAAATTAAAAATAAAATTGTTTTGTGATTGAAGTGGAAAAAAATTTAAAGGGCAAAAAAGAAATATTAACGTATCTACCTACCTTAGGTGCTCACATAATATATTTTTTAACGCACCCTCTAGAAGTCTATTCTGGGTTTTTTTAAAAAGCCTCCCTTTATTGAAAATAACCTCGGTATTTATAGGCATAAAACTCATAACAGAAAGTACTAAAAAAATCGAAAGAGGTAACCTTGGCATTTATAGGTATAAAATACTACAAATTGGTCCCACGTAAATCAAAACTAAATTAGTCTTATGCCTTTGCCAGTTGCTTGCAAGTCGCTACACGTTCATGTGCATGAATATCCTGCCCACAAAGTGGCCCTAATGTTTTCAAGTTCTTCCATAAATCGAGCAAAAGAGCTGTAGAAGAAAAGCATGGTGTGATATAAAAAGGCAAAAATCAAAACTAGGTTATCAAGAACGAAACAAGGAAGAAAATGGAATCCAGGTTTGCATAAAGGAAGAAAAGGCATTGATGTTACCTTCTTTCTTTATTCAAAATTTCATTGTTTTTTTATTCCTCCATGATTCAATATGCGTATCTTAAAAAAAGTGTTAGCGTACATGTTGTTTAAGCAGCTATTTTTTAGATCCTATTGATTTTTGTCGTGGTGTTTTTTTTAAAAAAATTGATATTTATATATTATTTTAATATTCTATATCAAAAATTAATTTAAATATATTTTTAAATTAAAATATTTTAAACCACAATCAAGCAGCCTTCCCGAGGAGAACACTTCACTGGGAGACACCACCTTTGTGGGAAAATTACATGTTCAGCTTATCCTCGAAGCCACATACACAGTTTAAATTAATGAAGAACATATTGAATTACCATAAAACCAGATAATTAAAAAAGCGCATCACTGTTAAATTCCGGCTAATGGGTTGCCCAGAAACACGGGAACAATAAATAACTCAGAGTTATATTTTTATGTTGAGTTAAATTAAATATTAATTTGACAAAACCTATAAATATACACAGCCAAAAAGACCAAATTAAAGTCAGTACTTATCCTCCTACAAGAGTTCGTTTTAGTGCTAGTTTGGCACTGTAATTCAACTTGTTTTTTGAAAAATTTCAACTTTTTTTTTTGCTAAAATTGAGTGTGGTTTGTACTTTTTAGATCGTTTTAATATGCTGATATCAAAAATAATTTTTAAAAAATAAAAAAATATTATTAATATGCTTTTCGACACGAAAATCTATTTGAAAAGCAATTGTTACCACACTCTCAAACACCATCTTAGAAAGTGATGAGTGGGCCCGCAGAATTAATGCTAGTGTACAACATTTAACACGTGTTAGGAATAGATGGTACTTATAATCATGACGATACAGTGGTAGAATTGACACGGCAATTTTATTGGAATATACCATAGCAAAATGGCAGGTTTTATTTGAAAAGCAATCGTTACCACACACTCTCAAATACCATTTTAGAATGTGATGAGTGGGCTGCAGAATTAATGCTAGTGTACACGTGTTAGGAATAGATGGTACTTATAATCATGACAATGCAGTGGTAGAATTGACACGGCAATTTTATTGGAATATGCCATAGCAAAATGGCAGGTTTTCTTTCCATAGACAAGGAAAGACTGTCGGCAAATGGATTTTGGAAAAATAGTTTTTTTTTTTCAAATAATTTCATAAAAGAATTATATTTTTTATTTTAAAATTATCTAAAATAGCATATCTGAACTTATTTTTTTTTTATCTTAGGTTGATTTCAAGTTTTAAGATAATTTTTTAAGTTTTTTAAAATGTTTTCAAGTATTTTGAGTAAATAAATTTAATATGTATCTATTTCTATTATTATTTGGTTAAATAAAATTTAATTTTGATAAATAAAACTAATAAACACAACCATATTAAAAGATTATGTTGCAAGGTCAACTATCTTGATTTATATTTGCTTCTTGATTTTTTTATTTTTATCTTTTTTATCTTTAATAACTTTTTATTAATTTATTAACATATATATGTTGCAAGGTCAACTTAAAATTTTTTTATATACAAATCATTGTTGAAAAGTGTATATTACCCTTCCTCGTGACCTTATTATTAAATAAACATTCTGGAATAAAATCATGTATATGCAAAATGGGCCTCCGAGTAAGATTTTCTTAACATTCCATTACCACGTGATCTTGTTATTTATTTATTGGAAGGCATGCTGGGCAGGGGAAGATTAAAAGAGTAAAGAAAGAAGATACGCTAAAAACACATTAATTTTTATGTGTTTGATTTCATGAGATATTTTTTTATTATTTTAAAATATATTAAAATATTTTATTTAAATTTTTAACATCAACGTGTTATATATATAAAAAAGACATCAAAAATAAATATTAATCTAATATTTTATAAAACTAAACACACTGTTGACACAGAATTATGGTTTCAACAGCTCATGTCATTTTTCTTGGTTTTCTCTTTTTTTTTTCTTTTTAATAAGACAAATTATTATTATTATTTCTAATTATTCATTTATGCAGGATTCAAGTACATACCACATGATTTTTCAAACAGTTTCTAATTCCAAATTAATCTTGAAAAGGGATGTATAGATAATTACTTAAAATGGGAGATCAAATTCAATTGAGCTATAAATTCATTCACACTACTTTTTAGGCAACGACATCCTTCACCCACTTGGCAGGGTCTCGAAGGAGAAAAGACCAAGTAAATGTGCTAGATTGAGCAGCATGAGGTAATTTCCTCTGATGTTCCTGCATGACTTTTTTTTTTTTTTTTTTAGTGTGAAATCAAGCAAAAAGAAAATGATTAAAAGGAAAAAAAAAAGGCCTCCAGCTAATATTTGGGGTGGTGGAGTGAAGGCACGCGCTGTAACAAAAGTGATTGGCTTGCCTACAAGTTAGCCCAGATGCAGACAAAGAAGCGCTTTTTAGGTGTGGATGGTTTGTTTGATTAAAATGACCGGAAAATGGAAGCCTTCGAAAGAATCTTTGGTACCCCTACGGCGAACTTTCCGTACCAAAGAAACAATGGCTTCCTTTTTGGATGTAATGGTGGTGGACGGATCTGATGTGGGGTCCTTGATACATGTGCTGATCATTATTTTGGTTTTTTCATTGGTGGTAGATAAGTCGGTCGGTGCCTTATTTACTGCCTGTGTTATTTCCATTAAAATAAAAATAATAATATTATAGTTTTAAAATTTAATTTAGAGATAGTTTAGAATAAGACTCATATTATTAGTTAAGTGGGTTTGATTCAAGTAAATAAAAAAATAATTATTAATATAATTTTAAAATCTAATTCAAAGATTGACTTTAGCAAAGATTGAGTTAAGGCAAAGAGTATCAATGTAAGGATAAAAGCATGATTATCAGTTTCTATTTGATTGATTTTTTTTTTACTTGAATAATATATTTTGATTTTAAATCATTTTAGTATACCGTTTTAAGATTATATATTGACTAAATATAACGTCAAGCATCTACTATAATTTCAAAATCTAAACATTTTTATTTAGTAACAACTAGATCGTTGGCTTGGATTATATTGTGGGTCAAATTAATTTTTTCAACATAAAAAAAACATTTAGGTGTAGCTAATATTTTTCTATTAAATAAAAAATTAAAATATATGGGATTTGACCTGAGATGACTTAATTGATTCGACGAGTTCAAAGACAACCTAGACAACTATTAAAAATATAATTTGACTAAAAAAATCAAGATAATATATTTTTTAAAAAATATTGAGATGATAACATATTGGATTAACTCAGGTCAACTTGAGTTAACCTTTCTAAATCTATAACCAGGGTTATAAGAACAAATCTTTAAAAAAAAAAAAAAAAACTCAATTATTAATAAACTGATTGTGGAATGATGAAATTGAAAAAAAATCAATTTAAAAAAAAACATAATAAAACAAATCAAGTTTATCTGTGTTAACTCGTAAAATTTATGACCTGGGTTTGTAAAACTTTTTTTTTTACAAAAATATATTAATAAGAAAATTTTTCATTTCAATTGAATTTAAATTATTACTGATTTTGCAAAAAAAACAATTACTACCATGTAGTAATTCAAATTAAAATAAAATAGATATAAAAAGACATCAATACCCCGGTGTTAATAGCTTAATTTTTAACCCCAATGTCAAATTTATAATTGACTGTATATTTAAAAAGTAAAATGTCTGAAATGACTTTTAACCAGAGTTAAATATTTTTTTGTTTTTAATAATAATAAAGTTATTTTATTGTGCAAAAACATAATGAAAAGATAACAAAATCCCTGAATAATTATCAAATGACAAATGAATTAATAAAAATATTATTTTATCCTTTAAAAGACAATAATGTGAGAGTTTTTTTAATAATAAAATTATAATTTTACTATTATAAACCACAATAAACAAAAATATATACACACACCATGATTATATCACACGTTTTAGTTTTTCTCTTTAATGTCTTCTTTAAAAAACATTTTTTTTCAATACAAAATTCACGGCGAGATTATAAGATAAAATGGAAGATTTAAGAGGCCAGCTAAATAGTAAATCTGTGCCATCCTTTTCCTTTATCTATCAAGGTCGTTTGCTCTTCCTTTATCTATTTTGCGGTTGTGGTTTGAAGTTAAAGTAGTCATTTCGCACGATAACGCGTGAAGATAATTCAAGTTAACTCAATTAATTCCATGCCATTGGCTAATTAGTCAATTTCTATGAACCATCCTTGCAATTTCAATCCTGAAGATTGTTAGAAAATGGAATTATAATTCAACTTTTTTAGATTTTCAATTTCCACGTAATCATCACTCTGAATTCATGTGCTTTTGTTGGTTAGTATAATTATATCAGCAAACATTTATTTATTTATTTATTTATTATTTAATAACTAGACGTGGTTTAATCGCTATTATTATTTATTTTTTTATTTTAAAAATATTTCTAAATTTTTTTTATTTTTTTATTTTAAATTAATATATTTTTGATATTTTTAAATCATTATAATATACTAATATAATAATAATTTTCAAAACATAAAAAAATATTATTTTAATATATTTTTAAATAAAATTATTTAAAAAAACAATTATAATCCCACTATAAAATATACTCTCAATAATCGGTCTGCATTCATGTCCTTTCAAACAAACTCTTCAATAATCACTCTGCATTCATGTCCTATATTTTTATTTTTTAAAGGAAGATCCAGTTTAATCATTCCAGTATATCTTGAAATTAAAGGGCAAAGGGACCCAGATCTTCATAAACAGGTGGTTTTTCCACTCTTGTTTCGTTCCCACTTTGAAAATGCTGGAAGTCGTGTTCACATCTGCTTAAAGATGTTTCCTCGAACAACTTGTTTCCTCGAACATGAATTTTGAGACATTTTAATTTATTACTCTAGCCTGCTGAATGAGACTTTATAATTTATTATGAAAAGATAGAGCTAGATTTCCTCTTTGCAATCCTATATCGTAGAAAAATCTATTTAATATGTTTTTAAAACTCAATAATATTTAACTTTTTTAAAAATAATTTACAAACTGTTTAAATAGATATTAAATCATTCTAACTAATTAAATTTAAATAAAATTAAAATTTTGAAACCCAACTAGAAAATAAATATAAAAATAAAGAAAAACAACTTCTAGATCTAATTTAAACTGATTATAGTAGCTCAATGACTATAGAACTAGGTCTATATAATATGTCGATGATATTTCATTTTCACACCTTGCTTTGTTTATTTTTTATATATTTATTTTAGTTCTCATTCTCTTGATTGTTATTTTTTTTCTTCTGTGTTCTTTTTAAAATTTGACTTTTTTTTCAATTCTATCATTTAGTATTTTTATTTTTCTTTCTATAGGGTAATATTTGTTTCATGACTTCGATCATGGATTTGAAAAGTTAACCCGGGTTATCTTGAATCATTTCTTTTTAGTGCATTTTTTTTAAAAAAAGAAAAAAATTGGTTTCACCTTTCAACAATTGGTTAGGTGGGGTTTGAGTTTTGTTATTTATTTTAATTTTTTTATATGTTTATCCCAGTTTCATAATCTAAATTGCAGGTTTTGCAACTTAATCGAGGTTGACTTAGGTGTTTTAGTCATTTTTTTAGAGTGATTTTTTTTTTTACAATTTCATCATAAAACATTAAATTAGTTCAGAATCGGGCTTTATAATCTTGTTTTACTCACATTCTTTGTGGCCATCTCATTCTTATAAATCAGATCACGAGTTTGATGATTTTATTTGGCTTGACTCAAGTAACCTTTTTTGGTCCTTTTTTAAAGTTGAAATTTTTTTTTCTATTTTTATCCTTTAACATTTTATTGATTAAGAATTGAGCTTGTGAAGATTAGGTTGTGTAATTTTTTCTTTTTTTTTCTATAAGTTACTCTTAGTCTTATAATCCAAGTCACAGGTTTGAAAGGTTAACTTGGGCTAACTTTCGTGGTATCTTTTTGGGTTTTTTTTTTTCTATTTTTTTTTTCTATTTTATCCTTCAACGTTGAGTTTTTCTTTTTTCTTGTTTTTTTTTTAATTTTATCATTTAATATTTTGTTGATTTTGATATGGGATTTATAATTTATTTTGGTTTACTTTGGTTGATTTTGATATAGATTTATGGCAGTCTCAAACAAATGTTCTAGCATTTGGTTGTTCTTGAATTTTGTGATTATTTTTGTTATCATATAATTAAAAAAAAATAGTTTTACAAAACAAAACAAGGTTTTGCAGGTTAACCTAGGTTGAATCGAGTCTATTTTTGTTATTTTTAGGTTTTTTTTTTAATTTTTTCTTTCAACATTGGATTGATTGAGAATTAGGCTTTAAAATCTTTTTTAATTTTTTTTATATGTGTTTATCCCGTTCTTATGATCTGGACTATGAGTTTAGTAGGTTTACGTGATAATGGTTAGTTTTTCCATTTACATGATCTCTTAATTTTCACCACTCAAATTACTTAAAAGCATGGCTCTGTCATTTATGTCATTAAAAATTTTATGAGATGTCATAAATCAATATAATAATTTGAAAATTTTGATATTTTTTTTTAAATAGTAAAGTGGCAAAACAATATTTGGCAAAATAATACAACTCCAAACTTTTTAAAAAAAATAACATAATTTAAGTGAAGGCGCAAGTCTTACATATTGTCCACCTTTAGACCTGCATCTCTTATCAATTTTCATTTTTTAGCTGGTGCGTGTGATACAAGTACCAATATATCACTTTTTCATTGTTGATGGCACTTGTGAAACAAACGCCAACAAATTAAATTGTTTTAGTGTTACTGCTTTAGTTACACTCATAACATAATTTAATTAGGGGTGCAAGTTTCACATATTGCCCACATTTAGACCTATGTCTCTTATCAATTTTATTTTTTTTGGCGGGCACATGTGATACAAGTACTAGTATATTATTATTTTTTTGTTGATGGCGCCCGTGAAACACACGCTAACAAATTAAATTATTTTGGTGTTGTTGCTTGAGTTACACGTGCCAACAAGTGAGCTTGCCACCACATTTAGACGACACATATGGCTCACCTCAAACTGGAAAGTTGGTTATCTTAGTGTTTATGGATGCATCTGTTCGAAATCTTTTAGATGATCTTAAGGATGTCATTATCAGAGCTTTAGTGTGTCCTTAATGTCTTATTCTTTCTTTTCTTTTCTTTTCTTCCTCCTACTTCATTTTTGTGCCAACTCGTTTCTTCTTCTTTCTTCTATGCCTATTACAATTTAGTCCCTCAAATTTTATATTTAGTTAACTTTAGTTCCATTATTATGATCTAAATAAAATTAAATACCTTTATATTTTTCAATTTCATTCAAAGATAAATATTAAATTGATTGATATCTAATGAAATATTGTCTAAAAAAAAAATTCAACCCATTTTACTTAACTAATCTTGATTAAACTTGAAAGAAAAAAACAATCATGAAGGCTTGTACAAAAAGAGCACCTGTTATATCATAAAAAATAAAATCATAAACTCATTTGAAAACAAATTCAGAGTTCAATGTCAATTATTAGAATAATTGACATTTAAAATAATTTTAGTTATTTTATTTAAATGATTTTTTATAACAAAATAATGGAACAATCTTTGAAAAATAGTTATGTTTTGCCCAAAAGAAATTTAAATCATGGTATTTTTACATATAAGTTTGGGATTGTACTATTTCATTAAATATTTTTGGGCAATGTGCTATTTGTTTTATAAAAAAAAAATTCCCCTCAAAATTTGAGCATCTTTGTAAAAATGGTGGAGGCGGTCTTGGATTTTGCTAATGAGTGTTCGATGATACAATAATGATGAATTATTAAATACTAGTTATTTTTTATTTTTAGGACACGTTCTAATATAGGAGTACAAAGTATTTTTCTCTGCGTGTATATCGTAGGTTTATCTTTAATTCATTGAAATTCATGTTGATTGGTTTTAAGCCAACAAATGACTTTTGAGTATATGAAATATTATTATGTTGAAATTGGAATTCATGTTGATTGGTTTCTTTACCACATACTAATCATTTCCATATTAATTCTACTCACTCTCATTAAAACCCAATTGCTGGCCCTATAATTTTTTATTCTCGATAACAAAATTACCAAGTTTGAAGAAGACTTCAAAAGATCAAGGTTTTTCATAGGAAGATTGAAGCTTTTAAAGTTGGGTTTCACGAACACTTGCAAGTGAGAAGATCTTATGATGGTTAAGCTAGCTCAAATGTTAGAGGAGAGAAGACTTTGAGGTTGTGTTATTTGAACCATTTATCTATTTTCTCATAGATGTTTATACAACCATGAGCCACACCAACTTGTATGAAGAGATAAGGCAAGTAATTCATTATTGAGTGGAGAGTATGACATCATAAGGGTCAACCTTAGGTATGATCATTTTATAATTCCATTATTTAGTATCTATTATGGTAAGAGTACTTGTGAATATTTAATATTTGTGTATTTTGTCTCTATAGTTGGTAGCAAGTAATCTAGGTTTAACTAGAGGGTAGAGCATTTAGAGTATAGTGATTGGATTAAAGGATATAAGCCTTATCTATAAGAGCATATGGTTAATCTAATGGATGTGCAGTTAGTCTAAAGGGACACACAGTTGACCATAGGGATGTGCATTCATATAGTTAATACATATGATTTGATCAAACTAGGGTGTTACATATGTAAATCATCAAGTCTAAATTGTTAGACCATTTTATTTGATTAGTGAAAGGGTTTTTTCTTCTTCTTTTAAATGGCTAAGAAGCTATCTATAATAACATTAAAATGTTTTTATGATAACCTTTTGTACTAGATGGTTTGGTGTCTTTACCTAGACATGGTGTAAACAGCACAACTATAGAGGATGGTTGCATTTATACTTGGGCAAGGTGCGAACCTATATACATAGACTAGGTGAGTTCCTATACTAGAGGGTGCAAATCTTTATATCTAGGCAAGATGACTCTTTGTTAATTGTTCAAGACTAGTGTTACATTAGCTTCGAAGGAGGTGTTATCTTTATCTTGTATGAGTCAGGTTATCTTTTCATATTTGTTATAGAAATCATTATATGCAAGTTAGTTATTGTCCTTGCTTGAATGGAGAATATAGAACATGTAGTATCCTCTATTGTTTAGTATGGAGTGTTTGGTGGAGAAAATATCATGATGAATATTTCACAAAGATTATATGGAGAACATTTTATGGAGATTAGACTTGGTAATTTGTCATGTAAAATTTCTTGGAGATTACATATAAATATTATGCATAGAGATTACACATGGAGAAGCAACCTTATATATATATATATATATATATATATATATATATATATATATATATATATATATTATGAATAAACTCTTTGCACTTGGACAAAGTTATTACTTGTACCGTAGCTCGAGAATGCCATTGAGTTCAAGCTAATTTACTTTTATAACAGAATAGATATTTGAATGGGGATTATATTGTATTTTGATAGATACATTTTTCATGGTGATCCTTCTTGTTCAAGATTGAAAATATTTTAGTACCATTGCAAAGGTATATCTTGTATCTGGAGATAAGAAATGTTTAAGTTCGGGCTTTGTCATCCACGTACCTTAATATAGTTTGTATAGTACCCGGGGAGAGAAATGTCATGAAGACCTTTTGTACCTAGGTAAAAGAGTTCTCTTACCTAGGTTGGAGTTATATGAAGAAACCTATGGTGCATGTTTAATGAAAATCATATTATACACGGGTAAATATTGCTCAAGTTTGAGAGTGTTTTTATATAACTTATAAAGAGTCACTTGCAGAGAGTCTCTAGTGAATATTGTATGGAGACAATTTCATAAAGAGCATCACATGGAAATCCACTTTATGCATGAGGTGAACGCTATTTTTGTATATGAAAAAAATTATGCTTCGCACCTGGGTTGAGAATGCTTTATATTTGGACAAAGTTATGTCTTTTTCTAGGGTTACATAAATGTTTTATACTAAAAACAAGTTATGTCTTCTACCTAGGTTAAAGAGTTACATGAAAAAATATCTCATAAACTATCTTTGTATCTTAGTAAAATTATGCTTTACACCCAAATGGATAATGGTTTGCCCCTAAACAAATTTATGCTTTCTACTCAAGTTGAAGAGTTAGATGAAGAAAATATTGTGATGAATATTTTATAGAGATCAAGTTGTACTTGGACAGAGGTGTTCTCTCACTTAAGTTTGAGAGTTACATAGATAAAATACTATTTAGGCTTTTTTTTTTGTCCCAACAAAATTATACTTAGCACTTAAATGAAGAATGCTTTGCCCATGGACAAAGTTATGCCTTCTACTTATGTTAAAAAAGTGTCTTTATACTTAAATTTTTTTTTTACCGGGTTTGAAGAGTTACATGGAGAAAATATTATAACGGTTATTTTATGACAATCGCATTATACTCTAGAAAATATGTTTTCTGACAGAGGTTGGAGAGTTAAATGAAGAATATACATCATGGTGCTTGTTTTATAGAGATCATGTTATACCTAGGTAGAGGTTTTGTCTCTATTAGGTTAGAGAGTCATATAGAGATAATATTGTCTAATCACATTTATGGAGATCATATTATACCTAGATAAATGTGTTATCTTGAAGTTATAAGGATAAAATATCGCAAGGCAAATGTTTTACAGAGATTACATTATACCTAAGTAGAGGTGTTCTCTTAGTCAAGCTAAGGAGCTATATGAAGAAATCTACCTAGCAAGTCCATATAATTATTTAGCATGTAGGTTTTTTTTTTTTTTTTTTTTTTATGGAGACCATGCTTGGCGATTTATCATAGATATTTCTAGTGCGGTGTATTTTTTGGTGAACTAGATTATGAGAAAAACATGGTTCTTAGGGGAATTGGGATCTCTAAAGAAATGTGATGATTAGAGAATGCCTTTCATGGCCATGGGAGTTGCTTTTGTGTTGGCTATAAGAATGGTGGTGCTCTTTTGCACCTAATTCTAGCCTACCTCTTTCTCAAATTAAAATTGTCTACAGACATAAAATAGTGGAGCTTATAAAGGAGCCACTTATTGTGGAAGAGACAAGACCTTTAATTGCTCTTGTATGGCTAAAAGGGTTTTAATGAGCATTCTCACTAACCGGGTAAGTTGTTACAGATTTGAAGAAGTTAACAAAAAGCATATAGTAGAAAGATTTGTAACTATCATATATCTTGGTGTTTTTAGGTTGCTAATGATGGAAATCACTTGAAAATATATAGGAAAAAAGGGATGAACTAACTTTTATTCAGTTTCTCACAAATAGCTCCATTAACAAGGTTTGAAGAAAATTCTAAAAAATCCATGTATTTCCTCATTTGATGGATATAATGAAAGATAAAGGTTGCTGGTCTAGAATTTCACGAACAACTATAAAACAAGCCCCTTATTGGGCTCGAGGGACCTTCTAATGCTTAAGTTAGCACAAATGTTGGAGAAGGAAAGCCTTTGAGACTATGTTATGCGTATTAGTAGATAAGTTGTAAGAGATGCAAACTTATAAATTGAAACCTTTTACTTGTTGATTCATTGACTATTATATAGCCATGAGCCATAATAATTTGTATGGAAATAAAGCTGATATTTTCTTGTTGAGTGGAGAGGATAACATCACGAGGGTCATTTTATATATGGACATGGTATGGCATCATTTTATAAGCTCTATTATGATAGGAGGATGTATAAGTATTTGATGTATGCATGTTTTGTCTCTCTAGTTAGAGCATGTGTAGAACCATACAGAAATAAAATATTAGTGTAATTAAGCAATAATAAGTTTTTCAAATGATTAAATAGCAATAGCAATAGTTCACCGTTTTTACTTTTAATTAATCAGGGGCACTAGTTTTGGAGGAGGAAGAAATCATGGTATTAGTGGTTGTCATTAGACATAGTCATAAAACCTAACTCAAAACTCAAAGGCGAGACACCAAACTAAAGAATAATTAATATACAAAATTAAAATAAGCCGTATAACATTAGTAAGTGCTAGTTTTATAGCCGTGCAATGTAATTTTAGATATAAAAAATAAATATACAGGTTTTTTTATGTAATTTTAGATATAAAAAAATTCTCAATCACAAATCAAAATTTTTATACACATCTAATCAATTAAATTAATATTTGATTAAGAGATAACTAAAATTAAGATATTTGATCTTGCAACATAGTTTGTGTACTTAGTTATGTTTAACAACTATGCTTCCTGAAATATTATCTTCATTTAGAGAAACAACAATTTGCACCAATAAAAGGTTAAAAAAAAAAAGTCGTAATCAAATGTTGAATGTTAAAATTGAAAAAAAATATTAATTAAAAAAAGCAACAAAAAAAAGACTTGGATCAACCTGCGTAGACACACTAACCTCGTGACCATGGACATATAATTTGGATAACTTCATAAAAAGAAAAGTGAAGAAAAAGCACAAATAAATAAAATAAAAATTAAATATAGAAAGATGAAATTGAAAAACATTTGCAACACATGTCATGTACTAAAATGTGTTTAATAACTATGTTTCATAGAATATATTCTTTTATATGATCAAACATTTATCTATACAAATAAAAGGTAAAAAAAAAATCACAAATGAAAACAAATTGAATTAAACCATGAAAGTCAACTATAAAACAAACCGATCTTTAATGATTAAACTAAAAAAAAATTGGGTCAACCTGCGTTAACCCATTAACTTTGTAATCATGGGCACTTGATTCTGATAACCCCATATAAGAAAAATTAAAACAAGAAAGCATGAAGACCAATTCCTAAAAAATTAAATGTTGAAGGATAAAATTAAAAAAAAAATAAATTTTAAAAACGACCAAAGTCAACCCGTGTTAATCTTTGAAACTCGTGACCTTGATCATGAGACCAAGACTTAACGCTCAAAAGTTAACCCCAAAATAATAAAGAGGGAAAACTCTAAAAAAAAATGTCAAGACATTAAGCTTCTAAAAGAAACCAAGGAAAAACAAAATATATGAGTTAACCAGGGTTAACTTGCTAACCCCTCGATTTTGATAACAAGATTGAAATAACCCTATAGAAATAAAATTGAAAAAGAAGCACAAAGACAAACTCCTAAAAAATAAATGTTAGATGATGAAATTTTTTTTAAAAAAAGAACATAAAAAGACCAAAGTTAACTATTGTTAACCTTTAAAACTCATGATTGTGGTCATGATACTAGGATTAACCAAGCAGAAGGATAAGCCAAAAAAATAAGCTAACCCCTCGACCTTGAAAACAAGATTGGGATGACCCCATACAAATAAAATTTAAAAAAAAACCACAAAGACAAACTCTTAAAAAATAAACGTTGGATGATCAAATTAATTTTTGTTTTTAAAAAACGGACGTAAAAATGACCAAAGTTAACTGTGTTAACCTTTAAAACTCATGATTATGATCATGAGGTTGGAGATAATCACGTAGAAGGAAAAAAAAAACAACAAAGAAAAATTCTCAATAAAAAATATTAAGGTATGAAATTGAAAAAAAATCTAAAAAGCAACAAAAAAAATTGAGTTAACCTATCAACCTCGCTACCATGAGCATAATATTTGGATAATCCTATTAAAAGAAAAGCAAAAACAAAAACATGAAGACCACATCTACAAAAATCAAATATTGAAGAATGAAATTAAAAAAAAAATTATTTTTATAAAAGGACCCAGACAGACTAAAGTCAACTTGTATTAACTTTCAAAGCTCGTGGCTCAAAAAAAATATTGAGAGATGAAATCTGAAAAAAAAAATACAATAAAAAAAAGGATCCAAAACAAATAAAAAAATTAGACAAAATTCAATATAAAAAAAATTTTGAAATCAAATGATGAGGGATGGAATTAAAAAAAAAAAACTTTAATTGGTACAAGGATTTAAGAATATTAAAAAAATAAAAATCAAATTTAATAAAAATAAATTAAAACCTAATGATAAGAGATGAAACGTTTTTTAAAAAATCAATCAAAAAAATTTAAAAACAAAATAAATAATAATAAAAAAAATGACTAAATTGGATATACAATATAAATAGAACACTCACATGCTTTGACTAACTTTTTTTTTATTATTAATATTTGATATTTATGAAAGAGTGAGTCACTCTAAACCAACTTAATAATAACAAATATATTAAAATAAAAAGATAGAAAAACCCTAGGAGCTTTATTTTTGTCTTTTTGTAGGATAGAAGAGTAATTTAAATATGGTTAGAAAATAAAAATATCTAAAATATTAGGATGCAAGTTAATGTTTTTTTGTTATAAAATTAATTAAATCATTTAACTATGGAAGTCAAAAGTCATATTTATTCCTAATCAATTTGCCAATTACTAATATGCCTATGAAAAAAATGAGGAAAAATACTATTCACGGCTACAGCAGTCTCCTACCTGAATTAGTTTTTGTTAATTAATACTTTTCATCGTTTATTATAAAAGAAAATCGAGAGGATAATATCAAACTTGTTAAAGATCCATTATCACGGCCGGCATCCCCTGGGGCCCTCCGAAATAAATTTTCCGAGTCGCAGTGGTGCCACTAGTTTGCACTCGTACCGAAGCTCAGCTATGACCTCATTTACTTCTACAATCAGATTTGTTTTTTCCTCTTTTTTTTTTTTCATTATATATCTAAAATTGCGGCACTTACAGTATTTTTGAACCCGGTCCAGTAATAAATCCAGTCTAATACCCGGTTCATGAATTAAAAAAAAAATAGTTCTAGCTGTGGAACTTAACTGAAGGCTTTTCAGTTCTATTCCCAAGAAATACTTTCAGGATTTCATTCAGTTTTATGAACTTGGGTTTCTGAGGTTTTGAAAAACACAAATTTTGGTGGGAATTCTTTCGTTTTTTTTCCCCATGGATGAGCTTTGCGCTGTGCCTGGTGTGGCGTTGGTACCTTACACGGCTGCTTGAAACTGGGTTTTGCCGGAGGATTGAAGTGGAAATAGTTTTCCCCTGTTGATGGATTGGTTATTTATGGCAATAACAAGCAATTAATGCACAACATCATAAATGAGAATAAACCCACATGAATCAAAGAAATGAATTAACATGTGTTTATGCGTGAGAAAAGTACATCACTGACAATTAATTAATAGCCTATCTAAAACTAAAACACAGAAATCTATGGCATTTAAGCTCCTAATTATGTTCTTAGCAATAGATTCGAAAGTATAAAAAACTACAACAAATCAACCAAGAGGTCATCAAACCCAGTCTGCATTTGATACTTTTGTGGGCGAAATAATCTTTCTGCAGCATAAACCCTTGTTCTCTTGATGGGAGCTGGCTCCATGCCGGGAAGAAAAGAAACAGGAAGAGCAAACAGAACCGACAGATTGAACCAAATAATCAAACATCATTCTCTTTACCAACCTCTTCTCCTTGGGAAAAACACTCCCTTTCTTGGGTTTGAACCGTGCTTCTGTCTTGGTTCCGATCTCGCCTGAATTCGGCTTCATCTCCATCTGTAGACCCTCCTTGAGTGGAGTCCTTTCTCACTCTGCTCTCTGCTCTCTCTCTGTTTCACTCCCCAGAAACGCTCTGCCTTTTTTTATGTTTTTTGCCGTCTACCTATCTAAGATATAGACCTTGGCTATGAGTAAAGCTTGAGTATGACGCAGTTGTGAATAGTAAAAAATAAATAAAGAGGAAATAAGTTCTACCTTCTCAAATTTGTTAACTTGGGAGCCACAAAAAAGCTTCCTGGTTAAGTATTCTATTGATTGGCGACACGTATGCAGGATGTTGGCTTTCTTACACGTGGCGTGGCGATTGAAGACACCACCTCTCCTATTTGTCCCCGAAATTTCCCGCCAAATACCGTATACGTAGACGTTAGCCCAAGTTGATAGTGCATGAACCTTGGTCTCCAAGACTCACCTTTCTAAAATCCAAATAAGCTCTCACTTTTTTAGTTTTCTTCTAGATGATGAGGATGCATGTCAATGGTGCACTCCTTTATGTCAATGGTACGGACTCCAGCTATTGAAATGTTTCTCAAGTAACGGAAAAAACGAAATATATATATATATATATAAAAACACTTCAGATGATTTTGTCTTGTTTAGATTGGCTGCGACTATAAATAAATAAAAAAGAATGCGACTGGGATTTCATTTTTATGGTTGTGTTAGGGAATTAAATTAATTTAGTTAGTAAATGTGTATCTAGCATATTCAAAACATATTATCATCGAAACTAATACAACGGTCCAATTTGAGCATTTATAATTTTAAAATCAGGTAGAATCTCTCTTTTAGTTTTTGGACCAAACAACCCATTTTACAACAAATATTTAACATGTAGATACATGAAAATTATCTTACGCAACTTAAAAAAGAATCAACCCACGAAATCTTACAAAGGCGTGATCTATTTTTCAATAAATTTCAATGCCAATAATCAAAACCATCCAACTCCCTTAATCAAATAGAACAATTAGGCACTAAACTTGATTATTTTTAACTAAAATCATGACAACCAATCAATTTCTCTTTTACAGTTATTTTCCAATGATGCACTCTCTCTCTCTTTTTCTCTCTCGTTTAGAAACCCAAAAACAAATAAAATAAACTTATGGATTAAAATAAACATCGATCAAAATTTAGGGTAAGATTTTTTTTTTTTTGATATATTACAGTTTAGGCTCTCTTTCTTTTGATTTAGTATTTATACCATAATTTCAATATCAATTCCATCTAATTTGACTATTAAAGGATGTAAAAAGAAAAATAGAAAAAAAAATTATAGTGCTTCACTATTCATATGAAGACTAAGTGAAGTACCGTAATGAACCCTAATTCTTTTAAGGTTATAGATAATATATAGCATTAAATATTTATAATATTCTCAAATTTTAGAATAACTCATTGTGAATTTGTGATGATACAATAACAAAATGATGAACTTTGACTTGATTATTACTAATTAGATGTATATATGTAATATTTAAATATCTGCCTCTCCTCTCCGTGAATCCTTTGGAATTCATTATTTTTCTAACCCAATGAACATTTGAAGTTTCAATTTTGATGAATAAAAAAAAATAAAACAAAAGTCAACTATTAATTTTTCTTTTAAAAGTTCTAGGATTATAAGTTATGTACTCTATTCTTTTCACTCTTTGAGTAAAAGAGCTTTTACTTTCTTTTTGTTAAAAGTAGGATCACAAAAGGTTCATGAATGAAGAAAATGACATGATTGTAAATCACTCTATTTTTCCATGTGTTTAATCATGCTATAAAATTTCTATGCAGAGTGACGAAGTCTAAAAAACTTTAAAATGAATTTAAACCTTTTAAGAACTAGTACAATAGGTTTTGGAGATTTTGTTTTTCTAAGTTGAGCTAGGCCAATAGCACAAGAACTCATACAAAACAAGTTTCTTATTAGGATAAGAAACCATCTGATATCTAAGTTATCAAATGTGTAAGAAAAAATAATGTATAGTAAAGAGAACGAGAACAAAAGAGAGTGAATGTTATGATTATTGTGCGTGGTTTTGTATTGTTATTTGTGTGGTTACTTGATGATTTGAGGTATTTATATATCTCAAGTCATATGAAATTGCCTCGTGAAGTGTGAAGTCATATATATATATATATATATATATATATATATATATATATATATATATATATAATGTCAAAGTAAACATGAAGAATAACTACCTTTATCATATAGACAACCTGTAAAATAGATTGTTCATGTAAGTTTTGCACAATTAATTTGTGAGACAAATAGGTTTTGTTATGTTATAGGGTAGGCATTGTATTGACAATTTGTGAGAAAGGGTAAACATTGTACTGATAATTTATGTGCATGCATTGATAGCTTGTGAAATGCAAAATTAAATGGGTGCCACATAGTATTGGTAAGTTGTTGTGGCGTGTAAGCACATGCATGATATTATATATTTTCTCTCTATTTTTCTTCTCTGTTTCGATTCTTTGGAAGTTGTCTAATTAGGGTTAATTTAGGGCTGAATTGAAGAATTAAGGAATTAATTTGATTCTTCCTTCCATGTTTTTTAATTAAGCTAATTTAGAGACTGAATTAAAGAGTTGTTGAAAAATCAAGGTCTGGATCTAAGCAAAGGAGGAAAATATATTTGGAAAGCATATTGTCGTTGCAACACCGCTGAATGACTTTCTTGGTGCCAATGGATTCATATCTATAAGCTCTTCCTTGAGGTGTGGTATGTGTCTTTGTTAAAGCCACGATAACGCTCCGATGAATTTTCCTTCATTTCTTTTTTTTTTACTTTCTCTTCTCTTGATTTTTGGTCTGATCTATTCTCTTCCTTTCTTTTATCCCCAGCCCGAATAGCACTCTCTTTCATTTTTTAAAAATGGTTGGGCTTTTGGGCTTTTAGCCTAACTAGTTGACCGGACAACAATTGTTCGATCTTGGTTTTTTAAACCTCTAGCCTAAGAACTTAACTAGACAATAATTGGTCAATCATGTTTGTTTAGGTCTATGACCAACAACTTAACCAAGGAGTATATGTTTGGTCTTGCTATATTGGTTGTGTCCCGACAACTTAATCAAACAAAAACTCTCTGATTTGGCTAATTAATTGAACAACTTTTTGATCCAGGCTTAAATCATCTATAAAGTGCACTACTCTACAACTATCCTACAACCATCCTGAATCACAAGAGTTTGTTATTGAAGTCTTTTAAACTTTTTAATCTATGACTTCTACCGCTAGCTATAGGATATACTAGTTATTCGATCTACGCTTCGCTACGGGTAGAATTTTGTTTTTCAAAAAAAATAAATATGTAGGCTTTTTTAATGCATTCTTTTATATAAAAAAATTAAAGGAAAATATCAAAAAAATTTATGTGCACATCTAATAAAATAAATTGAGAACTCTACATGTTAATAAATAAATAAATAAGAAGTCATTAATGATAAATAAAAATAAAAATTAAAAAATTAAGCATTAGATATGGATCAAAATATTTGGCCTTGCAACTCAGATCTTCGACATGATTGTGTTTAACGACTTTGTTCACAAAGATTAATTTTTTATTTAATTAAATAATAATAAAAATAAATACACATATAAAATTGATTAACTAAAATTAAAAACAAAAACAAATATCACAAAATCTTACACGATTTATACTCATTTCGTCACATTCCTTTCTCTCTGTCTTTTTTGTTTTGTTTTTGTTTTTGGATTAACAATCAGTGTCATCCTTGTATTATAAGCAATTGATTAATCAAGTTCTTAAGCCAATTTAAATGTTAATTGGATTCCTGTACTGAAACAATTAGTTTAACGCGAGTTCTCCATTAGTGATTTAGCTGACGATATTAAATAAATTGTATAATAAAAAAAACACACGTTCTTTGATCTCATTGATCTAGTTAGTCATGTTTTATTCTTATTTTTATTATAGAAAGCAATTAATGAAGTTATAAAAAAAAGATACCTTCAATTTCTAGAATTTTTTATCTTCAATTTTTTTATAATTTCAATAATTCTTTATGTAATAAAAAAAATGAAAATAATAAAAAAGTAAAGGGGTCAAAGAGACAAAAAAAAAAAGAAGTATCACTTGATTATGCAATTTACTCAATGATGTCAGCAAAATCACTAATATATGGTTCATATTGAACAAATTGATTCAGGGACCTAATTAGAAGTTAATTTGAAATAGAAACTTGATTAATCAAAGATAAATTAATTTTTTTTAGTTTTTTTTTTATTCTAAAAATGTCAAAAGAAAACATAAATTTGTTAAAAAGTATTGAGAAATCATTTTCCACAAATATTAGAGTAAGGATAAATGACATCATAGCTAATGGTCGCGCACACCTACTCAAAAAAAGAAAAAGAAAGAAGAAACATAGGCAATTTTTTTCCCAGAATATTACCATCGCTACAGAAGTCTGAAAATGATCTGTGTAGAGCTTTTCAGATTGGAGAATGGACATCTTACTTCCTAGCATGATGAAAAAGTTAATTCCAGGCAGCAAAAATAACCAGCAGCTACCTTAAAAGAGTGAGAAAAGTCAAACAAAGGAGTGAACATGAATGTGAAAGCCTTTTTTTATTTACTTGGGTAAATCTTCTATGATATAATTCTCGAATGACGTCCATGTGAATGCCTTTTTTTTTTTTTTTACTTACACTACTTCTGTTTTAATAATTGACTTTTACTTTTAGAAAATCAATTATTTTTTTAAGGTGTTTAATCTCTTCTTGTTTTATTTCTTTCTTTCTATTTTCAGGTTTTTCATAACCCAATTTTATGTCCTCAAGATTTTTTTATTTTCATGTGGAAATTTTTTCTCTTTCAAAGATATTAAAAAAAAAATTCCAAAATTTTTTTAAAAATTAAAATTAAAAATATATACTTCGGATCATAATTTGGTAGGCATTTAATTCATGGTTAGTCAAAATGCTAGGTGGGTAGATAATTTGGGGTCTTGTAGAAAATTTAGATAATAGACTGAAATTGATCAAGACTGCACAAATTAAAAGTTTAAAGACCAATATAGACAAGGTTGCAAAGTTTGGCAGCTCAATTTTGATAGTTTAGGGCCTAATTAAGAAGAAAATTGAAGATGGGGATAAAATTGCAAAAATTGGAAAAGCCAAGGACCTAATTGAACTATGGAAGGGCTTAATTAGCTTAATCAAGGGCTTAAATGAAAGGAAAATAAAATTTTGAAGTCAATTTGGCCAAAATTAAAACAATCAATAAGTTTAAAGACTTAATTAAACTTTGTATTAGATTAATTAATGCAATTAAGGACTTAATTAAATAAAAATCAAAGTTTATGAGTCAATTCAGGTCAAAGTTGTAAGGATTAAATAACCAAGAACTAAAATGAACAAAATCTAAAATTCTGAGGGCTTAATTGACTTAATCAATAATTAAATTAAAAGAATTAAAAGTTTGAAGGGCTAATTTAGGATTAAATTGAAGAATCTCAATATCAAGGATCATATTGTAAAAGGCACCAAAGTCTAAGGAATCAATTGAAAAAGGTGAGGGGCACAATTGAAAAGATTCCTAAAAATTAGGACCAATTAAGGGTTTGATTGCGAAGTTTCAAGATATTATAGACTAAAATTGAATAAGGTAGATTAAAGCCCTAATTATGTTAAGGTTAAGTAAAATGATTTCGTTTTGGTTTGTTTAGTTTTTTCTTTCTTTCTTTTAAACCTAAGGAGCATGGTCAAGTTATCACCCCCAAGCCTTGGTTCGATCTCTCCTTCTCACCAAACCTTGTTAGAACTTTCTTAATCTACATTACCCTCTTTAAATGTAATAGTTGTAAATTGTTTTATTTGCCCATAAGTTTCTCTCATAACATAACAAGAATTCATCCTCAACAGTCCAAGAATATCAGAACTGTTAGTGTACTCCTTTCACCATCTAGGGCATTAGTCCTTCTTCAAGCATCAAAAGGTCAGATTTAGCTAGTTTATAGCTTTAGATCTTTCCAATGTTGCCTATAAAACCCTATGAGAAACAACTTGGAATCTTTCTCAATTACAAGTTAACTCTAGGTCAAGGTTCTCAAACTTGATTTTTAGCTTTCCTGGGAAGTATTATCTTTGTTAGGGGTTATTTGATCACATGATCAAGAGGTTTGCATCAACTTCAAGTCTCAAAGGAAGTGTTGGTACGGGGATAATTATAAGTCTTCTCTTCAATTAATGAAAACTTGCTTCACACTATTTAGTCCATTCCCATTTGATTTCTTTTCAAGTCAATTTGGTCATTAGAATAACTATGGTGGAAACCCTTCAATAACCTTTTATAGTATCCTACTAATCCAAGACAACTATGAATTTCAGTTATATTTGTAGGTCTTTCCCACTTTAACTTTGTTCATTAAATCCATGAACATTGTAGGTCCGTTTGTTAATCCAAACAGCATTACTAGGAGTTCATAATGTCCATATCGAGTCCTAAATGCGGTTTTTAACACGTACTTCTTCTTAATCTTTAATTGATAATATCATGACCCCGAATCTATCTTTGAAAACACTCTAGCCCTATTGAGTTGATCAAACAAATTATCTATTCGTGAAAATGGATATTTATTTTTTATCATTACCCTATTCAGTTGGCTATAATCAATACAAATTCTAAGGGTTTAATCATTCTTTTTCACAAATAACACTGGAGCTCCCCAAGATAAATTAATCTAATAATATTTTGAACTGAATTTTCAATTTAATCAACTATGTGGGTGCCATCCTATAAGGTGCTTGAGCTATAGAATACTTGCCAAGTAGTATATAAATAGAAACCTCCATTTTCTTTTCTGAGGGTAATCCTAGTAATTCTCCAAAAAATACATCAGAAAATTGTCTCATTATAGAAGATTCATCAATTCATTCTTCTCCTTACTCGCATCCATTATATAGGCAACATAAGCTTCACTTCCCTTTTGTATCATTTTCCTGGCAGTTACAGTCAAAATAATACAATTCAATATGAAATTCCTTTCCCCTCTAAATATTACTCTCTTACCATTTAATCATTGAAAAATTATTGTTTATGCAAAATAGTCTATCTAAGCCCTATACCTACTCAACCAATTCATACCTAGAATAATATCAAATCCATATAACTCCAAAGGTATTAGATTTACACTTGCCTGATACCCCTTTTTCATTAGGTCTAACTCCTTTATACAAATGATTAACATCTATATTTTCTTCTAAATGAGTACTTATGGTAAACCTTTTTTCTGCTCCACATAAACTTTTTCTAGTTTTCCCACTAATTTATTAGCAACAAACTAATATGCCCCCCCTAAGATCAATTAATGTATAAGCTGAAAATGAATTTAATTAAGCATACCTGCTACTACATTCGTAGCAGCTCTAACCTCCTGAGTCTTGTCACCCTATGCTCTTGACCAATCTTTATTACCACTAGCTCCTAACTGTGTTGGTCTAATAGGTCTATCTATAATGACTAATTGTTGTTGACTCTAGGTTTGTTGCCTATGACCTTATGTAAACTTAGTCTTTCGAGGACAATCTCTTGATAAGTACCCATATTCCCTAATAATAATGACATCCTCTTCCCAAATAAAAGCAATCACACCATCTATATCCCTCTTCTCTACAAACATAACATCATTATAGTGATGCAGAACAATCTCTTAAATATTTTTATTCATACTAGGTACAATAAGGATAGGTAATGGTCTTCTGTTTCGATGTCTCTTCAACCAAAAAACCCTTTGGGTTTGACTATCCTCTAGTAAATCCTGCTTCAATACTCTGTACAAAACTAGTTGTCGCCCCCCTTTTTATTTCCTAAATTGAGTTAATTACCTTTTGCTTTTTTTAGGAGAAGGAGATCTATTAGGGTAAAAATCAACATCATTTCTCTTACTAGTATTAAACTGACTCTGCTAACAATCTACTATACATGACTCTAAGGCCCAAGTTGCTTCAATGAGCTCTCTAACTGTCCCAAACTAAAGTGCAATCAACCCTTGTTTCAATTCTTGTTGTAAACCATATCGTATTCTATCAATCACATGTTGCTCAGTAGGAACAAACTGGGAAATAAATATGAAAAGGTCATGAAACCTCCTCTCATAATCGAGTACTGATATATGTTATTGCCTCAATGCCAAGAACTCCTTTTCCTTTATTCTACATTGATATTTAGAGTAATACTAATTATCAAGTTACATTCTAAAATCACTCCAAGTTCATGTCCTAGTGACCCTACTCGGTTGTATATTTTCATAGGCTAGTGGAGTGGCTAGGCTTGACCGTCTGTCCATAAGCTTCTCTATAAAACAAATCCCCTATTAGAACAAATTACCCTTTAATGCTTAAATTAGTAAAACATAGGAGGGAAATAATATGCAAGAGAGTTAAAAACCTGGAAGAGTATATTTATGAATGTTGGGTGTTTTGTGCGAGCTTGTTGGATTGTCAAAGGTATGCTAGTGATTCTTGGAATTATTATATGGTTTCTTGTTGTTCCTAGAAGTGTTGGATGATTGCTTATTGGACAAGATTGTGTCCATTCTTACCTGGTGATAAGAGGTTTTTATACATTTGGTCAAACTTTTTACAATTATATCGTGGTGTGCATCTTACCACAAATGAATCAAAGATGGAGAGCCTCGTGGTGAGTGGAGAATAGAGTTGCGGGTGCCTTATGGTTAGCAATATCATAGTACCATGGTTGTGTGCTATTGGTAGAAAAATTGATGATTAGTGATAAATTGATGGTTATTGTTGAGAAAAGTGGTGTCTACTCTACATGAGAAAATTTGGTGTACTTCCAACACTTATCGAGACTAAAAATAATTATATTAAGGTGTGTGTTAGTAACCTAGAATTTTTTTGAGATAAAAATAAGAGAAAAAAAGGGGTCAAGCTAGCCTAAACAAATTGAAAAGCAGTTTGTTTAGTCGATTGACTTAAAAGGACTAAAGGTGGTCTATTTGGTTTACTTGCCTAAATATACTAGAGTAGCCTAAATGGATTGGACGCAAGTCATTTCTGTTGCTTAACTTTGTTTTTAATAAAATTATTATACCATCAAATATATTATTTTTGTGATGAAAGAAAGTGCAAAAATCCTTTCCAAAAATGTTTTTGATAAAGGTGTTATAAATGCTTCATAGAAAATGCCTCAAAACATATACTCAATATCTATAAAGTATTGTTTAGTTATTATCTTGAGAAAAAACAAATGAAGAAAATAGGGACAAAAGAGCAATTTTAGAGTTAATTTTTATACTTTCAAAATAGGAAGTATAAAGGAACATTTCTCCAAATATAATATTTTTTATTTTTATCTCTAAAATATCTTTATAAAAAAAATCTTAATTTCAAAGTTTTTTAATTAAGACATATAAGAATAAAAGTGATTATTATTATATTTTTAAAACTTGATCTAATGGTCAACTTAGGATAAGGCTAGGGTTGCGAGTAAGGATGGTCAAACCCAAAAATATTTTCTTAAAAAAAAAAAGGTTAATAAGTTTTTGACTCTAGTTTTACCTTATGTTCGCTAGGTCAAGGGCAACCTAAGTTTTTGACCAAGTTAATCGTTCCTTCATTTTTTAAAAACCCAAATCGATCCAAACTTCTAGTTGGTCTGGTCCTAAGTCGATCCACCAGCTCAGTATGAGTTTTGTAACTAGGATTGTTATACTATTATTAATTTCAATACTCAATAAAAATTTAAAGTAAAAAAAGTATCTAATTATTTTTATGTAATTTTAACAATAAAACATATTAAGAATCAAATAAAAATTCTCTATATTTTCTACTAACTTGTCTATCATCAATAAAATAAAATAAAAAAATAATTCTTATAAATTATTATCAAATATAATTTTTTATATGTCTCTTGTTCTATCTTGTCTTCCTTGTCTTTATTATTTTCATCTATTCCATCCCATGATAATAACTAAATTATACCTAATCCATTTTAAAGGACAAGTTATTCTCTATCTATCCTATTTTTCATTTTTGATTTACAATCTCAATATTATTGAGCTATCTCGATTGTCTTTAAAATAGAGCATGTACTAATCACTTAGAATCGGATTCATATGATTTTATTTTTTTAATTATGATTCTTAACTTTAAATCATAATTTAAAAATTCTTTTATATAATAATTTATGATAAAAATAAGTTAGAATGATTTTGACTTAAGAATATCTTTGGTAGAAATAACTCAAAGAAATTATTTTGAAAAATGAATGTAATATAAGTCTTAATTCATAAGTTAAAAGTTGAAAATTTGAACTTCTGAATATTGACTCGATTTTATAACAAGCTTTTGATTTAAGTCAAGTTAAACATAATTTAATTTAATCAAGTTATTCTGCATGAGGATTGATAAGATCCCTTACAGTGAGTGTGATCATTCGTCTGCATTTTTTTTTATTTTTTGTAAAGAAAAAGGTCAAAGAATAAAATAGCTAGGTAGACTGGAAAGGGTGTTCGTCTTTGTACAATCAAAATCAATTTTCAGTTAAGTGTCCACAAAATGCCTACCAGAATATATTGTGGGATTGTTTGTGCTTTATTCGTCTTTGTGCTTTATATTTTTCTGAATCTATTCTTTATTAACCTCTTAAGTTGATGTTTAGGGGCATTAAAACTATGACCCACTAATTAAAAGTATATTTGAAATTATAGTTGTGATTGTTTTTCAAAAAATTTTTTATTTAAAAATATATCAAAATATTTTTTTTTATTTTTTAAAAATTATTTTTTATATTATTACATTAAAATGATCTAAAAACATTAAAAATATATTAATTTAAAATAAATAAAAATTAACTTTTTTCAATAACAATTTTAAAACATAAAACCAAACAGAATTTAATCGGATAGGCACCAGCAGTCCCTCCCAGGGAAACTGAAAGGCTTTTAACCTATAGCATATCATTTCCTTCGTTTCCTTTACAGGAAACTTCAGCTTTTCAAGTCACTAAAAAGAAGCTTGTGCCGTTGAATCATTAAGCCGTTTCACCGGGATTTCTGTGAACTTTCCCGGCTGATAAACTGGTTACTTGTGAGGCAAACATGAACCAGAAAAGCTCCATTAATCATTAAAATGTCAGAACATCAGCCATGATATAAGAAGGCAGGGAACTACACCAGTAATTAAAATCCCATAGAAAAGAAAACGTACACAAACATTGAAATAAAGGTCACCAAAACATACATCAGGTGTTTCACCTGCTCAAACCCCTTCCCTCTTGACACAATTTATACCCTAACATACATCCTCATATCATAACCCAGTACAAGCAATTAATTACTTGACAGCAACAAGATTCAATCGGCATTTGATACTTTTGATGGCTTACCCATGTTTGTGGAACAGCTACTAGCTTTGTTATTTTCTTGGGCATTGGAGGAAGGAGGAGTGCCGCTGGGAGAGCTGAAAGCAGAGATAAAATAATTAAGCATCATGGTCTTCACCAACCTCCTCTCTCTTGGAAATACACTTCCATTCTTGGGCTTGAACCGTGTTTCTATCTCGGTTCTGGCCATTTCCTCGCTTGGGTCCTCTTTGTCTCTGTTCACTTCCACACCAACAGGCTCCATTCTCTGTATCTCTGCTTTGCTTCCTGACCACACACTCTCTCTGCTTCTTGAAGAACTGTGTTTGTGCAAGTAGATGTCTATGTTCTGTTAACTACATGAGCCTCTAAGGTGTGTTGGGGCTTATATGCTAAGCTGTAAATGATGGGATCTTTTTTAATTCTCCTTCTTGTTGAAATTCCGCCACTGGGAGAGATGCTTGCTAGTGAAGAATTGAATAGATTTATGACACGTTGATTTCTTATTTCCCTAATCTGATGGTATCTTTATTTTGTTCCTTTTCTAGTCAGGAGTGTTTTCTTTTATTGTAAATTATCAAAAACTAAATGTGAAAAAACATAGTACTTTTTTTTTTTGCTGCTAAGGAGATTAGGTGATATGGCAAGAGAAAAGATAAAATAAAAAAGATCATCAGGAACATATCAAGAATTTATTTTTTACATGTTCAGTATTATTAGAAAAATCTAGACGAGGCGATTCTAACTACACCTTGAAAAACTACTAAACAAAGTCGTAATTAAGTCTGAACAAAAACCCTGATAAATTATAATTATATTTGATGATTTTTTAAGGTGTGGTTAAAATTATCTCATCAAAATTTTTCTAACAGTACTAGGCATCTCAAAAACAGAACTCCAAAGTGTTTCTGGTGATCCATTTTTCTTGCCCATTAGATTTTAATTTTCATTTTTTTATTATTGAATTTTCATAAAAGTTTGGATTAACTTACGTAGGGATTAATTAATTTGTTAGAGAAGTGATTTTTGAAATAACCACTATTTTTAATAGCAATTATGTATAACTATGGTTTTTGATAGTGGGTATGTTTAAACTGTAATATTTTTTAAATATTTTTTTAATATATATTATTTTTTAACAACTGGTATTAAACTATGTTAGAATTACAAAATACCTTGATGAGAAAGGAAAAAGAGAGAGAGAGAATTACAAAAGGCCTTGTGTGCCTGGGTGCGTTTCACACTGTCACTTTCATTTGTTGTGAACAGACTTTTGACCACGACTGAATATATTTTGAAAATTTGACCCCTTCATGCTGTTCAGACTTCAGATCATAAAAGAAGTTGTAAGATAATATTACTAAGTTCCAATCACAGGACTCTATCGTGGAAAGATGATGATGATGGGTCAAAAGCCATTCTGGAATTGATTTCAATTCAAGGGAATTTATGATGGTCTCAATGAGTAGCAGTCCTTTGTAATGATGCTTAGAATAATTTAGCTCAGGTGCCTGCTTGTGTACTGCCTTGATTTCTGGAATGTAATAAATGTAATAAATCTGTGAATTTTTTTAAAAAATAACATTGTTTAGTAAAAACTTTGGGAGAAAGATATAGGTTTGAAAAAAAAAATAAAGCATTGTTTGAATATAACCTTCTTTATGAATATCATTTTTGCGAGCAACCATTATTCCTTTTACAGTTGTGGAGTCATGTTTCAAAATGTATGTCTTTTTGTAAATTAATTAATTTAAATAAAAACCAATTCAAAATTTTATAAAAATATAATTGTTAAAAAATAAGATTCGAGATTTAATAATAAAAATAAAATAAGAAAAATAAGGTGATATGACATGAAAAATAAATGGTGAATTAAAAAAAAGAAAAGAAAGAATAGGTTATTAGGAATATTGATGCTTTGTTTTTTATACACCCAATGGTATGAAAAAAATTTCAATGAGATGATTTTAACTACACCTTAGAAAATTACCAAACAAGATTATAATTAGCCCTTAACAAAATCCCTAACCAATTACGACCTCATTAGATATTCTTCTAAGATGTGATTAGAATAATATTATCAAAATTTTTATAACGGTATTGGGTGTATAAAAAACGGAGCATTGGTGTGTCCCTAGTAACTTATTCTTTCTTTCATCTCTCTTTCATGACACATCAATTTATCTACTCTTTATTTTTTTATTGGTCATTGGATCTTGAATGTTATTTTTTAGCCATTGGATCTTCATAAAATTTTGGATCGACTTTTGTACATATTAAATCATTTGAATGAGATATGAATTTTGAAACAATTGTTATTTTCAATAGTGGTTGTGTTTAAATGGTGTTATTTCTCTAATACTTTTCTACCTGTTGTATTTCCTAAAAAAATTATTAAACTGTGTTAGAATGGTAAAAGACTCTAAATTTGTTGAAAAATTGATTATTAGTAGTATTTAACATTGATAAACAATTGTGTTACGTCTTGGGTTTGGTGAAAAAAATTAATATTAAAAAAATGCCTAGGTGATGATAGCATTTTTAAAAGAGTAAGAAAAATATAATACATGAGTTATTCATTCAAATGAGTTTAATAATCTCGATTAATTTAATAATATAATTAAAAATTTGAACAAACAACTTTATTGTCACAATGTTAATGTGTCAATTGCCCCCTTAATTATGGGGGGGGGGGAGAAGATGCCCAATGTATATATCTCTCCCTCCTTCAGTTTTTCTTGGCAAAAACTTCCTTGTGTATTTGTGTATTATGTCCCACTCTTTCTCGTTCATGATCCTGGACTCCTTTTTTACAGGCTATAAATTAACAATAAACTAAAAGACATCAGTTTTTTACTATGCAAATCCATAATTAAAGGTTGATTTTAGCTTTTGGTGGATAAAGTATTATCCCTTAGGCCTAGGAGTATGATGGTATTTTTCATAGGATATATTGATTATTACTTTAAAGGAAGGAGCTAGACGATAATTATGTGTTTTATTTGACAATGATTACTTAGTTGCCCTTGAAAGACAAAAAAAACTCACTTGGTCAAGAGGCTTTTAAGTCTTTGACTTTATTTTTAAACAAGTTGCTTTATTACTTTTGAAAATTAAAAACAATTGTCTTTGACTTAGGGGATCTTTTGTCGTTTACATGTGGTCATTTGGTGGTTATTGGGTGCTTTTGGGGGCAGTAGGGTAATTTGATAAATAAAAAAAATTAAAAGAAAAGGAAAAAGAATCGGATAAATAGTGTTAGCTGCCTTCGTACAGCGCGTGTGGCATCGTCTGACGACTAAAACCATGATTCCAAGCTGGATTTCGAAGCATCTCGGTGTCCTTTCCATAGATCAACAATGCATGTAGCACTATGGCGACTGGTATGGCACTTATGACCTTTTATTTTATTTTTTCTTTTACCCTCTCTCCTACTTAATTTTCATGTTGGAATTAAAAAACTCAAATCAGCCCCTAAAGTTTGTTGTACTTAAGATTACATCGCTATTCTCTTTATTATAATTTTTAAAATTTAGAATACTTTATGAAATTAAGGGGTTATTTTAATTTCGTCCATGTTCTCTTTGTTGCAATTTTGTTTTTTTAATTTAGAATAGTTTATTAAATTAAGAATTATTTTCAATTTCATCCACAATTGATATTTTCATCTACAAATTTGATTCCTATTCTTTTAATTGCTATTTTTTTTTCTTAATTTTAGATGGTTTTGGCAAATTTTGTTTTCTTAGAATTTCATCATTCTTTGGTTTTTTCTTTTCTATCAAATGTAATTCTTTTTTATTGTTGAATTTTTTTTACCTTGCAAAATGTTTTTATATTGATTTATGTATTATTATTATTATTATTTCTTCTTCCAACATTTAATTAGCTAGATGTTTAGCTTCTTAGTTGAGTTCGAGTCTAAATTATGATTTGCGAGTTTAAGAGATTAACCCCAATTTATAAAATTAACATAGGTTTCTTTGGGTTTTTTTTCAGCTTTTTTTTTTCATCCTCCAGCATTTTTTTATTTTTTAATTCACTTTCTATGGTATATTTTAGTCATTTTGAAAATAACACGGGTTGCCTTGATTTTTTTATCTTTGTTGAATTTATATCTTTTTTGAATGAATTTTGTCTAAAATTGAATTAAATTGATTGATTTCATACTCCAACATTTAATTTTTTAGGTGTTGAGCTTCTAGATTGAGCCCGGGTCAATAATTTAATGGATTGCGAATTTGAGAGTTTAGCCCGGGTTCACAGGTTTGATTTGTTTTTTTTTCTTTTTTCTTTTTTAAGCAGTTATATATATATATATATATATATATATTCATCATCTCATCAATTAACATACATTCTTTTTTACTCTTTTTCTATAGGATTTATCTTTCTTTTTAAAATAACAAGGGTTGCCTTGAGTTTTTTTGGTTTTTGTTAAATTTTGCTTCTTTAAAAGGAATTTTATTTTTTAATTCAATTAAATTTATTGTTTCATCCTCTAACATTTGATTTGTACTTATGTTTTTTTTGAGAAATTGATATTCTTTGTTTTTTTTTTTTTTTTTTTTTTTATCTTTTCGTTCTATAGAGTTATCCTAATATCATGTCTCAAGTTATGGATTTAACATGTTTATCAGGTTTGACTCGAACTTTTTTTTATTTCTTTTTAATCTTTTTTTTATCTCGAGTCAACGATCAAAATCTTAGATTTTTTTAAATAAAAAAAATCTACATCCTCTTGATATCTTTTCTACAATAAAAAAACAATAGGTTTACGGCATAGCACGGGCTACCTATCTAGTATTTATATATAAAACAAAGAATTTCTTTTCTTTTGTAATTTTATTTATTTATTTATTCAGGCAGTTAGTCCTTCACCTAGTCCTTAGGTCTTTGGGAAACCTTCTTTCCGACGTCTTACTGACTTATTATTTAACTCTGTATAGAATAATGATTTAATTTTTATATAAAGTAATTATTTTATCAAATCAAAAATTTCTTTTAATAAATATTAAATTTCTGATTTATAAGATTTTTAGGCTAGATTTTAAACCCTTAACCCAGGTCATAAGATTTAGATAATCTCATAAAAAAAAAATAAAAAAAAAATATGAAGTTCTCCAACATATCCAATGTTAAAGGTAGAAATTGAGAGGTAAAAAAAAACCTACATCTATGAGATCAAGATAACTCCACTTAGAGAAAAAAATAAATAAAAAATTATAAAGTCTAATTTTCAAACAATCTAATATTAAAAAATAAAGTTGAAGACAAAAACTAGAAGAAGAAGAAGAAGATTAAGTTGTTGGTGGGTGAGATTGAAAAAAGAATCAATTAAAAAAGAATCCAAAAAAATAAATCAGGTTAATTAAAATCAATCTACAAGATCCGTGACTTGAGTTATGAGATTGAGATAACCTCATAGAAAGCAAATAAAAATAAATTACAAAGCCATATTTTAAAAAAAATTCAATTAAAAAATAAAAATAAAAATAAACAAAGTCAATCGGGTCAACTTATCAAACCTATAACCTGGATTATAAGATTGGGATGGCTCCACATAAAAGCAGATTAAAAAATAATTATTGATCCAAATTTTCAACCAGTTCAATGTTGAAATATGAAATAAAAAAATAATTAAAAAAACAGCAAAAAAAAAATAAACAACTCGAGTCAACCCAAGTTAACTTGTTAGACTCATAACTTAAGTTATAGCATCAAGATAAATTCATAAAAAGTATATCAAGAAAAATCACAAATCCCCACTTCCAATAGCATATCCAATAGGAGATGCTATTTTGAAGAACTAAATTGATAAAATAGTATTTTGAATAGTAAAATATGATTTTTTTTAGCCAATGAGAAAAGGTATTGGAGTAGGAAAAATAAGTATCTTATTTTTTCTTAATGAGTTTGATATTATTTGTTTTCACATGACTACATTTAATTGGTTTATTTTTTTGTTGGATCCACTTTGTTAGTTTTGACTTTTTGTGAGAGATATATAGGAATAATATTTGTGGAAGAAAAAATACAATTTGGCATTTTGTTTAGCACTCTTTTTGGAGCATATAAAACCAGCTTAAAAGAGTCAAAAAACAATTTTTTAATTTTTAGCTTTTTATTTAGCATTTCCAAAGAGTTGCTTTAACAAATCGAATATTAAATGTTGAATTTAAAAGGAAAAAAATCAAATTTGTACTATTAGTATATAACATAACAGAAAGAAAATTAAAAAAAATGAAGTAAAATTCCTAAAACAATTTAATATTAAAAAAAATTAAGAAAAAAATAAAAAAAATAAAATTATTGAAAGATAAAATTAAAACAAAACTAAAACAAATAAATAAATAAAACACCCAAAACACTATTTCAATTAATAATATTTTATTAATATACCTACTGTAATTTAACTGTCCTCTTGTGTTTTATGTTTGAGAGCATAGCGTCATCATTATTTCTTTCTTTTCTTTTCTTTTCTTTTTTTTTCTTTTTCAAGGGTCATTATTGAATTATTTTGTAGCTGGGGAGTCGCGTTTTCTTTCTTAATTTTCCAACTTTTTTTTCTATCATGTATTAATAATTTGGTATAATTATATATATATAAAAAAACCTTGATCATATTTACACTTCCTCTTAAGAATTTAATTTTAAATCATGTAATTTAATATATTTATAACAGTTTACATCATCAAGTTGGCAAGTCAAAAAAAAGAAGGAAATATCTAATTATTTACATAATTATTATTATATTTAATTTAATATTTAAAAAGCTAACATTACAACTTTTCCATTCAAATAAAAAAAACCCTAACCATCAGCCACTTAACCAAAAAAAACCATAACTACCCTCTCTACTTCTTTCACCTGCATGCCTTTCCAACTCCAAATTTCCTTCTCTGCTCTTGTAATGCTTACGTTTGCAGTAACAATCCTATTGTCACCATCATCAATCTTGTTGCTCCAGACTCAATCAATGAATCACGTGGTTGATTCGTAACCTCTCTATAATGAACCCTTTTTTTATTATTATTAGTGTCACTCACCTTTTCATGATGATAATAATAATTTAAACAGCATCTATTCTCATAATTCATTGAATTTGACTTGAAACCCCTTAGTTGATTCGAAACAGCTTGAAAATCACTGGAGAAAGATCTATCAGAATTAGATCCGTATTCACCACGATGATGATAATGCTCACTCTCACCATCAATCATGACATTACAGTCCTGAAGAGTTAGGATTGGGATTGCATTCCACTTCATCCCTAGTTTGTCGATCATCATGCAAAACTGTAAAACTAGGTCGGGGTTCGTGGACACGGTGATGGAATTCGGGTAAACGACGCGGCGGTTGACGGTCGTCTTCTAATTGATGAGAAACCCAAGGCAAATGAGTGAAGTGAGGAAGGTCATGGTGTGATCGTTGGTGGTGATAGTTATTGTGAATTTGGGGATGATTGGGGTTAGGGTTATAGGAGGATTGGGGGTTTTACGGGGAAGTTATTGTGAAGATGATGACGGAGGAGGAGGAGGTGTTTGCGGGTTGATTTTGATGAGAAAGTTGAGAGTTTTTTTTGTGTTTGCTTGTGTAGAGCTTGTAATTCATGAAATTGAAGATTTAAGATAGTGTGAGATATGTCGTTTGCCTTGATTATCCAGAGTTAAAAAAAAAACTCAAGAGCTATACCTAGCTGATAACATGTTTGCAGTGTATTTAAAAATATTTTTCAAAGTACGTTTATAAATATTATTTAAGAAAATCTCAAATTGCTCCAATTATCCGAACCAATTATAGTAATAAAATTTCAAAAAAATATCATGAGAGAATGGGTAATTTAGAGAATTACTTGAAATTTATTTTTGTAAAATTCAGGTAAAACAAAAAAAAAAATCAGGTTACCCAAATTACACACACCTATTTATTTATAAATTTTAAAAACTAATGGACTTTCCTCAAATCTAATTTTGTATAGTCAAAAAGATTTTAAGACCTAATTTTATCTGGTTAATTGAACTTTTTTTTCAAAAAAAAAAAAAACTTCAGGTTAAAAAATCAAATGGGGGTAATGGGTTTGATATTCGAGGAAAATATAACTCACAAAATCAAACAATTACTTTGTTTTAGGTAGAGAATTTGAAAAACAATTTTCGAGGGGTTTGTTTTAATTTTTGTGATTGAGATTGAAGTTAGGTATAACTTATATAAAATTTAACCATAAGAACTAATTTTTGGTTTTCTTTTAGCTTTTCGGATGAATTTCGCATCCAAAGCTCAGCCTCCACCTCAACCTCCGCTGAGGAGCTCTGCACTCTATTTTGATACTTATCTACTCTATTGCCAACTAGCCCTTTTTTTCTTTGACCTTTTGCCTTTCATTTTCACTTTCAAGGCTTTTCCAAGTTTGGGCATTCAGAGTTAATTTGTTATTTTTCCTTTTCGACGTGGCTTATAATTGCTGTGAATCCGGCAGGATTTACCCGGTTGAGAAAGCGGTCACCCGCGATGAGCCTCCGGCTCTGGTTAGCCGGAGAAGCGTATCATAAACCATTAAAAAGGACAGCCACCATACATCAAAAGGCAAAGAAGTAAAGTAAGCAATCAATAATCAAAGCTATTGTTAAATCAAACTAATTAATTACAAATTTCCAATATATATAAATCATTCTGCTCTCCCTGTCCTCGTTCCTTCCTCTGTCGTCCAAACCCACTTCTCCTTAAGCCACGGTTATCATCACTGATTACAGAACAATTATTCGAAATAAACCTAAATCACAACAAAAGTAATACAAAGAACAAGAATAAGAAGCTATACATCTGATATTTTAGTCTGGTGTGACTCTTGCGAGACAACAATAACTACCCTTGCTCTGTTCTTGGTCTTTAGAAGAAGGAAGACAACAGGAGCCACAAATTGCAGAGGCAATAGAATCAAACATCATGCTTTTCACTAACCTCCTCTTCTTTGGAATCAAGCTATCATTTTTGAGTTTAAAATAAAGGTCTTTCTTGGATTTGATCGCTTCCCCACTAGCTGGGCTGTTCTTGACTTCCATCTCTGCCTCCTTTTTTTTTTCTTCTATTTTTTCTTCTGTTCGTACTCTGTTTGTTGGTGGCCGTGGAGTGGCTTTTTATAGGTTTAAAAATAATTGGAACATAGAATTTTGGAATAGTTTTAAAACACGATTAAAAAAAAACACGCAATCAGAGGGCTGCTTGCGAGTCAAGTATCCAACAGTAGCATATTTATGTAACACACGAAAATAGATGCTATATATATATATATATAGAATTAGAATTTATTTGTTTTTATGTTTTAAAAATATTAATAGCAGTTCATTTATTTTAAATTAATTTGTATACTTTTTAAATAAAAAATAATTACTATTATAATATCAAATAGATCTCTTAGCAACCACTCAACTACTACTTATAATATCAATCAGTCTCGTAATAAGCACTTAAGGGTCGCAGCAGCACAATTGAAGTGAGTAAATGAATTTTGTTTCAGGAAATTCCCTTTCTAAACACAGTTTTTTGGATTATATTTTTCTCCCTTTCTATCTTGAAACCTCCAATGGTAGCGGTAGCTTCTTTTCCCGTTAGCTTAAACATCTCCAGAAAATATCAAATTAGAGCGTTTCCCTGATGCCCTTTGTTTCTAATAGAATGCTACCACCCACATATTTTTTCTACATTAAATTCCTGGAACATTCGCAAGGACAGCTGTGGGGTGTGATTACGTGTCTTTTTTTTTCTCTTTCTCTTATCAGCAACTGATGTCATTTTTTTTTTGTTTTTTTTTTAATCTTTAATTATGAGAAACAATTGCTATGGTAGCGAGTCGGTCGCGGGAATCCAACATGAAATAAATCACAATTTTATTATTATTTTGCAATGCAATTAATCAGAATAAGTTCTGCGGAAAAGTAGTGGAGGTGATTGCTTGTTTTTGGATATATGAGGTTGACCAAGAGGCCCTGTATGTGTGTGAAGGATGTATTTAAGAAGTGGAGACATGGTCGAGTTTCACGTTCCAATTTTACCAGATTATTATTATATTGTAAAGAAACTAAAAGGTGGTGGAGCATATATTGTTCATATGGATGCATGTGGCTGCAGCCGGCACTCTTCAAACTGTGAGTGTAAAGTCGTTCGGCGGTCAAGTGTCGGTTTTCAAAACAGCATTTGAATCTTCACGGTGAACCCTTATCTTTAAGTAGCATGTGTGATGAATAAATTTCTAATTTTACACCACCGATCTTTTTTATTCTTGATTTTTACATTTGACCCTACACATTTTTAAAATTCTTCAATTTACTTTTCTTTTAGATTTAATTCCTGTTTTTTTAATAATTATTTATTTCAAAATTCAAAAGCCCTTCAGGAATTTATAGAATTGAAATCTCCTTTCAATTTCAAACTTCTTTGGTGTTTTTTATTTATTATATTTCATTTTCATTCTTATAATTGGTTTTTTTAATTGAATTTATTTTTTAATTGCATTCCTCAATATTTTATTTTATTATATTTTTATGTGAAATATGATCTTTATTTTTTAAATAATTATTTGTTTTGTTTTAATTTTGTTTTAATTTTTTTTTATTAAATTCATTTCATTTTATTTGGTCTTTGTCCTTTTAGGCTATTGCTCTGATCATTTCTAGCTGGAATCTTTAAGAAAACAAGTTGGCTGCCATGGGCCCTCCTCTGCACAGCACCAGGTGTGCGTAGCGCTAGGTGTACCATGGGCGCAACACTACTATCACTAATAAAGGCTATTGCTGGCAAGGGAAGCCTATTCCAGCAACAACACGAGGAAGAATACAGGATGAGTCAAAATTATAATTTTACCCCTATACCCTAATTTAGGGTTTTTGGGTGCTAAATTATGAATTTACCCTTATGTATATAAAACTTAGATTTATATTAAAAATAAAACCCTAAACTATATTAATTTTTAGATTAAATTTTTTTAATAAGTTTAGGATTGAATTAAGATGTTTAATTCATTTTGTTTTTATTTTTGTAATATCCTAATAGGATTACCATTTAATTAAAATATTTAATTAAATAATGTTTAGAAAAGAGAGTTTTTAAGCCAAAATATTTTTATTTAAATGATCCTAAAATACTTTAGGAAATTAATAAGAATTATAATATGATTATTTTTTTTTATTAAATTTTGAAAAATTGGTTTGACAATGAAAACATTTATATTAAATAAAATTTATTAAGTTTGGAAAATTATCAAATTATAGTTGAATTTAATATTTCTAAGTGTTAGAAATATTATTTTAAATTGGACATAAAGCTAATAACTAGAATTGAAGCATGCAATATATTTATTTATGCATATTAATGTGTTATCATTCATGATGGATGATTATGAACATTAAAGACCAATGTGATTGTGTTTTTATAATTGAATAATTATAATAATAAATAGGATTTGTGTGTCCTACCTTTTCTCCATTTTTCTGGAAGGGTTGTAAAATTAGTTTCTTATCTAGTTCCCCTTGAATATAACTCGAGACTTCTTATTTAATTATATAAATTTTATATAATTTAGAAATGTAATAATTTAGATAGGAGAATTATTTTGTAATTCAAGATAAAGAAAGAATGACGATGAAGAATACAACCATGATGCTCTCAAGAGACTTATAAAGATTTGTAGTAGCTATCTAAGTCTTAACCACTTAATTCCTTTCAATGGCTTGAAAGAGCTAGTTTAGATATATTCACAAGCTTCCAATTAAAATGATATGTTAAGGGTGTATGTTAATATATAATTGTTATGTATGATATATCAATTATACCATGAAATGAGACCTAATTAAAAATTGATAATAAATCCCTCATTAATATATTAAGTACATTTTAAGAACATGATTTATTGCCTTTTGATTTTATATACATAAAACTAGAGTTCTATTCGTTGATAACTTGTTGAGGTATTCAAAGTTACCATTAATTGAATATATTTAAAGCTATAAAATTAGGTTCTAATTAACTAACTTATATGATTTGGATGAGTATTTAAGGTCATATAAATTAAATAGGGTCCTAGCCCGCTAAAAGATCTAAGCAAGATTTTTAGAATTAATAGGGAGATATATTAATTTGTAAGAAAATAATGGGAGACCAAGTTAAGATTAAAGACCTTATCTGAATTTGATTATAAATATTTATGCATAAAACCACTACTCGTTATCTTTACATGAACAAGTTGATAAATTACCATGAGTAAAAATAAATATATTTCTATGTAGCATACATGATATTAATAAATTAATTGTACCAAACATCTTGGACTAGTATCGAAATACAAGAATTGTTCTCAAACAATAAAAAAGATTATATGTTCTTGAAAATCTGATTCTTCTTGTCCTTGATGAGGACACTGATAGTGAAGTTAGGATTGAATATCATCGTCATATTAATGATGATAAGTAGGCTATATATATAATGTTAGCTAGCATGTCACTTGAACTTCAAATACATCATGAGGATATGGATGCTCAAATAATAATTATACATCTTAAAGAGTTGTTTGATGTGGTTATGTGCACCTAGAGAAATTATTTCATTGTAAGATGATAAAGGGGTTCTTCGGTGAACACCTATGTGTTAAGGATGATTTGCTATTTTAAAAAAATTGGATCAATTAGGCTTTATCATGAATCATTAGTTAAGTGTTGACTTAGACTTGTAGTCTAAACATAGAAGCTTACCTAGGGCATCAAAGAGTGACAAGGGTACTTGCCACATTGTGGTAAGGAAAGTCACTATAAGAAGAACTACGAAGATTATCTTGCAACTTTGAAGACTAAAAAGCTTCTTAAAGCTTATGCTTCATGTGTGTTTATAGTTGAATAAAAGTAAAGTGGACCTGGCAATAAAGCAAGGTTTGTCGCATTAACTTTGCCAAGTGAGATGATACTATAACTTGATAATTATTATTTTATTTTAACATTTTCTAGAAACATAATATTTATTTCTGAATAGATTTAAATTTGTTATTAAGGGAAAATGTTGTTCCTTCTATAGTAATGATATTTATTATAGATCTAGTACTTATAAAAATAGTTTGTATATACTTGAACTTGAGATGTCTAAATTCAATATAATTAGAAAAAAGAAAATATTATATAATCAATATTCATATTATTTATTGCATTGTAGACTAAGTCATATTAATGAAACAAGAATAACTAAGTTACATTAAAAAAAGAAAGATATTTGATCCTTTTAATTATGAATCATATGAAACTTGTAAGGCTTTATTATGTAAGATGACCAAAACACTCTTTACTAAAATAGTGAAAGATCTAATAAATTGTTAGGTATAATACATAGATATGCATGTGAACCAATAACAATTCATGTCATAGACGGATACACATATTTCATTATTGATGACCATGTTATATATGGTCATATGTATTTGATAAAAGTTAGGATTATTTACAAGGTTTAAAGAATTCAAAAATGATGTTAAAATACAAATCAAAAAGAGAATTAAGATGCTTTGATTGAATCAAGATGGTGAATACTTCAGCCAAGATTCTCAAGATTATCTAAAAAATGAGATTTTTTTTTTAATGAACACCTCTTGGAACACCATAATATAATGGAGTTTTCTAGAAAGAGAAATCACACCCTATTGGATATGATGCAATTCATAATGAACTATACAAAAATTCCATCCTTCTTCTAGGGCTATGCTGTATAAATTACCATTTACCTTTTGAATAGGTTTTCATCAAAATCTGTTGAAATAATTCCATATGAGATATGAAGAGACCAAACATGTTATACTTAAAGATTTTGAGATGTGATGCTTATATGAAATGTATTGTATATGAAAAGCTAAAAGCTAAGTCAAATAAATGTAAGTTTGTGGGATATTTAAAAGAATCAATAGGATATCATTTTTACCATCTCATTGAGCAAAATATGTTTTCCTTTAAACACGCTACATTCATAGAAAAAATAATTTGTTCTTGAAAGGAGTAGTACGAGGAAAATAGAACTTGAAGAAGTTCGAGACTCAAAAACTAATATCCAAATAGAACCTGAGTCTATGGCTATAACATTGGATGTTGAGTTTGAAACTCAAGAAACACAAGAACTTTATAGATCTAGTAGGATGCGTTATGCACCATTGAGATATCAACTTCTCATGGAAGCTAATGATGATGAGTTGCTCACACTTAATGAGTCTATTAACTATATGGAAACAATATCTAATATTGATTTTAAAAAATGGTTTAAAGCCATTAAATCTAAAATGGATTACAAGTATGGAATTTGGTTGATCCACATAAAAGGATAAAACCAACTAGATATAAGTGGGTCTTTAAGAGAAAGACTAATATGGATGACAATATATAAAAATACAAAGTTATACTAATTTCCAAAGCTTGTAGACAAAAACAAGAGGTTGACTTTGATGAGACCTTCTCGTCAGTAGCTATATTAAAATTCATAAGGATTTTACTTGCTATAGTTGTATACAATGATTGTGAGATTTGGAAATTGAATGTCAAAATTATATTCTTGAATGAGGATCTACATGAAAATGTGTATTTGACACTACCTAAAGGTTTTGAATCTAAGAATGATTTTAAGATGGTTTTTTAGAGTGATATATTTATACTCATTTAAAATGGTATGTTTATAATAAAGGGGTATCTATGTGATGACCTTTTTAAAATAAATATAATGACAATTGTAACCAATGATAAGAACAAAAATATGAACTCTTCTTCTGTTTTTGTGCTTGGGTCTTGTTATGTATGGCATGTCATGTTAGCTAATGTGAATTATAATACATTGTAAAGGTTAATAAATCATGAATTATTACCAAGTATGATTTTTAAAAAAAATCATATGTAAAATTTATGTATAATCAAAATCCACAAAACTTTTTTTTTCAAACAATTAAAACAAACAATGAATCTCTGGACTCAATCCACTCAAATATTAGTGATTTAAAGTTTGTGCAAACTAGATATGGAAAAAAAATATTATATTACTTTTATAGATGATTGTACAAGGTATTGTTATACTTATTTGCCTAGGAGCAAAGATGAAGTTTTTGAAATATTTATACATTAAAAGAATGAAGTTGAAAATCAACTTAATAAAAAGATAAAGGTAATAAGAAGTGATAGAGGTGGAGAATATAAAACAATATTTGGTGAATTATATTCCCAAAATGATATAATCCAACAAACTATTACTCTTTATTCACCATGATAAAATAACATTGTGAAATGTAAGAACCAAACATTAAAAGAAATGATGAATGTCATGTTGATAAACTCAGAAGCACCTTAAAACTTATGGGGAAGGCAATTCTAACTGTCAATTATATTCTTAATATAATACCCCATAAAAAGTTATAAAAGATATCATATGAATTGTGGTAAGGTTGAAGACCTCTTACAAATACCTAAACGTTTGGGGGTGTCTTGTAAATGTGGCAATACTTGATTCTAAAAAGGTTAAGATATGACTTAAGACTATGGATTATTTATTTATTGGATATGCATATAAAATTACTTCTTTTATAATAATAATGTTTTTATCAATTCAGTAATTATTTGAAAGGTATGTATATACCTAAATTTAATATGTTCATGTTCAATATAAATTGCAATAAAATTAAAATACATATTGGAATAAATATTACGAAACTTTGATTGAATCAACGTGGTTAATATTTGACCAAATATTTCCAAGGATTATCTAATGAAAAATAAGATTCTCTACACCTTTTAGAACACTACATCCAGATGAAATATATTATCAATGCTGAAACATTGGGTGTTTAGCCTGAATCTTAAGAAACAAAAAATCTCTATAAATTTGGTAGGACATGCCATGCATGAATGAGATAAAGACCTCTCGTGGAAGCTATAAATGACATATTGCTCATAATTAATGAGCCTGTCATTTACTTGGAAGTATATGATATTTATTACAAGAAATGACTTGAAGCTATGAACTTCATAAACTAACCAAGTGTGGAACTTGGTTGATCCACCTAAAGGGATAAAACCTAATAGATCTAAGTAGGTCTTTAAGTGAAAGACTAATATGAAAGACAATGTATAAATATACAATACAAGCTTTACGGAGTAGGAATATCTAATCTTGATGGTATAATTAACATATTTGATTTCATATAAAAATATGGATAAACCTTGTATACAAAAAGTTAACGAGAGGTATTGTTTTTTAATATTGTATGTAGATGACATATTATTTTTAAGAAATGACATATATTTACTTTAATTAGTAAAGTTTTGGTTGTCCAAGAATTTTTTCATAAAAAAATTAGGAGAAGCAACCTATATATTGGATATGAAGATCTATAGAGATAGATCTAAAAAGTTGCTTAGATTGTCTCAATCCATGCATATAGACTATATACTAAAATAACTTAGTATGAAAGAATCTAAGATTTTTTATTTATTTTGCATGGAACACCTCCCTCTAAAAACATGTGTTCTAAGACGCAGATTGAGAGAGATATGATGGAAATGGTATCATATACTTGTCTATAAGATCCATAAATGGAAAAGATAAGCTAGAAGTTCAAAATTATTTGAATTAAGATTTTTTTAGTGAAATGTTGAAAAAATAATGAATACCAGTCAATATATATTTTATTCTAAATGGTAGTAGCTCTGAGTTGGAAAAGTTCCAAACAAGAGAGCACAACTGATTCTACAACTAAATAAGAGTACACTACTATGTATGAGGAAACAAAGAGGTTATTTGGATCAATAAATTCATCAATGAACTAAGTTGGTTCCTAGCATTGTTGATCTAGTTGCCTTGTATTATGATAACAATAGAGACATTGCATAAAGCAAAGAACCAAGGTCTCATTGATGATCCAAACAGGTACTTAAAAATTCCATTTGATTTGATAAATTAATGAAATGAAAGATGCAAAGATAGAATGAGTACTGACAAAAAAAAAAATCTAGGAGATCCTCTTACTAAGTCACTATCTATACATAAGCATTAATGCTACATGGAGCAATATGATATTAGATACATAAGCGATTGACTTTAGTGCAGGTGGGAGATTGTTAGTTTAATATGCCTTATAGATAATCTATTGGTTACACGTGGTATTATTATATTCATATAAATACATATTTATTATTAATAAAGACTTAATTTATCTTTAATATTTATTAATATTTTATTTATGAATCTAGAGTAAAGTTAAAGTCTATGGGACAAAAATATTTTACAAATAAAATTATAAAGTTGTTATAATTATGGGATTCATATTGCATCAAAACATTATTTTAAAATGTTCCTGATCGATGCTCTTTTAAATATTTGATATTTTTAGAGCCGTAGAGACTGATACATATTATGTTATTTTCTTTATAAAACAAAGTAGTTCTCATAAATTGAGGTATAAGGTATACCTAAAACTAATATGTAGGTGTTTGTCATATGACATGTACACTAAACTGACCCAAATAAGAATTTTATATGGAGAAATCATTTATGTCTATGAAAATACTCATGTGATAGTTGTGTAAGTGATTATTATACTTGAGATCATAAAGTTATCTTAATTTAGAGAATGTTATGCTTTGATCCTATTACATGTTATCTTAATCGAGGTAATGAAGGAGCAAACATTGGGTATAATATGAACTATATGAAGGTACTTGAGTGATTAAAAAAGAATTTATCACCCTGAGTGAATTAGAAAAAATATATCAACTGTTCTCAAATAATATTGACTGATAAACCCTTGGTCAAGGTAGAATGAGATTTCAAACTCTATCTTATTCAAATGATCAATGACTATTATATAGAGAACAAACATGATTTAACATGGAAAATATACCCCATGCTTTAATGTTAAATCATAACATTATTGATGAAAATATATTAATTACATTAAGAAACCGGTTATTGAAAGGTTAAGTCAAACCACTAATGACTTTTCTAATATTTTGGGGATCATGACAACTTGTTATGTGATGCACTTGATCTTCAAATGTAAATTTATCTATTATTAAACTGATAATAAATTAAATTATTTAATTCTATTTAATTAAAATTATAATTTATATTTGGGCTAATATATTAGGAACCTAATGGGTCACACACATTAAGAACCATTAGTTAGAAATTATACGAAGATGATTTAATTAAGTATGACTTGATTAAATTATATTTTAGAAATTAAAAACTAGAATATAATTAATACAAGGATTTTTTTTTCTAAACCTAGAAAAATCAAGTAAGAACTTGATTGAGTTCATTATTAAAATTGTCATGAATTAATATATGAATATTATTCAGGAATTAATATATGGATATTATTCAGGGGATAAATTGATATTTTGCCAATTTATAGGGTAAAGTACTCATGAATCCAAGAGTTGTTTAGGGTCAAAATAAACATAACGGTAAGAACCAAAAGAAATCTCTAAGTTAAGAACTATGTGATTACTATTATCTTAGTTTACACAAAAAGCTGAATAATTCACAACATCACCTTCACTATTTAGCCGAGTAAATCCAATAGTATTTCACTAAGGAATGTTCAAAGTAAAAAACTACCTATCTCGATGTAGTAATATACTAAATTAGTATCTATCAACAAATCTTTGAGTCATTCTCAAACTGGTGAGATAATTTCCATTCATATGGGGGATTATTGAAAATTTGTTTTAATTAAACAAATTATAGGTGAGTGAGAAATTAATCTGAAAAAACCTTTAATTTTTCTAGATTTAATTCTTGATTTATGATGGTGAATTAAAAGTTAATAATTGTAGAAATTAATTCTTATTAATTCTTCAACCTTTTAGCTTTCAAAATTCATTACATAAAGCAGTAGAGAAAGAGTTTCTAACTTAAATTTTTTATATTTAACATACTCTTTCTTACCTCATTTTTTGTGAGGAGAGAAGAAAGAGTTCCTAACTTGATTTTTTCATGTTTAACATACTATTTCTCACCTCATTTTTAGTGGGTTTTTTATGCTTTGATTTTTCTTTAAAATCTAGAGTTTAGATTCATCTTGTTGAGAGATATATGAGTTATATAATTATATTTGTTCAAAAATCTTGTTTACAAATCCATTTAAATCAAGATGGTATTGTTGAAATCTTGATAAATATATTATAAATATATTAGTTGCGTAAGTAAAGATCAATAAAGTCTTAAGAACAAAATAATTTATTTTTTCAATTCATTGCTTTAAACTACATTTTACCCTCATTCTTTTAATTTAAACATAATTATTTTTATTATTAGTATGTATAGTATTTTTTTTATTTTATATCAATTGAAAATTTAAAAATATAATTAGTATACATACTAATATTATTATTGTTGTTATTATTTTGTTAAAAATATATTTATTATTAGTTATATTCTTACATGTTTATAATTTTAAGTTTTAACTATAAATTTTACAAAATATGGTTTTACACCGGTAAACAAATTCTATAAAACAAATTCTAGCAGTTGAGCAGTCCAGAAATGGAAGCATGAGAATGGAAGTTTTGCAAGGGTTTGGGAGGAGACGTCGCTTTTTGCAGATTTAAGAAGAGGAGAGCGGCAGGAAGAAGAAGAGGAAATGAGGGTTTATATATGGTGAAATACCGCAGGTCGTAGCTGGAAGCGGCCTTTGGCAGCCATATAAAAAATACCCGAACCTCCCTTTTCATTAACAAGACACGCCACCGGTGGCAAGCAAGTGGGTTCCTCGAGTCGTTTCAAGCCCAAGGCAACCAGCTAGCTGAGATATTTCCGTCCCTCAATCTTTTTTTCTTTTCTTTTTTAAGTGCAAAATTTGGTTCATTATTGAAACACCATGATATGTGCGGAACTTATGCTATAATTGAATTTATTTATTTTTTTGTGATTGTTTCACCTTTTGTGTTTCTAAAGTTATGAAATTTGTGATTTTTTGGACACTTTGGGTAAGAAGTATATGTGGTTTTTTGATATATTTGCCTACTTTACTACTTGGAATGGCAGTGAGGAGTCTCAGTGATTTGCTCGATCATAATAGTAAGGTTTAGCTGTTTCACTTGGTGTTAATCTATAAGTCTTTTCCAACTCTTGCCATTGCAGTGATTGTGTCGATAATGCTAAGTTAATGTATTTCCTCATGTTTATTTCTGTTGATGGCACCTGTTTCTGTATGGGCGTGTATTTTCTTGCGTCTGTTTCAGTGGATTGCTTTGGCAAATTGAAGAAGAATTTCTTATTGTATTAGAGGCTCGAGTCTTTTCTTTGTTTTGCTTAAGTACATGATGGTGGTGGCATTTTATGTATGAGCTAACTCTTTGAATGATGGAAAATACCGTGAAGCACTTGGGAAGTGGAAGGCTGCTCTTAATTTGATGCCTGAAAATGCAGTCTTACATGAACAAAAGGCACAAGTTTTGCTTGGAATTGGAGATTGCATGGAATGGCATTGAAGGCAGCAACTCGTGACATTGTTTATTACAATTTTCTGAGTGTATATACTGGTAAGAGCTTTAATTTAATTTGGACTTTTTTTGACAGAGGCAACTGAGTTGGAACCTTCATGGGCTGAGATATGACGATGCTATACTCTTATGGTGCATCTGTCAAATAAGCAATTCAATGAATAGCTTAAGCAACTTGTAATCATTTAGTTATTAAGGTTTTTATACCATATTAAATGACCAATTCAATATCCAACAACTTCAATTATAAGTTAATATCTTAAAATATGATTTATATTATTCTCTAGCAAGATTTAATTTTCCTTTATATCTCTTTCGATGAATTTGCTGGTTGAATATTTCACTGCTCCGGTGTATTTCCCCTGGATTAGCTTTCATGGGATTTTTATGTTTTAGACTCAATTTTTTGACAGTTGCCACCTCCTGTTCTGAGCTTTTTCTTTCTCCTAGAAAAGTTTGCTCCATCTGCCTTTTTTTATTGTACCGTACAAGTAATTTTTGTTTTCCTTTCGCTCATAAATCTAGGGCATCCTTTGCTACATCGAAGTTTTGTTAAAATGCAGTCACATGTGGTGGGGTAAGATGGAATTCATAAGACCTATATGTACTGCATAACTTACTTAGGATAATTCCTAGTGCAATTCTAGGGAAGTCTAAGAAACTATTTACTCAAAGTATGCTAAATTTATTCTCTTGTTTCTTTTGCTTGTGGTCTTCTCAGGCATGGATCACCCTTGACAGAGCACAGTTGAACTTTGGGGAGCCTGACAGTGCAGCCGAGAACTTCCTTGGAGCAATAGCCATAAAGGTACATTCTTGTATTTCGGTGGCTTGACCTTTCTGGATCATTTTGTTTGTGAACTTTCAAATAAAATAGATTCATGGGACACTACCTGTCATCAAATGGTGAAAACAAGAAAGTTTCCTATCTAAAGATTGTTGTGAGTCATATCAGGACTTGGATTAAGATTACTGTAATTTGACTTTGCTTATATCTTCCTGGCAATTTGCTTGGGTGGAAAAACAATCTCAACTTAAAATGTTGGAGCTTGAGTGAGTCCTTATTTTTCCTTTCATCCCCTTTATTGAGTTCAACAATCTTGTTGAATTGTATGGCAAATTTGTCTTCGAAGTCTTTCCAAGAAAAAGAAACATAATGTTGCTCCAACATCTAAAGTATCTGTGGCCATCTTTTACTTCCTTCACTTGGGCTGCCGGGAGAGTGATTCATTATAAGGTCCTAGTCTAGTACTATCATGACAGGTCGTATTCCTATTGACGTGCTTAGCTTATTGTTCCATTTTTGTGTTTGTATAGTGTATTTTTTGCTCAATTTCCCCAAATGCTCCGTCTGCTGCCAGATGATTCTAGGGAGGGTCAAGATGACAGGCACAGTGCATCACAGCTTGTAAAAAGGTGAAAGCAGTGTCATTCATCAGGCTTGAGCACTGAAGAGAACCGTTATGTGGAGTGTGACAAGACTGAGAGCTCTTGAATAGATAAGAAAGTAGCATCAAAGCAAGAGTTTCACACTCATGTACCCTGTCATGAGGTAGACCTTTTAAATAGTAGGCTACTGCTTTAACAAATTCATGAATATAAAGAAAATTCTGAATGGTAAGATATTCTTATGGGTCGGTTGGGTACAATGTGACCTCAATCAGACACGAGAAATGAAGAGTTCAATTCAAAGAATTTGGCTATTTTGGTTTGACGTGATTCAATGGTCTGTCAGGTACCACTTTAATGATGCTATACTTAAAGGGGGCGTTCCATTCAACAGAGCTTATGGAATGACAGCTTTCCAGTATCCAGGCACTGACCAAAGGTTCAATAGGGTATTCAATCAAGCGATGTCAAACCACACTCCCTTCATCATGAAGAAAATCCTTGATATTTACGAAGGGTTCGATGGTTTTAGGTGTTAGTTGATGTTGGAGGTGGAATTGGAGATACTCTCAACATTATCACTTCTAAGTATCCTCACATTGAGGGCATAAATTATGATTTTCCCTATGTATTAGCAGATGCACCTTCGTATCCAGGTACCATTGCCTTCTTATTTTTAATAGCACTGTACAAGTAAGGCTCTATCCCAGTTGTATTTTGATGCAATTTGCTCTATAAAGTATGGGGCCAAACAACGAAATGGTCCTATTTTGCCTTCTGTTTTCTCCTTTCCTTCCTGTTTCTGAAATGGACAGCTTCAACTTCCTATAAGACGTTATGTTGTAGGCGTGGAGCATGTTGGGGGAGATATGTTTGTTAGTGTGCCAAATGGAGATGCTGTTTTCATGAAGGTAAAGCCTCTCTGGGTTATCATCTCCATTAACCTATCTACGTGTTCTCGGATTGAAGTTTGTCAAGATGTGAGTGAAAGGAAATTTAGTAAAACCTGAGGACTACCCTGAACTGCATAGGAAATAATTCATAGCAACCCCCAAGATGTAGACTTTGGTTTACAAAATATCTATTTTACGTAAGATCTTCGTGTTTGATTCTTTTATTTGTTGATTTGTCGATGTACCTTGCAGTGGACACTACATGATTGGAGCGATGAGCATTGCCTGAAACTACTCAAGAACTGTTGGGAAGCTCTTCCAAGTAATGGTAAGGTGATATTCGTGGAATCGCTTCTTCCTGTTGCACCAGAGAACATTGCTTCTTCACACGTTGTCTTTGAACAAGATCTGTGCATGTTGGCTCGAAATCCTGGTGGTATGGAGTTCGAAGCCTTAGCAAAGAAATCTGGTTTTTCAGGCTGTGAAGTCATATGTTGTGCTTACAACTGCTGGGTAATGGAGTTTCAAAAAAACAGCACTGCCATAAATTAACTTCAGCAATTTCCTCTCTTTTTCCCCCTACAATTGCTCTTGCTCCTGGTGGCTTAAGTCACACATACTATGCAAATAGAACAGGGAGTCGAATAATTGTATCATGTACCCATGAACGCGAACTTACACTTTGTTTTTTGGCTACAACTAGGACTGCGTGTCGATTGTTAAAAAACCCATTGCTGTTTAATGATAGAACCATAGCCTTAAATGTGGTATTTTACCCACTAGAAGCAAAGGAAAAGGCCTGGCAAGGAAACATCACCTGGGGATGAGATAAACACCAATGCTCACCAGATAAAGAAGCACGCATGCATACACTGGTTGGGGGTTGAGAAATTGAATTACGAAAGAAAATGTTCTCTTCTCATTATAAAGCACAGATTGTTTGAAATTCGGTTGCGTTTTGTAATTTTACAACATCACAGACAGAGATTAGCTTTCCCTTACAAAAAATAATGAACCGTGTTCGGAACAAAATGAACAAGATGTTACTGTTAAAAACATCGTTTCCAACAAGCATATCTAATGATTCCCTGATCCTTGTAACTCCATGTTCTGTATTTGGCACTTGCCAACCAGTAAATGTACTGGCCTTCAGAATCATGCCCTACCAAGAGTCGAGTATCCAAAAGTCAGCAAAACCTAAGTTTACAGCCTAACAAAATATTCTTCCCCAGAAGGCGGCGGGATCAAAATTCTTGACATCAGTTACACTTACAAAATCAATATGATCAATGATTAAAACCATGAATTTTTATCTTGTAATTTCCTGAAAATGTCATGTGCTTTTCAACTCTTCAATTGATTGGCAGCCGACTTCACACTTTAGTGCTGCAGTTACAAGCATGTCCATTCTTTCTCTACCTTTATCTGATTCTTCTCCACCTTCCTTGTACAGTTTCTTGCGGTTTTCACATTCCTTTTTAATCCCTTCACCCTTCTTTTTCACGTACCTTTCAGATTTCTCATATGCCCTCCTTACCCTGCGCAACTTCTGTATTTTCAGATCACATCGCCTGCAAAACCATTTCCCTTTAGGTACAGAAATGCGTGGTGGAATCATGCAATAAAGGTGGTACGCATGATCACAACCATCACATAAAACAATCTTATCATCATCTTTATCAGTGAGGCAACCTCTGCATAAACAAGAAGGGCAATACCAACGAGGGCCATACAATATTAACTGCCTATTTGTCAAGCATCTCACATGGTAGTACTTGCCAGGGCATTCAGAGTGATCACATATATTTATCTTCTCTCCATTGCTCACTGGACTTCCACAAATTTTACAGATGCGTATGTTTTCAGTCCCTTCTGATGATAGCTGAACCTCATTATTTGTGCTGAAATTTGATGCCTCTTCAAAATCATTGAATGGTTCTTGAGTTGATAAACCAATTTCATCACCAGCTTGATTAATTTGGGTCCTGGGGCAATTCAGCCTCTCACACGCTACACAATTCTCATGAATGGATCCCATACCACTTGCAGCGCAGTTGTCACAGTACCAGCTTTTGGGGGGAATCTCTTTGACAGCAGGCTCAATACAGGAGACATGGTACATTTCCTCACATGAATCACAAACTAAACAATCTCTCCCATCTGCCTTTTCCCCACAACACCTACAACTGCAGACTCTGTAGACACAACAAGCATCCTTTTGCTCTGGCTGACCATGAGAATCAGAACCCTTGGTGCAGAACTGTATTGCAGCACAAAAGTTTAAATAGGTATCAGAACCAACTATAATCAGAAAGACAATCAATCTTAAAAGTGGTACATATTTCTAATGCCAGCATTAGGAAACTAATTATACTGCTGTGATTTTGAAACAATTACCCCATGCTTTTCATCTTCAAATATACAGCGTACTGATCCTCCCACCTGGAAATCACAGTTAAGATTTTCATTTAAGTTAAAAGGGAACCATAAAAGTGTATTAAGAAACAACAATAAATAGAAACGTGAAACAAAAGTTGCATTTAACACAGAACCCACATTCTTAGTCTGCCAGGAAAATATCTACATGTTGGATGTCTTACCCGTTCATTACAGCAAGTCTTTGATATGTCTGATAGGCTCTTTGAAAGAGAGATTAATTCAGCACCAAAACCTTGGAGCTTTCTCCAGAACTGAAAAGATTATTTAGGTTTGAATGAATGGCACAACAAATAGAAATTGCATTTTCTTCTGATAACTAGAAATGGAAATGAAATCATGCATGCTGAATGACTGTTAAAACATTACAATGAATGAGACCAGTAATTGAATGTTATGTAGTAGCATGAATAACCAATTAAGATGAACGAACTACAATCACTATGTAAATCACAAAAAAATAAAAATTGATTGACATCAACAAGTAGCATGTTAACAATGGGCGAAGATAAAAATTAACTAATCAAGAGATAAAGCAATAAAGATAAAGGTATGATAGTTTTCAACTCCAAAAAGATCCCCAAACTGTGTGTGATCTAGTGCTTTAGAAATCACTCAAAAGTTTGTTAACTAATAGGAGAGGGTAGAGGTTGCACAGGGGCAGCAGGAATTCATTTACACAGATGCATCTATGATATAAGATCATATAAACATTGTGGTAAGAAAATGAGATTTTAAAGATACTACTCTACATAACAGATCACAAAATATCAAACAAATAATTACTTTTGTTGGTGCATGACATCTTAAACATTGTATTCATCTTCAACTTTCATACAAAACACATGATGTCACTTAGCTTTTGAAATCACATAGGTGGCACATAAGCAACGTAGTGCCAAGAAGAACCACACATCCAGTCATAAAGCTTACTCAACAATGATTTCAGCAAGAGCATTGTAACACACTAGACAAAATAGTAACATCAAACTACGTAGGAAGGATTGTGATAAATTACCTGCTCGATATCTTCACAGAAAAGCATAGGCGAATGATCATAAGCTCCGTCTTTCATCCTTCTGTCTATGAAACTCAGGCTAAGAATGCTGCCAGTCTTCATTCCTTGGAAGTTTTCAAACAGTAGCTTACAGAGAGAGGTGAACTTTTCTGACAGTAAAATACTAAGGAAAGCATGCTGGCACAACTCAGGGACACTGTGATGTCGTGATTCATCCAAAGCTCCATTTGACAAGACCCCTACATGCCCCTTAGCTGTACTGTGAGTTCCATTAGCCATCTGCCCCATCAAAGGTGGCTTATCTGCATTACAGTAACTAGACTCCTGAAGAAAGACAAAATTTAGCACATCCAATTTATGTTAAGAAACACGAATGACAATACTTTGCATTTAGCACATCCAATTTAATAGCTTCATAAATCTTAACTGCCATCATAAGCGCACCCCTCAAGCACCCCTGGATGCCATTTTCATCATTACTTAATGATTGATACATGTGGTCAAGGACAAACTTTCTCCATTGCCTCTGTGAAACATCATTTAAACGATTCATCGAAGCATGATTCCCACGGCGATGGCCCTGTGAATCCTCATCCTTTATGGTCTGCAAGAAACCACATATTAGCTAGATCAAAGAACTAGGATAAAAGATACAGAACAAACATTAAAATGCATCTTCTCTATAGAATCATACATGATAGGAGTAACTTGCAACAAGTCAATACATAACGAGATTGCATAAGCAAAAATTGGCATGGATGGCCTAGGTTTGTGAGCTACCTGGTCTGACAATCTACTAGCAGCTTCCATAAAACATTTCCCATCCTCTTGACCTTTACTATCCGAACTTGACCTCATGTTCCTTCGTCTCTTGTAAGTTCGAAAACCCTCACTGCCCCCGGAACTTGCATCACCACCATCATTTCCAAACCCATTGTCCATTGCTTCCATATTTAAGTGCTGAACCCTTTCTTTTGCACCCTCGCCATTGCTTGTTCCCTCTTCACCAACCATCCTTTACAAGTTTTTTTTAAAAAAAAAAAAACAAAAACCCTAATTTCAAGCTTTTCAGCGCCAAATTAGGGTTTCACTGTGACACCCACAATGAAAGAACATAAAATTGAGCAAAACTGCTGAAAACATAATACAAGAAATTAAAGAAAGCAGCATAAATTAACAAAAAACAAAACAAAACCGTGTTAAAAATAAACCTAAGCTTGTTTCAGGTAGCCAGGAAAACACAAAAAAGAAAGGAAAAAAAAACTTTCCTTTAGGTTACCCAGGCTAAATTAAGTGAAGTAATGGTAAATTCTTTAATCAGAGTAAATTTGACATGAATAACCCCCTCTCCCCAAAAAAAATTTAAAAAAATTGAAGATTCAAGAGTTGAAGTTGAGGTTTCTTTTCTTTAAATTTCCTTTCACATTGCTCAGTTACCAAAGAGTTAACATAAACAAATGAAGAGAAAACCAAGATAGGACAGAGCGTAAAGAAAGCGTACCCGACCGAGTAGAGGATTTTTTAGGCCTGGAAAACTGAAACCCTAATTATCTGAGACCAAGAAGATGAAGAAGAAGAGTTGGGCTTGTTCCTTCGTTTTGTTTAGAGACAGAGCGAGCAAGAGAGAGAGTTTGGCTTTGCAAGTAGCAGGTCTTATCCTTGTTCGTACTTTGCAGTGTTCTGCTGTAATTTATTTTTGAAATTTAAATTTTTTTTAGAATTCCGGGTCCTTATAATAACATCTTAAAGGAAAATATTATTTAGAAAAGCAAAAATAATAATATAATTTTTTTATATGCATTTTAATAATTTTTAAAAAGTTATTAAATTTTAATATATTTAATATTAATAACATTATTTTTTAATTATAACTGACTAATTCACCCTAAGGCCTCAGTGATTTTACATAAATGTTTTTATTTTTTTACCTTCCCTCTCTCTCTCTCTCCCCCCCCCCTATCTCTCTCTCTCTCTAAAAGTGATTAGAGAAATGAAGTCGGATCTGGTAGTGGATAACCCAGGAGGTTTTAAGGACGGACACGTGTAGGTATTCATCAGTGATGGGCTTGGCTGGTTAGTGGGTGACGCCATCTTCTAAAACTGTCCAATTATCCTCTAAATTACTACTTGCAGCTTATCTAAATGTAACTAAATTTAATTAAGTTTTATAAATTTTAGAATTATTAAAATTTTATATAGTTATTAATTTTAAAATTTATAAAATTAGTTAAAATATAAATAAATAATTTAAATATATAAATAAATAAATAAATAAAATCTAATTTTTGTCCTTGATTCAAAGTTCACACCTTCACAATACTTTTCTTTAATGGCTCCAATTCAGTTTATATTTCCATCAATTTGTTTTTTATTAAAGCATTATATTACAGGAAATAATAGAAGATATGGTGTTTCCAGATTAATTTTTTTCTTACAATTTAGTTCTTAAACTTTGTTTTTCTTTAATAACATCCTTTTATATATATATATGACTAATTTATCAAGAATTGCTAAAGAGGGATAAAATTGAAAAAGAGATAACCAAAATGTAAAACAAAGAGAAAAGGGGTGGTAGTTTAAAAAAATTGAGCAAAGAGTTTATTTTGATCCTCTTAATTTTTGAGTTATAACTTTTCGCTCCTTCAATATTTCAAACATTCAATCATGGTACAAAGCTTTTTCAATTCCATTTAATTTTATTATTTAAAATAAAGGGACCAAAATTAACAATAAAAAAAATTTAACCCTTCTTTTCAGCATTATTCAATAAAATGCCTTTTTGAAAAAAAAACAATTGCCTTTATTTTGATCCCTTTTAATTTGATAATTATATGTCTTGGTCCAAAATTTTATTTTGTTCATGTTTTAATCTCTTAGGTTTGACAGAGAAAGAAAAATAGAGTTGTTGAAAAACAACATAGAAAAGAGAAAGTGGTCAATTGCTAAGATTTTGTTGATAAAAAAAAAAAATCAAACTTGATATCAATATGTTTCTCTTGATGAGAAGAGTGTCAATGAAATATTTTTTAACCTTCATATTACTGGAAAAAGTAGATCAGAATTAAAAGAGTTCTTTTCCTAATTTTATTTCATGTTTTTTTTAGCCAATTTAGGGTTTTTTAAGCTAATAAATTAGTTTATTGAGGTTCTAATGTTTTTAGATAAAAATATGTTAATTTTTTTTGTATGAAAATCCCCTAATTAATTTGTTGGTCACCTCTTTTTTTATCAAAAACTGGACAGGAAACTTATTGTCTAGTATATTTTTAAAAAATAAAATACCCACATGTCAGGCTTGTTTTTAGTTTTATTTTATGTTTTTTTTAATTAATTTTAATTTATTTGAAATTAATCAATTTAAAATATATTAGATATATTATTTTATTTCATTCTTAAATTACTTGAGAATATGTTTTAGATATTATTTTATTAAATATCATTTAATTTTTACTTTGTTTTAGAATAAAATTATAACAATATTTTTATAATATTAAAAAACAATATTTTTGTATAACCTATCATGATCGCATTTTAAAAAAAATATTATTTGGTTGCTATTTTACAAGGGTCCTTTTTTAATATCAAATAAATCATATAAAAATTATTTAAAAAACATGAAGTTATTAAACTTAATCGGGTTTATGACTCGAATTATAAGTTTAACATGTTAATTAGAATTAACCTAAATTAATCTAAGATGTTGTCTTCTTAATATTTTTAAAAAAATTATATTTTCTTGATTTTTTTAAGACAAACCAGGTTTTTACTGATTATTCAGGTTATCTTTAGACTTACCAAGTGAATCAAGTCATATCAAGTCAATTTCTATATAATTTAATTTGAAAATCACGCTAGGCAAGAAGTTGGGTCGAGAAATTTCAAAGTTAATCCTCTAAGTCAGGTTTATTGACTTTACCATAAAGTTTTTCATGGCAATGCACAAAACATTGTGTTATTCTTTTTTTATATATATAGACTTGAATCAAAATTATTATAATGTTATTTTTTTAGAAAGAAATATTTGGGTAAAAAAATTAATAAATTTACATACCAACGAGACAAAGAAGTTTTTCATGGTAATGCACATGTTAAATTGTCATTTTTTGGTATGTCTTCTTAATGTTTTCTATTTTTATTAAATAAATTACAAAGAAAAAAATGTTAAGAGTTTTTTTTTTTTTAGAATTAAAGATATTAATAAGAAAAAGAAAGATTTATACCAGCAACTTAATTTGTTTCAATGGAATTTATATCATTACTCTTTTTACATATAATTAAATATAAAAATTAAAAAATTTCCTACATCGGATATCTTAACTTACACATCTATTTTTTAATTTCACAAAGTAGTCTTTAATTAGCATTATGATTTTTTTTAACTATTTATTAGTACATATAATCCTTAATATATTTTATTAAATATATGCATCAGATTTTTAATTCATAATTAAATATCTTTGCTACTAGAAAACAAGTTTGCAATGTTATGTTCAAAAATATTTGAGTATATAATTATTTTTCAAGTTTGCATTCTTTTTGGAAGACAAAGATTTGCCACATTCACTTTTTACATGTATAGGCAAAACATTTGAGCAGCCAAATAAATTTGGTTTTTAAATTTAATTAATGAATAATAAAAGCAATAATAAGGTCATATAAGAGGACCATTTGGAACGTGGTTCTTAAAAATTTTAAATTAATATTTTTTTAGTTTTTTTAGATTATTTTGATGTGTAAATATTAAAATTAATTTTTTTAAAAAGAATTATTTTTATATATTTCTGAGTAAAAAATATTTTAAAAAGTAATCGCATTTACACTCTCAAATAATCTCGTAGAAATATTCCAACAATATTAGCTCTCATCGTTTCTATAAACTTCTCTAGTCTTGAAACCTTATGACATATATCAAGCATTATCGCAGTGTTAAGCAGAGTCTCTTGTAAATGAATACAAGTCTTGGACTTTCTCCCTGTATGGCCTGAAAGCTCATCGCTACATCGAAGCCGCACGGGGGTATGGTAAAAATAAACTCTTGGCCAAGAATAAACAATTGAAAGGCATAATTGCTCATTAACATCTTAATGTAATTTCCTATTAATTTTTAACCCTCCTTTTGTTTTGATACAAAATTACAACAAAAACTAAAGAATGTGAGGAAAAAGTTGGTACTCATTACCCATTAACTTTGTACATTTTTTTTTTTTGCATTTTGATTTTTTTTTATTTTGTGGTTGATTTTTTTAGTTTAGTCCTTACATTATGTGTTTATTGAGATTTAGAGTTGATAATTTATTTTAATATTCTTTGTATATGATAATCACGTTATCAAACACTTTTCTCTACTTCTTTTAATTTAGTCCCTTGATTTTTAAAATCTTTTTTATACAGCCCTATATTTTTTAGTTTATTTTTTTATATTAGTCACTTTTCCATTTTTTCTTTCAATTGAGTTCTTTGATTTTTAAAATCTCTTTAATTCTATCCTAGGATTTTTTAATTGATTTTTTTTCAGGTTTTTTTTATTAAATTGGTTAGAAATTGAACTCTATAATTTATTTATTTTTGTTTTGTCTTTCTATCTAGTTACTGCGGTGACAAACATACGTCTCAATGTTGTTTTGATGATTGATTTTATGATCATCTATGTCTTTTAACATTTAGTTAAATAAAAAAAGGTTTTTTAAAAATCAAATTGTTAAATTTTATGGAGTTAATGACGTAGTTTGCAGTTTTGATAGGGTAATCTAAGTTGCCCCAGTGGTTGGATACTTGTTTTTTTTAATTGAATTTGATTTAGTGTTCGTCTATTTTTTTTATCATATAGTTAAAAAAAAATAGTATCAAAGAAAAACCATGTAATGAAAATTTATAAGGTTCATGAACTTGCTCGCAGGTTTGGCAAGTTGACCTGGTTTGTAAGTTCAATGGATCTAATATTTTTTATTTTATCCTTTTATATTGGGTTAATTGGGATTTGAGTTTTATAATTTATTTTGTTTTACTTTCTATGAGGTTATATCTATTTCAAAAAATTCTCCCTATTAGGTTGGTATAATTTTGTGGTTGTTTATTTTGTTATCATATATTTAAATAAAGAATAATTTAAAAAACAAGTTATTAATCCGAAAGGAGTTCATGATTTGGTTTACGAGTTTGATATGTTGATCGGAGTTACCTGATTCATGAGTTTGGTAGGTTTACGTACCAAAGCCAATATGTTTTTTTTTTTTTTGGACTTTAATTTTTTTATTTGATTTTTTTATTTTACCTTTCAATATTGAATTGGTTAGGAAATATAGTTCATGATTTAGTTTTTTTTCTTTCTTTCTATAGGATTATAATGGCATCAAATAAACATATATTTTAGGATTAATGCTTGATTTTATAAGTATCTATTTTTTTATTATATAATTAAGAGAAAATTACCCCTAGCATCTTATAATTTGGTCGAAAGACCTTCTCTCTTCAAGTGACAAATTCTCTCTTTTCCACGCACCATTTTCTCTCTTTCTAAACATAAATCACCGAATCAACACATAAAATCTTCTTTGAGGATGAGATATTATTAGGTCAATATTTAATCTTTGCAAACTAAAAAAACTAAATTTTTTGACGAAAAACAATTTTTTTGGAAAAAAATCCTTTTTTTTTGTTTTCATTTTATTAAATGGGTTGTGAACATTTCTTGACATTATTGCATAGAATTTTGAGGTTGGGACATCGGTTTATTTTCTTATATGAAGAGAGAAAAACCCTCAAATTAAAGATTTCTTCAATACAAAATTGAATCATCATCATCAACAACAATCCACGGCACCTCGTGGCTTCAAAGAAGTAAAACTAATGATGTTAAAAAATTAGTGGATGAGATGGGGAGTGTGGGTTATTTGCAATATTCATTAGGTGCCTGCTGAAAAAAGGGTGGATAAGACGAGGAAGGTGAGTTGTTTGCAATATTCATTAGGTGTCTGCTTCAAGGTGTGCTAATGACAAAGATTATAGGTTGTTTTGTGGGTTGGTTTTGGCTCTGTTTAACTAGGAAAAGGGCTATAATTTCTAGGTAGATTTTGGGTTTGAAAAAGACTAAATTCATGGTGATTTCTAGGTTATTGGGTGTTGTTCTAATTTGTGTAAGTAATAGGATGGCAAAAGTATAAAGAAAAATGTACATGAAATTTCTTAGTAAATTGTTTTTTCTGATATGATTGGGTCTTTAAGCAGAGGTTGAATGAGAAGCATTCTTAATACTTTTACGGTCAAATCAAGCCCGGGAAATTAAGTGTAACAATTTAATATTGCCTTTTCACTATGTATTTGGGTATGATAGAAACCGTAATAGAGGATTAGGATGGGGAGGTTATGGTCAAACATTTTTAGGCTTGTTTCCACCCATTGTTCATATGGCTAAATCTATTTTCATCCATTTTTGCTCATGTGCAACAAAGATTTACTAGGTTTCTTTGTAGAATGAACCATATAGTAGATTTTAGTTTAGATGTGTGGTTTAATTATAGGTTTTGACACCATCTTTTCTAGTAAAAAAAACAGAAGAATTTCAAGTTGTTTTTAGGATTTTTGGTGTTAGTAAATGGTTTCACATTTATGCTCGTCTTAAATTAGATATTATAGCTCCTATACTAGCTTGGTCATTCCATTTTTCGATTGTTGGGTTTGGATGACTAGATTCTAGTTACAAGAAAAGGGATTAGGGTGATGACTAGTTTTTTTATTTTTTTTTAATTTGAAGGTAAAATTATAATATTTAATATAAGAGCATTTTAGTCATTAGATAAAAAAAATAATGGCAAGCTTATAAATAATTAGACAATTTTTGTTGATTTTTTTTAATGAGGATATTAAGTGTTAGAATTTATATAAAGTTTGAGATGCAAACTATAATTTTTTAAAATTCAGTAAGCAAGTATAATTTTAATCAAACTATAGGATGTTAGAGGTAATTTTTTCTATATTCAAATAAAATTTATTTATTTTTAAATAAAATTATCAAACTTAGTGGAGTCCATGAACTAAGTTGTATGATGACTGGGGTCGATCCAATCTAGCATTGTTTTAATATTGAAAAATAATTGTCATCTTGAAGTTTTTTGAAAAGATAAACCATATTTTTACTAATTATCCAAGTTTTTTTTGGAACTGTAATATTGATTGATTCATGTTAGGTCAGCTATCACATAATTTAATTAGAAACTCGAGCTAGAATATAAGCAGGGTTAGGAGTTTTAAGATTAACTTGTTTAACTAGATTTAATAAAACTATAAAAAAACTCTGCATGCTTTTCACATTCTTTTAATGTTTAAGAAAAATTGGTCTCACATTCTAAGCTAGGAATAAACAATTGAAGAAGCAAAAATTTCCTATATGATTTTTAAGAAATTACTTGTTGTAAAGTATATATCATAACAAGAACAAGAGCACTGCTTGAAAACATGAAAAAAAAATATAAAAAAATTACTCTTAGCATCTTATAATTTGGTTAAAATTACATTTTCTATCAAGTTTTAAAAAATTACTTTTTAAATCTTTGATCAACCAAAAATTTTAAATTAAATAAAAAAATCAAACCTATATATATATATATATATATATATATATATATATATATATATATGAGAACTCAAACAAATGAAAAATCAAAATTTTCTCTCCTCCGAACACAATTTCCCTCTCTTCAGAAGCCTTTGAAAGACCCCTAAATTAAAGCTTTGGAAGAACTCTAATTTTTTCAATCATTTCTTTGATTCTCTATAAACCTCGAGAGTATCTAATTCATCTTATCAACAACATAATCAATTATGACATCCCTTATCACATGCTATGGAACTGAGAGTTGAGCAAATCTTTTATAATCTAATTGAACTGCAACATCAACTGTTAAATCTTCAACAACAATTAGTTTCAATCCTATTCCCAATCTTTGCACCACCAAAACCATCCACCAAGGTTCGCTTCTCTTGATGGAACAACTCCAATGCTGAGAAATCGAAGACAATATCCGTTGCCATCACCCCAGCTTTGCAAGCTCTAGTTTTCAACTAAACCAATCAGTTTTATGCCTCTCTCATTTCTTATTTGGCATTGAAGGCTTCAAATTTGGCTTTGACATTCGGCACTAACAAAGATGTTGTTGCTACAATAAATGATGTTGTTGTTGAACCTCTAATTATCATCGTTGTTGCTAAAGCTCCAGTTATCGTCATTGTTGAAGCTCCAGCTATTGCTGACATTAGAGCTCCAACTGGTGTTGATGTTGAAGCTCCAGTTATGATGATTGTTGGACTTCTAGAGTGGATGAGTGGGAGTTTAGGAAGAAAGAATTGGTTAGAGATGAAACAATGTTGTTTTTGTGTTAAAATTTCTTAATGACAAGTTGGTTGTTGATGGATGTAGTTCTTGATGCTTTTGAGCTCATGTTTTTAATTTTTGGCAAATAACAAGGACAAGTTCTTAGTAAGAAGGACATGATGATCAATATGGAGAGGTTGTCACCGGCAAATTAAGTTGATCTAGTTGTTGATGGCGGTAGTTGATTAGCATTGTGATTAGTGAATGTGTGGGTCGTGGCTATTAAACATGACAAGTTGTTACCGTTGATGATAGTGGTTGATGGCCGGTAAATGAAGAGAAAGGTGAATATTAGCTAGGTTTTGTAAGGATTTTTTTGGCCGGTGAGGGATCGAATGGAAGGGAAGGTGATGACCATGTTTGATACTCGGGGAAAGAAGATGGCTACGCTTTTTTTTTTTTTTAATTCAATGGAAAAACTAGTAATATTTAATATAAAGGCTTTTTAATGATTAAATAGAAAATAAAAGCAAACTTATAATTAATGGAATATTTCTTATTAATTGTTTTTAGATACAAGTATAAAAGCATACCCATTTATTTTTATTTTATTCGTCCCAACAAAACGCGTACCCTGCAGTCTGCACTGTGAGCGAAAGCACCCGCACCCACGCCACCATCAGGCATCAATCAAAGCTTCCAGCCACCACCAATTCATTAAAACCCCCCATCGCACGGCATCCCACCTTTTGCTGCACAAAACCCAGCAAAAAATAATGAGAGGCCACCGCTGTACAGCGTCCTCCCGGGTGGAGACTGAAAGCGATACTGATTCCGATTCCGAAACGATGAGGTGCATTTCTTGTAAGGAGTACTACGGCAGATGCGATGCTGGAACTTGCAAAGAGTGTTATGAGGAAGCAAGCGAGACTGAAGAAGAGCTTAAAAGAGAGATCGATGATCTCAAAGCTAAAGTTGCCTTCTTGCGTTTCTGGTCTCCTCTCGATCACCACATCACTCACCGCTCCTCTGCTGGCCCTTGTTTCACCGATGTCGTTTTGGTTGCTTCCTCCGATGATGGGCTTGCCGGGACTGCGCCATCTGTCCCAGTCCCTGCTCATAAGGCCGTTTTGGTAAATACTCAATTCCCCGATTTTGTTATTCTTGATCAATTAGATGGTAATTGACTTGCAATTTATTGATTGATCCTGTACTGATTGAGTGAGTTCCACTATCTCTTGATTCGTCAATGATCATGGCACTTGCTAGATATATTTGCCTTTCTCTTTATTGTAATTATGTGAGATAATCGCTTTCATTTCAAATTCTTACCTGGCTAGTATTATTTGCATGCTTTTGTTCAATGACCTTCCTGGAATAGAAATCCCATTTCAAGCCTGGTTGTGTTTGTCAAATAGCTTGATCGAGACGTAGTAGGTTGGGAGGGACTAGGGAGAAATCCCTTAAGTTCTGCCCCATTAAGATTGTAGCCTGTTTTCTTACAATCTAGACAGAACTTGAACTGACGAACCATGGGAGACAATTTATCAATTTTGCCTTCAAGTTGTTCCTGTATTAGTCTAAACAAGAGGTATCCCCGAATGTCCATTTCATACTGGACAAGATGATCTGGTGATGTTCTATGCCAAATGCTCACGTGTTTAGTTTTTTACTACTGATTAACGTTTTTTTTTTTTTTTTTGTGATCAGGTGAGCCGTTCCCCAGTCTTCAAGGCAATGCTTGAGAACGAGATGGAAGAAAGCCGGAGTGGTACCATCAAGATTAGTGATGTATCATATGATGCACTTCGTGCATTTGTCAACTATTTCTACACTGCTGAAGCGTGCCTTGATGAGCAGATGGCCTATGATCTTTTAATACTGGCCGAAAAATATCAGGTGAAGCATCTCAAGGCTTATTGTGAGAAGTTTTTGGTGTCAAAACTAAACTGGGAAAACTCAGTCGTGAGCTATGCCTTTGCCCATCAGCACAATGCAAAGCATATGCTTGAAGCAGCGTTGATTTTGATCACTGACAACATGGATAAACTTACCAAGCGGGAGGAGTACATGGAGCTTGTGGAAAAGGATCCCCGGCTTGTCGTGGAGATTTATGAAGCATATCTGTCCAAACAGATTAATACAGCAGCGCACAAGGATTCCTCCTCCACGAAGCCATAGGCAAATCTGAAACAAGGATCATTTTTGTTTATGGCTCCTGGATTGTTGATGTAAAGATTTACTTCTTTATCCCGGTAAAGTTTTCGCTTATGTAAACACTGTTGGGCATTTATGAAGGATATGTAAGGGCGTGTGGAATGACAGCTTTGGTCAGTCATGGTAACTAGAACAATTAATGATACTGTTTGATTAGATTATGAAAATGGTTTTACGACATCAATTTCCATTTTATAGCTTGGCGTATCGTCCCTGTTTGTCCTCTGTCCTTTGCAGTTTTGTTGATTCAGCCCTTCGTCAATCCAGTTTGTTAATGTCACTCCTGTGGTTTCATGAATCTACCAAAAAAATAAAAAAAAGATTTGGTAGTGAAGTGGTAACCCTTACAGTTAGTGAGGAATTGCTGCTAATGTACAAAAATGTTTACGCTAACAAAAAAGACAGGACTCCCATTTTCAGGAACCAAGATGACGAACTGATGGCGTTCTTTTATCGCAGAGAAAAATGTTCCAGCTCTCATGGGGGCCTTCGCCTATGTCCCCAAGTGTGCACACCCATCTCATGGCAGTTGCTATCTCTTCAAGCTCGCCTGTAAGGCTGTAGCAGATACAGAGTCACGTATATAAACGGTTCCCTCCAGGCCTTGGCAATTCGACCCATCCCATCTCAAGCATGATACTTGAGATAATGCATTTGTGTGAAGTAAATTGTTAATTTCTATTTTACCCTTGTAATTACTAATTTTTATTCAATAAAATCATCCCAAACAACTCTTCTATATATTTAAATTCAAATTGTTACATTCAAGATTTGAGTTTGAGTTTATTTTTATTTAAGTATTAATTAAGTAAAACTCTTGTTGAATAACTCAATGTTAATTCTCAATCTTGAAAGGTCCAGACGACCTCAAATCAGCCCAAACAACTTTTTTTTTTTTTTTTACTGTTGTAATTACTAATTTTTGTTCAATAAAATGTTTGATTAAATTTAACAATTTTATTTTAGTTAATATTATCAATTTCAATTTCATTTCCTTTTAACTTTACATGTTTGTTACAAAATTGGTATTAAAACCAGGCGTTGATGAAGCCAAGATGTCATAGTTATTGAAAACAATTGTTAGCATGAAACAATAATTGGAAAAACAACAACATAATCAATAGACATAATAAAAGGTTTTATAAGAACTTGTTCAGCAATTACAACGCATTACTACAAAGGTTGATCAAATTGTGAAGATTCAAGGGCAAGGTTTATTAACTAGATTTCTTATAAAATAAGAATTTATATGGGATAGAAAGATTGATTAGGCTAGGCCTTTGAAGCATTAAAGATTATTGTGAACAACTCACTAGTCTTGGCTTTATCTAATTTCACTAGATCATTTATAATAGAGTGTGATGTTTCAGGAGAAGGGATAAAGGCAGTTTTAATACAAAAAAAAGATACCCTTAGCTTATCTTAGTAAAGGGTTAAAACTTAAAAGGAAAAGAATTAACATTGTCCACTCATGAGAATGAATTATTATCCCTAATTATGGCAGTTCATAAATGGTGACCCCATATATATCCTTCAAGATTAAAACATACCAACAAAGCTTTAAATACCTGTTAAAATAAAAAATATAAACCTTAACCCAACAAAAATGGATTACTAAGTTAATTGGGTATGACTTTGTGATAGAATACAAGATTAAGAAGGAAAACTTAATAGTAGATGTCTATCTAGAAAACATGAAAGAGAAGAAAATTGAGAAATCTAGGCTATTACAACACTCTTAGTTAGCTAGATATATAACCTTAAAATTAGCTATTATACTGATCTTGAAGTACAATTTATATTCTACAAAATGAAACCTTAGATCCCCTTAAATTTAATAAAACAATGTGGAATATTGTTATATAAGGGTATGGTTTATATAACAAAACACATCTCCTTAAATTAAGTATTATGTAATCCCTTTATAATAACCTAGTAGTGGGCCATTTAGGTTATCTTGAGTTGAGCAAAGAGGGAATTTTATTAGGTGGGAATGAAGTTGAAAGTTAAAAACTACATTAAACAATATGAGATTTGCCAACAAGCTAAGGTAGAAAACACAAAAGCTATAAGTTATTATAACCTTTACTAGTACTATAGAGACTTGGACTTCCATTCCTATGGATTTTATCAAAGGATTACCTTAGTCTAATTGTAACACAATGATCTTAGTGGTAGTGGACAGATTTTCTAAATAGAACCACTTCATGACAACAATACATCCATACACAACATCAAATGTGGCCCTTGTTTTCATCATGATGTTATCAAATTACAAGGAATGCCATAAAACGTTGTTATTGATAAGGATCCTACTTTCACTAGTGGAATTTGGTAGGAATTATTCAGAGTTCAAGGAGTCCAACTATGTATATCTAATACTTATCAGCTTTAAAGCAATGGACAAATTAAAGATACTAACAAAACACTAGAAATGTATCTTCGCTGCTTTGTAGGAGACAATCCTAAAAAGTAGTTTAAGTGGTTGGTTATAACAAAATGGTGGTATAACACCAACTATAACATATCTTTAAAGACAACCCCATTCGAGGTGGTCTATGGTTATACGCCACTTAACTTGATCAGCTATATACCATGAATTACTAAAACTTTAGTGGTTAAGGCACACATTAAAGATAGATTAGCAATTTTATAGAACATAAAGGAAATATACTCGAGCTTCAAGATATATAGAAGGCATATACTAAAAAAATAAAAGGAAATAGAACTACAAGAAGGCGATTGGGTGTACCTTAAGCTCTAGTCATACCATTAAATAAGCATGTAACAGAAAAGAAACAAAAAATAAGCATATAAATATTAAAGGCCTTTTCAAATCAAAGCCAGGGTTAGAAAGGTAGCTTACTTTCTGGATTTTCCAGAAAAGAACAAAATGCATTTCACTTTTCATGTTTCACTGCTTAAAAGATAATTAGGAGAGAAGAACACCTAGTTTCAAGACTACCTCATTTTAAATGATAGGGGAAATGCAAACCATAGTCTATAGTAATTCTAGATCAGAGGGAAATTTTTATTAGATGAACACTCAAATAAGAAGTGTTGGTTCATTGGGAATGTCTAAACAAGGAATATATTGTTTGGGTGGAAGAATAATGGCTCAAGAATCTTTACCTTCGCTTTGATAAGGGTAATGATACTGGAAACTTTGATAATGAAGACGTACAAAATGAAAAAGGGTTTTATTTAGACAAGGGAAAGAAGTCTCTAAAGGAATAGGGTTTGGAATATATGACCAAGATCTAACATAGAGAAAGGAATAAAGATGGACACCTAAATTTAATCAATGCATTAGTGATTGACACATGTCAACGAGTTCAAAAATGATAGTTGATTGATAATTATCAAGATGATAGCATTTCAATATCCATACCAATTTCAACTTGAATTAGTTCCACTTAAATTCAAATTGTTAAATTAGGTTCGTTCAAAATACGAGTTTAAATTTCATTTTTATTTAAGTATTGTTTAAGGAGAACTTTTTCTTTATAAAATAACTCATTATTAATTTTCAATCTTCAAAGGTCCAAACTACCTCAAATTAATCCATTAAACTTTTCTTTCTTTTCTATTTTACCCTTGTAATTAAGATTTATATTCAATAAGACTCATGATTAAATTCAACCATTCTAGTTTAGCTCTAATATTACCAAATTTGAATTCCAATTCCTTTTAACTTTACAAGTTTGTTACACTATTTTAATAATTTCTTGATCATAAATCACATGCAATGCATTGAACTCACTAACAAGAACAACATTAATAACCCAACAATTAACCTCAAGATCATGAAATACTTCTATAAACCTGTCATTACAAAAATAACATACAACTTACATAATATCATGGATTTCTCTAAAAACCTTGTACAATTAAAATGAACAATAAAAATCAAAGAATTTAGTATAATGCCTTATTGATACATAATAACATGTAAGATGGCATGAAAAAGGTCCTCCAAATCTTGCTCTCATATCCATCTTTTAAAGATCATTTATAACTTTCTATTATCTTATTCCAACATTTTGACTCTACCTTGAAGAGTTTTTTTTTTTTTAAAAAAAAATGGTTGCATCCATTCTTATGCTTTTGAGTTTATCTGATGGATAAAGAAGGCGTATAGGTCTTGTAGTAACATGGCTTCAAACTAACATACCTATGCAAGATATAAATATCTTGTAAAATTATGCATATATTGATGAAACAATGATGATAAAAAATCCATAATATTTTACTTTAAAAAGGTAAACTACAATTATCACGTGTTAAACTCTAGTAGATAAGAACATATATAAGTTGTTTTAAGCCATGCATAATCTATTCCTCAAAACATTGGCTAAATAAGATTGTAAAAATAAAATAAAATAGATGGAGTACTGAATCTCTCTGCATTATTAAAGCCAACACTAAGTTGTCAAAAATATGTCTCTTGTTTTAACTAGTATAGGTTCTCATGAATTTCATTCCAAAAACAAGTTTAGAATTAAATAATTAAACCAAATGTTATTAACACCTATAATATCACTTAACCAAAGACAATTTGAAGGGGTGAACTAGGGCTGACCAAACTCTGTTTGGATCATCATTGAAACATATAGAGGACATTTTGCCCCACTATCAAGATTAAGATAATAATTGTTGTTTAAAAGTTTTCGCCATATAAAAATATATCCTTCCTTCTTTATAACTACCAAACAAATTTATCTAGTCAAGTCTTGTATTTCTTAACATAAATAAGAAAAAATTCAATTCAAGTAATCAAGAGGTTTTAATTCCTAATCTCTCATGTTATCTTGTTGATAAAAATCAGGGAGTTAGACAAAAACATTTATAATAAATGAAGACAATAAAAATAATTGGTTGTCATATTAAAGATAATGACAAATAGATCAATAAAACTATATAAATTCAATTTAAAAAAAAAAATTATTTTAAAATCAACACAACACAACACTATTAACTCACATTACGTTGTGGTTCAAATTATTATTTTTTCAAATAAAAATAACATTTCTAGGAATTGCTAATATGTTTTCTAAGAATTTTTCTTAATCATTTTGAATTGATTTGGGTCAACTAGTTAAACTTGCGATCTAGCTCATGAGACTGTGATAACCCCATAAAAAAACAAATGAAAAGCTATAAACCTTAATTTTCAATCAAACTAATGGTGAAGGATGAAATTACAAAAAAAAAAAACCCTGAGTAAACCTGTGTTAACCTGTTAAACCAACGATCCGAGTCATTCACCCAACCTAATTTAACAAAATTTTTAGATTCTTTTAGTTTTTTTTCATTTAATTCCATGACAATTAGGTTCTTTTGTCTCCTTTTTATATCAAATCATTTTTGTCAAAATCATAAGTTGACTCTTAAAATCATATGATTTTACAAGTCAACATGTATTTAACGTGCAAAATTGGACTACAAACTCAAAAAACAATAAAATCATACTTAACTCATGCAAAATCGGTAAACTCGGTCAAAATCCTAAAAAATCATGATGTTGCACTTGAGTTTATGAAAAAAAAAACATTTAGGGATTGCATATTAAATAAATTACATGTGGTTTATGGCAGGGACAACAAAAATAAACAATATGCCAAATTAAGGTGTCTTAAATGTATCAATTTCCTTACCTCATTTGGTATTTGTTTAATTGAAGACCTTGACAAATTCAATGACTTGATGCATATCAACTACTTGAATACATCAAGTAATAGAGCTCCAAGTGAAGGGCTTGTAGTGTCGATTAAGAGGCTACATAGACCTTTTGCTTTATGAATGGATATGGAAAAAATGGTCTCTTTGATAGCTTCTTGTATAAATGATAAACCATTTTATATGAAGTCTTCATTTTTGGTTAACCAAGATTATTAACATCCATGGTTATACATTCATTTTTGTCAAAAATTAGGCAAAATCATACATTACATCATCCATTTTGAATCTCATACTGTTAAACTTATTTATCTCAAAATCTTGAAAGATAGAACGTAATGTTAAAACTTGAAAGTACTCCTTTCCAACAAACTTCATATCTCTACTTAAAGTCTCTTTAATGTAACCCTGAGCCATCCACATCTTCACCAATTCAAGTTTATCTATCTTGTAGTTTTTTGGAAACATAACAGTCTGAACTAATCTTAAACAAATGATCTTTATGTTATTGCCTAAAATTCATTGATAATAACCTCAAATGATCTTTATTGATGGAATTACTTATTGTTTGTATAAACCATGTATGAAAAAAATTGCATATAATTTTATGATTTTACGATCCGTTTTTACAATTTGAGTTTACATTGCATTTTCATGTCATGTAAAAAAAAGCATTTTTGACAACTTGATATCAAATAAAAATTGTTTTATATATATAAAAATAAAAAATAAGACAAGGGGGTGAGACTGGAAAAAAAAAAAAGCAAGTCTAATTTTTTAAAAGTTAAATAACAAAAAAAAAAAGCCTATTCAAAAGTTAAATGACAAAAAAAGACATTCAAATAAAAAAAGGCTAAAATGGTTTTTTTTTCAAGGGACCTAAAATATAGGCCTAGCCTATGCACTAGGTCTCTTTATTTTTCATTAGCAAAAAAAAAAAAACATATTACAGACAATGTGTCATTTGTAACCCTAAAATCCAACAACAAAGGGTTGCTGGAAAATCAAAATAACAGCATTTTACACTAAAAAATCTATTTCCATTCATTTTTTTACCAAAAAAAAAAACCTTAGAGATGCAAGTAAACCCATTTATACCTTTGAATAACCTAAAAATCAATTCAAAAATAAAAAATTAACTCGAAAACCAAAACTTCTAAAGGTCAAATATACTCTTTTACATATTTTGAAGGTGAAAGAACATCTTAGTGGAACACTCCTCATTGAATAGAACTTATTGACACCAAGATTGACTATTTTGGTGTCAAAATAAGTGTCAATTGAGATTTCTCTCTCTACCACCAAAATCCAATGACCTTTTCTCTTCTATTTCAAATAAATGACTTAAAAATAAGGAAATTAAGTGTTGCGCCAAAATTGAATTTTAAAAAACTATAGGGACCGAAAATCTATCAATTAGAAAGTAGGATGAAAGTTCAATTTTATCGCTAATTTGAAAAAGCCACCTAGTTTCTTTATCTTTTTCACTTTGATCCTCTTACTTTTAATCATGCCTCTCTTCAATAAGTTGGATGCAATTAGCAATAAACTTGGCCACAAAAGAATCAAATCGAAGCAAATAAAAAAAGTTCACGCTTTAAAATGAAAAAAATACATTGCTTGAATCTGTAGTGATTTGTGAAAGGCTGTATAGTACACACATATACAATAAAACCTCCTCACATCTTAGTTTTTTTTAATTTTATTAATGATTGGTTACAGTTTTGCCCTTAGTATTTTGTTCACCTCAAGATGTAAAATTTCACCTTCAATGCCACTAAAGACAAACACTAACAATGAATATCTATAACATTTTGATTCCAACCTATAAAGATAATAACTCTCAGACTTGTTAGGCTCTATTTGGTAACATGATTCAACCCGCTTTTCAAAATGTTTTTCATATAAAAAGACATAAAATTGATGCTTTGTTAGGTTTTTTTTAATGATTTTGATGTGCTGATGTAAAAATTATAAAAAAAATCTGAAAAAATCATCTTTGTATATTTTTAATTGAAAAACACTTTTGCAAAATTATCCTACACTACATTACTAAACATGCACTTAGTTGTGTTAAAGAAATGTGCCATCATGAATCCAATCAATTTTACATCTAGAAAAATGGTTTAAATAAAAAACTTTGCTAGGTTACAACAAATGTCAAGTCACAAATACAATTGTCATTATAGGAACACTACACTCTATTGCAGATTTAATATATTCTCGTGGACATGTTTGGCGATATTGACAAGGAAGTCACATCACGTTGTAACAAAAAGGAACTTGCCACTTTACAACTAATGTACGATGCAATGGGGGTATGGTGGTCAAATGCAATTTCAGGAATCATGTACAAATTAAAATTGATATGATTATCAATATCGCATGAATAAAATTAATAATTGGTGGGAGTTTTTAAGTAACCTCTAACCAACCTCTAAAATATACATCAAACATTGATATGTTCCATGAATAAATTGAGTTCCACCTCTTGGAAAAATAAACTTATTTTTTTTTATTGCTATCTAATTTTAGTCACTCTTATATATCAATACACATGTATATGTCTCATTATTGAACCACACCATTTATTAAATCTCATTATCCGTCCACAAAACCTTCATTAGAAGACTGGATAGTTATTTGCATAGTACAATGAAATTGACAAACATTAGCTAATATAACAGTACAATATGGTAGATATTCAAATGTATAAACTAATTTGAAATCAGAATCAATAGAATGTGTCAATGCCATTATCATAAACCAATTAACTACTCTTAAGTTATAAATTTTGACACACCAACATGAATTATCCAAGCAACGTTAAATATTCTATCTAGTTTAAAGTTGGTTATATATATTAACTCCAAAACACCTAGAAAATAAATGATCTTATTAATCACTCATGATGTCGTCCAAGCTACAATTCCTTCTACACTTATCCTCATTTATAAAATTCTTAGAACTACTAAACAATCTAGTTACAACATAGAAAATTACTAATTTCTATTCAAGCAACCCAAAAAAGAAGTAATACTACTACCATTGATCCATAACACGAAATAAAAGAAGGAAAAATCACAAAAATAAATAATCATAAAAATCACAAAAATTACCTCATTTAAACTCCTAGGCCAACAAGGTATAGGCACCAAGCATTTCAACCCCTTACCATTTTTAGGAAACGCCTCTTATATTTCTCCAAACTTCCCCTCAAATGTTTCTCCATATTATCCAAACATAGTATATAATCTCTTTTACTCTTCTCACACATTGAATCTCCTATACTTAACCTTGGTTACTTTACCATCTCTCTTTATTGATGTTTCATCACTACCACCAATCAAATCTCTTATTAATTCATCCATTGCACTCGTTTTAAACTCCCTAATCACAATATCTTTTATCATTGCACCGGGATCAAACTCTTTAATTACAATATCCTTTGTCATTGCACCATTCTCATCCATTATCCCTACCCTTTTCCATGTTAATGATGGTGGTGGTGGTGGTGGTGGTGGTAGAGTTTTATTAGGATGAGATGAGACCGAGGATGAGGATATAGAGTAGGGGGAGAAAGGAAGGGGAGAAAGGAGAATGATAAATGATAATAGTGATGGAGAATATGGTAATGGCTACAACTTTAACAAGTTTAGGGTTTATATGATATCAAATAAGGTGGGGGTGGTGATAGAGGGTTTCATGATGGTTAAGGATTTGTTCGTTTGGCTAAGAGGGATAAGGTTGTTCGGGCTTCGTCACAGGTTTTTTTCCAACTCGTCAATAAAATTTTATAAAGAAAATAGGTGCATGTATATGAAAAAATGGCTTGAGTTTAGTAGATGTACATAAAGATAAATTTCAAAACAAGTAAAGTTGATTAAAAAAAAAACTGACATGATATGTATTTTAAGAAGCTAGGCAAAAACAATGTTAAACAACAATACTGATATGAATTAGTTGCGATCATAGCAGTGAATTAACATTAAAAATTCAAAGCTAAAATAAGGAAAAAAAATCCTCTCCAAGCAGAAAAAAACAATGTTAAGGGGGTGTTTAGGAAGCAAAAGAAGAAACATTGGTTATGATTGCTTGCTAAATTCTTCATAAAAATGCAAACATACAAGCCAATAATTTGATGCCTAAATTTTTAGGGAACAAATTGAAAGTTCAAAAGCTAATCATCTTGCCATGAAGTGATATTGTAAATGTTATTGATGAACACTGGATAGAAATATAAAAGCAATGTGTTGTGTAGTGATACGCTGTAAAAATATGTGCCAAAAAAACTAACTTGTGACCAATTGACTTGAGAGAGTGAAGTTAGGCAAAGGAACAAAAGTAGTATGGTAGTATGTAAATTATATTAATACAAAAATTAGTTTTTTTAATCAAGAACAAACAATAATAAGTGAAGGAATGTTGTTAAAATCATATCTCATGCTTTTTCTTCATGCTTGACTATTTATGTAATATTTTTTGCTAAAAAGTATGATTGCCAAAGTTTTTTTTTTTTTTTTCTATTTCTCTAACAATACAAATAAGACGTTCATCTGTGTGAAAAAGTTTGAAAATGTTGTCAAACTTAGCAACTTTATATAATAAAAAAAAACTAATAGACAACATTAGATAATAGATAATAGCTAATATAAGTAAAATGAATCTCAAATACTTAAATAATATAACATTTTAGTAATTGAAATCCTAAAATCTGTCAACATAAACTATCTATTTATCTACATCTACATTATCTACTAGATTATCCGGGCTCATCAATAGTATGATTGCATCATGCTCTTGCTCTTGTCTTAGTGGTCTTGTCCTTTGTCATGATAACATCAAAAGTTAACCTCTCTCTAAATATAAAAATTTGTAACTTATGCTTTGTCATATGGTATTTTATACTTGTAATGCAATTTTATTTCATCATATATGCTTGCAACCGTCATTAAAAGATTGCCCACAACAAGGGTTAATAACTTGTATCAAGGTAATCGTGGTCTTTTTAGGCAAAGATCAAAATATATATATGTGATCCTTTTAACTTTGTTATCTCAAATAAATTCATTTTATGATACCCCCATGTAAATACTATTAAAATTCAGGTGTATGCAAACATTGTAATTGAACGAATGTTAAGATTAATCATTGAACTCGGTATTCAACTGAATGTGCAATGTGTCATTGTTTAATTATATTAAACACTTTATTTTTTTTCTATTAAATATTTGTCCAACCTTGAAATTAGACCCTCTTGATAAACATCTATGACCAAGTGCACAAACCTAATTAACCTAAATTAGCATGACAAATTTACAACCCCTTTAATTAGGATCGAGTCAACCCGAGATATCTCTCCAAATTTACGGTTTAGATCATGAGATGAAAATAATCCGATATAAAAAATAAAGAAAACTATAAAACCTTTAAAAAAAAAAAATTCATGTTAGCTTTCTAAATCTATGACCCGGATTATAGATCTAAAGCACCATATTTGACAAAAAAAAAAAAAAAACATGAAGTTCAATTTACAATATTTGCATATAATTAATAAATAATAAGATATTTCTTAATTTTTTATAATTTCTAAAAAGTATTTTTTAAAAATACTTTTTGTTGATTAAATTTTTTAATGGTAAACAAACATATAAAATTTTCAAAAATAATATTCAAAATACCATTTTCTATAAAAACAAACAAACGGGATTAATCACTTCAAATGTGAAAACTGGAAAAGAAAAGAAAAAAGAGTAATCAAATTAGATGAATCTGGAAGTACTAGTGGAGAAAGAGTTTTTATTCATGGTATTAAAGGCTCAAACACGATGTTGCATAAATGCAGCCCAACTATAATTTTAGTATATTATCAACAATTTTCCGGTACATAAATCATCAGTAACAATAATTGGGGGCTTTCGGGGGGATCGTTTCAGTTTTATACCCACGGTGATTATGAGACGGGCCTAACATTTCATGAAATGAGAATGCAATATGGTCACAAACCACTGTCCTCTATAGTGGGTAAATGCTGTCTGCAACATAGGCTCTGGAAAAGTTTCAAGGGTCATGAAGTTTATGGATGCTTGCCACGATCACAGGGAAGAGCCTTTCAAATATGGGTCATCCTTGTATTTCAGGTATAATGGAGTATGTAGAGCTCTCTCTGCAATTCTTCTATCCTCGTGGATCTTTGCTATCAAGCTCTCAAGTGATGTAAAATTGGCCTGTAGTTTTCCAAACCCAAACTTTAGTGAAAGAGGCAAGACTTCGATGGAAAAAAGGGATGCAAAAACAACACCGATTAGTGTGATTATAGCAAGGGATTCAAAAAGGATACAGATGAGTGTTGATTGTACCTCTGGTCGAATATAGCCAACTATCACGAGGCGCAGTTCCTCACCATAGAAATCCCCATCAAATTCATGAAGCAACCAAGGCTCCTACAACACAAACTATTTAGAGAATATATTAAGATGTGAATAGATCATCAGCTGTTTCAGTGTTAAACTCACTATTGACTTTTCAGTGTTGTTGAAATATGGGTTCCAACCAATATTCATGACCATCTTGTAAACACCTCGTGTTGATAATCCAGCCCAACCAAAGTACACTCCAGATGGATGTTCCGAAAGAAGTGCTGAGTAACCTTTGGTGGATAAATTAGCTGAAATAATGAATAAACTTGTTACATGATGACATGAAATAGGAGTCATCAAGCAAAACAGGCATAGAGAACACGGCTTTATGCTCGATTTCATTGAAACAAAGTGTGACATCAAGGTCAGATAAGTAATGAAGTAGATTCCCACTAAACTGAAATGTGTTTCTATAACTACAAATTCAGATGTGACACACAAAGAGAACACATAGAAATTTCCTACCGGTAGGGATTCCAAGAACCTTTGAGCCACGACCAAATCCCTTAACCACAGGACCACCTATATGCCAAATTTCTAATGGCAAAGTACCATCTATCCCTGCAATCACAAATCAAATTCCCAACAGAACTAGGATGAAAGGACACTTGTTAAATAAAACTGCAACATTGATCCAGGTCTTCAGAGATTTACAATCTTCAAATGGAGGGAGGCCCCACAATTCAGGTTGTAAATCAAGTAGAGAGCTGATCACTTCATCTGCTGCTATATAAAGATGAGTTTGTTTTGGAATGGATGGTACGGCAACTACTTCCATGCCAGCAGCCTTACCACCAGTAACACCTGGCCTGACATCCACAAAAACTTTTCAGGATCAGTAAATAGAACTCCGTAATGGAAAGAACAACATTCTAATTGTTGTTTGGGTCAGAAAAAGTAGAATGCATAGGCAGGGAACATCAGCTGACAGTGGTGTTATTCTCACTCCATCCACTGTTATTCACACTCCACCTTTTTTCTACCCATGACTAATATAACCTTCTTTAATATGTTTCCTTAATTATAATACTATATTATATAGTTTTACATACCAAAATTTCCTTGTGTTGTACTAAAATACTAGCAACTAGTACCCATGATCATATTAGAGTGTATGCATATATATATATTGTTGCATGGAGCAACTTTGTTTACTTCTTAGTCTTGGCATAAATGTTTAGGAATACAAACATTATGGATACTCTGTCATTTTACCAATCAGTTGGGAAAAAAAAATCATGATGCAAATCATCTAGAAATAGAGTTCACTAATCTTTCAATAGAATAAATCTCTAAATATTTTGACATCATCTGTTCTTACTTCTTTTTCGGGAAAAAAAAAAAAGTTCACTAATCTTTCGATAGAATAAATCTCTAAATATTTTGCAATCATCTATTATTACTTCTTTTTTTTGTTTTTGTTTTTCTTTTTTCAAGTATATAATTATGCTATAAATATTTAGTAAAGAGGGGCTATTCTGATGCTCTAACTTATTTATAATTACAAAAACATATAATAAAAGGTTACTTGTCATTTCAATAAGATATGGGGTAGGAATAACACCAGCCTAGTGGAAAACTAAAAACAGATGCAACAGGGGTCAGGTCCTAAAGATATGCCAATTCTTTATCAAATCTTATGCCAACTAAAACATTCAGACAGAATTAGACTGTTTGACAGTAATACAATGTTTTGCACCAACCAATATTTAGGACTGCACTATTTAAAGAAAAAGCATATTCCTTAAATAGCCTTTGCAAGGAAAGTTGGACAAATCAAAAGGCTCGCTACAATAATAACTTGTGAATTAAACTCACTCACAAAGAATCCTCAATGACAAGGCAGCGGGATGGTTCAATATTTAGCCTTTTAGCACCTTCCAAAAATCTAGAAAGGCAAGCTTGTAGATTCAGAATCAAAGAACATACACAATTTTTTCAGTTAAACAAGATATATGATCCAAAAAATTGTGAACTAATTCATCTTACATTTCAGGAGATGGCTTTCCTGCTCTCACTTCATCACCAGCGATGATGACAGAAAACGATTGCTTCCATCCTATAAGCATGAAAAGTGAGAAACCAAGCAAGTAGTACAAATGTCTGTCAAGTTTGAGTCTTTGCTATGCCAGACTTGCTATTTTCAAAAGATAAAACAGGAAACAAAACTCATCGGTTTCATTAAATTTCCTACAAGAACCTACCCTGTTGATAAGAAATTTTGGATTCTATATATGCCCTTGGAGAGTTTGAAGCCAATGCCAGAGGCACATTATGACCACTCAAATGTTTAATTAACCGATTGGCACCAGGAAGAGCTTTAATGTTGCAAAACCTTCAAATTAATAAAAGACACGTTTCAATTACTTCCAATATATGAGATAGAGCACCCATACAACAGTCACCATGTAATATAATGAGAGACAAATGCCATAACGAGTCCCAAACAGTCAGAAATCAAAATTTTCCACTGATCATAGTAAGCCATAATAAAGTCCTGACATTACAAGTTTTAGGACAAGAAAATAATAAATAAAATAAAAGAGGCAACAAAATGGGAATCTAACAGTGTGTTTATCCTAGCTTTACACATCTATTTGGTCACATGATCAACCACACACAAGTCAAATATGTGTTTCATGCACACCCATCTTTTATATTTCCAACAATCACGTTATAGGAAGTCATCTAAGAATCTGCATACCAAATGCCCCCTGGATTATATTTTTGAGATCTTGATGACAAAAGATCCGATATCCACATTAAATAATACTAGATAGAAGTGTAGAGATTAATTACTGATCGTAGAGCAATGGGGTGATTTGAGTCACAAATTCATCAATTGAACAAGGAAGCTCATAATCTCCCACCACTATAGCAGCTTCCTCCAAAGGTGTCTTCCCCACTATTTTTTGAGCTTCTCTCCCATCCCATTGTTTTCCGTACTTGAGCAATAAAGCTTTTAAAACATCGCCCAATATGCCATCTGTGCCATGAAATTGAAAAGAAAAACTTGTGTGTTTATATATATTTATCACAAATATGATAGTGAAATGTTGATGAAAGTAAAAGCTGAAAATGAATCCAAGTGCTGAAACTGGCCTGTATTAATAAGGGTACCATCCAAATCAAGAATGACAGCAGCTACTGCCTTCTTCAAAGGCTTTGCAATCGACATTTTTAACAATTATTATACACAAATAGATTTATATTAGATTCTCTTCACGTCGATACCAACCCTGAAACTGAAGAGAAACCCAGTTCATCAATAACCAGAAATGCCCAATAACAGATTCAAATTACTCAAAAGCAGTCCATTACATCAAATTGGTTGGTACTCAACACCACCTGGATGTCAACAAACCCAGAAAGAGAGCACAACAATCTCCCTAGGAAGCAACATAGGATTTTCCCGATAACACACACACACACACAAAACACGGAAAACTAGAATACTAAGAGACAATCTTGAAGGAATCTATGAAAATGAAAGGAGGTAAACAAGGCAGCATACCATACCTGTTAGATTGATTAATTCTTGATAACTACAAAACCACTCTTCACCTCTGCTCAATAAATCAGCCTCTACTTGAAAGCAACCAATTGTCCGTTTTATACCATTTCACTCCCCCTTCGGTTCCTTTCTTATTCGATGCTTTGTTCGGTTTGCGAGTGATTCTTTGCCACTCGTAGGATTGACGTTAGGGTGCCAAATCCCAAATATATTCTCCCACCGCCCCTTTCGATGGAATAAGTTCTTTTTGGCTCCCTCAAGGGGTTAATTAGCTCGGATGTTCCTCTATTTTCATACTTTTATTAATCCAGTCCTCGTCAATTACTTTGTTTAATCCGGTCCTCCTACTTGAGCTCCGTTACGTGATTAGGAGCAGTAGCAGAGGGAGGGGGCTGGTAGGGGCCTGGCCCGGTAAAAAAATATTTTTTTCTTATAAATATTTATAATTTTTAATAAAAATAACTGAAATTTTTTCTTGAACCCTCTTAATTTATAATTTGACCCTTCCTAATTTTTTTGTCTTGCTCCACCCGTGCATGGAACATGCGCTATTAATTTTTACCGTACACCGCAACAACTTTTCGAATAAAAAATAAAAAACACAACATCAAAATACTAAAATATCATCTATGATCCTTCTAACTACACCTCATACCCATACAAATTTCATTATCACAATCTTCAATCATCTATATTTAAAGCTACAGTGAAAACCCAAGCCATTTAATTTTTTGTTATAATTTTGTTTTAAGGTAAGGGGGAAAACATGACACCTGAGCTACGGCTTGCACTGCTTGTGTAACTAGAGTTTCAAGGCCGCCAAAACTGCAGGAGGGTCCTCCGTGCATGGCCTGGTGTGAGCGTCCGCTGCTTTAGAGTATCTTTGATGGAGATGCTAAAGGAAAAAAAAATTGTTTTGGCCTTTCGATGCTTGTTTTGTATAGTTTGAAAACAAAATTTAAATCAAATGTTATTTTATTATTGTTTTTATAAAAATACTATTTCTACTAAAAATATTAATTTCTTCATTATTTTTTTTCTTTGATTTTTTTAAATTAATATTTTTTTTAATTTTTTATGAGATTATTATAATCTCATAACTTGTGTCATGAGTTTGACGAGTTCACTCAAGTTGACTTGGGTTTTTTTTTATTATTTTCTTTTAATATTACGTTGATTAAGAATCATCCAGGTTGTTTTTAGACCCGTCAAGTCAATCGAGTCATACTGGGTTGTTAAAATAATTATGTATTAAATATATTAAAATATATTTAGCTCTTCCAAACGGTTCTTTACCATTATAGTGCACATAAGCAAAAAAAGATATATTAATACTATTAAAAAAACTATATTATAAATTTAGCTCTTCTAAATAGTATTTTTTATTGGAAATGCTTTTAAGAAGGTGTTTGAGAGTGTGATAACAATTGATTTTAAAAATATTTTTCGCTCAGAAATCTATTAAAATAATAATTTTTATTTTTTAAAAAATTATTTTTAATATCAACATATCAAAACGATTTAAAAATATTTAAAAAATTCATTTTAAGCAAAAAACAATTTTTTTTTGTGAAACGTCGTTTCAGCCGCATTACAAAACGGCATCGTAGTTTCTCTCACTAAAATATATATTAATTATGTTTTATAATTTCTTCTTAGTTAGCATTACAACTTACTTTTTAAAATGTTTTTTAAATTATTTTTGACATGAAAAAATATTAAATTAATATTTTTAGGTGTTTTTAAATGATTTTGATGTGCCAATATTAATAAAAATATATATATTTTAACACATTTTTAATTAAAAAGTACTTTTAGAAAAATATCATGTATATATTACAATAACAAACACACACTTAATCTTAAAAACCAAAAAAATAATTGAATTAAGTACATATACATATCACTCTTGCTGCTTTGAAAAATATAAACATATTCAAATAAAGAAAATCATAATAACAGCCCCATCCTATTATTTATGTAGCATGTATTGTAATCCAAGAATTATAATAATAATAAATATAGTTTTGAAACGCGGCCTAGCCCAATAGGTCAACTTGGGATCCGGCTGACCCGGAGCTAGAACCCGACCAAGTTGAAGAAAAATAGAAGGAAAAAAAACATGGTGTGACCCGGTTAACCCAGCGGGTTGACTTAGCGGTCCGGTTACAACCAATTGATTTTTGTTTTTTATAAAAATGATGGTATTTTGATTTAAAAAAAAATGATCTGGGTGACCCAGTCAACACCCGAAAACCAGGTCTTGGACCGGGCTAGATCTGAAAACTATAATAATAAACAAAAACTTTTCACCCTGGATTGATCTATAACAATGAGTAAATAGGTTTATATCCTTGGAGGTTAGCCCAGTAATCAAGAGGTTTGCTCTATTTTTTAACTTTCTAGGTTTAATTTTAAGATTAGCATCCATGCATGAGATTTACATTAAATGCATGTGAAAATGTACTCTTAAAATTACCTAGAAATGGACTGTTAAATCCAGAATAATCTGTGAATTCCCTAAATCAGCCAAGACTTGTCAATGTGTTTAACAAGAAAAAATAAACAAATCCTAACTTTCCCAAATCACTTTAGTAAATTTAACCGCATATTTATTATATTAAAAAATAATATAAATTATATTTTAAAATTTTATTTAATATCTTAAGCTTTAAAAACAAACTTTAAAAATCAAAATCACACCACCATCCAATTCGCAAACACATCACAAATATAGAGCATTAAAAAACTAAAACAATTGAGAGATAGAGGAAAAAAACAACCACCACCTATCCAAAAACTCAATACTAACTGAAGATCATTACCATATCCATTATTCTAACCATCCAAATTTAAGTATTTTGAATATTTACTTTGAGGGAGAAAAGGAGCTTTATAAAGAAGAAAACAAAGATAAACTTATAGAAATTCTAATCCCAAATCGAGAGTGAGGAAGAAATTGTCATTAAATATAATTTGGATATTTGATTTTGCCATCAAATTGAGTTGGCTTTCCAAGAAGTGTTTACAATGTTGGCGATATGATAACATAATATTTTTCCAGGTTTTGATTAATAAAAGAAAAACAAAAAAAAAATGATGCTATTGAGGGTGATTTTTTTAATGCAATATATCTACATAATTAAGAGGAGAGAATGTTAATAAATTTTTATTTTTTAATAAAGAGACTATTAATCATAGTTTTAAAACTCGTCCTGCCCAACAGGTCGATCCAGGATCCGGTTAACTCAGGATTGGAACCGGACCGAGTTGAAAAAAAACTCGATGTGATCTGACTGACCTAGTGATCCGGCTGACCCGGCAAGATCCAGTCAAAACCTGATTGCAACCCATAGACTTTTGTTTTTTTTAATTAAAACGACGTCATTTTGATTTTTTTTTAAAAAAAAAATAACCTGGATGAACCGGTGACCCGGTCAAAACTCAAAACCAGAGTCTTGAACCGGGTCGGCTACCACACCAGGTATAAAAACTATGTTGTTAATAACTTAATCTTCTTAAAGCGATCGAAAATGAATAGTTACACCAACTTATCAAACCACATTAGTATTTAATGGTGCTTAAGTTTTTCTATAAAAAAAAAATAAAAAAAAATGCAACACTTATAAAACTCAAACATTCAGGTTGTCACCCAAATGGATAAAGCTAATCACCCTTGTTGCTAGTCAGAGGCCCAAGCAGCAATACCCACGATGTTTGGGCTGTGACCCAAATGACTCCAACCCCACACACTTTTTTAACCACACAAACTGCTCAAAACGTACACATTTGAATATCTTCTTTAAGTTCGGAGGAGTCAGAACATAGCGTTATTACTGTCCACACATAAAGTCTTACTGACAAATTATAATTCTCTATGAGGACACACTTTTATACAGAGTTGAAAACACATTTCTAGTTAATGATTATCATGCAAGATATACCATGTTTTATATAAAATCAAATATCTTTTTTATCGATAAAATATCAATAATTATTTCTAGTCAATGTATCAATGATATATCAAGTACTTGATTAATAATAATGCTAACACAATTGTTGGGACTAATTTTTTCACTGATGAATTGTTATGAAACTATCTAAGATGAGATGACGTGATCAAGATCTATAAGTACCCTAGATCACCAAATAAATAAATATAGACAATTATCTTAGACTCAACATTTCACTCTTCAACAATTCATTTTTAGATTATTATTTTTTTCATTCATTTGTTGACTTAAGCATTTAAGAGTTTTTTTATTTTACAAAGGACTTGTTTTTTTAAAAAATAATAAAGCCTAAACACAATATTCACCAGAGATCATAACCTTCAAAAAGTATAATCTTTATATATATATATATATATATATATTATGATTTCATTAGTATTTAACTTTAAAAACTAGATGAAAGGACAGTAACATAGCTTAAATTGAAGAATTATATTAAAACATTTAATTCATAAGAGAATACACTACCAAATTATGAAAATAAACCTAATTAACCCCTCAAACAAGTCTCAATCTAGAATCGTTTTGGATTGGTTTTTTTAGTTGATTAACTTCATATTTCTTCACTTTGAAATTTTCTTAATGTAGTCCTTTCATTAATATGTTTTCCCATTAAAGAGTGCTATGTTGTTCAAGTAGGAGGTTTGGATTAGAAAAATTACTTGATAAAGGATCATATTAAGAAAACTTTAAGAGTACAAAGACATGCAAAGCTAATTAACCCAGATTCTGTCCTTATCTACAACAAAATAAACGAACAAACATATTAGAATAAAAAACAAGTTGTGGACAATTTGCAGAAAAGAGACCCACTTTGATGGAAGAAACTTCGACTGTTGTTGCTAGGGCGGGCCTTGGGTTCGCCAATCCATCATGTTCAATCCCTTTTATATACTAGTATTAGGGACTAATTTGCATGGTCAATGAAAACAGTCACTTAACTTTTTGTTTTCTAATTTAATAATTTCAAATCAATATATTTTATTTGACTTTGTAGTTTGCTAGGTTGCCCATATATGAGTTTTTTGTAATATTGAAGGAAAATTCTAACACTCGATTGAGGTTTGACAATAAACTAAAATTATGTTCATGTAAAATAATTAAATGTTATAAGACCAAAATTTAAAGTAAAAACAATATGGTGGGATAGGGTAAACTAGCAGTGCAGAATGATTGTCACGTGTTGAGGCTGGCTATCGTTTTTTGGTAGCGCATGAGCCTTTATCCAATGCCATAACACCATCATCCACAATTGCATTGTAAGCGTCGTAGCAAGATCTTCCCAGTTATGTGGCATGTGATAATTGGCGGCGCATGGAGGTCTTTTTTCCTTTTATTGGCCTTCTTCTCTCTCTCTTTTTTTTTTTTTTTTTTTTTTTATCTTATCATTCTATTTTTGTTTTAAATTTGGTTTTTCTTTTTTCCTTTAGGTCCTTTTTTAATTTTTTTTTTAATTTCATCATTCAACATTGAGTTTGTTAAAAATTGGGCTTCATGATTTTTTTCAATGGGCTGATTCTAGTCTTACGAGCTTGATCACAAGTTTAAAATGTTAACTTGGGTTGATTTTGGTTTTTTTTTTTAGATTTGTTTTACAATAATTTTTTTTGTTTTATATTTTAACATTGAGTTTATTGAGAAATAAGTTTCGTGATTTTCTTTGCTTTTTTTTTCTAAGTATTATGACCTAAGTTATGAGTTTGACGGGTTAGTTTGGGTGACTTAAGTTTTTTTTGAATTGTTTTTTTAGATTGAATATTTTTTATTTATATCCTTCAATATTGTTCATTTGAGAATTGGGCATCATAGCTTCTCCTGTTTTTCCTTCTATGATCTAACTCGCGGGGTTTGAAAGCCTTACTTGGTTTTATTGGTGTTTTTTTTATCCTTTTTATTAATTAATTTTTTTTCAATATCATACTTCTACATTTGAATTGTTGGAAATTAGGCATCATAATATTTTTGAAATTTCTCTCTATAGGGTTATTCGGACCTCACTACCAAGGTCATGAGTTTGACATGCTAATTCAAGTTGACTTAGATTTTTTTTTTGTTCTTTTTTTAATTTTTTTTCTCAATCTCATTGTTCGACATTAGATTATTTAAGAATTAAGCTGTAATTTTTTTTTTTGGGCAAGCACTATTTTTATTCAGTTCATCATGATCTCTTTTTATTTTTTAATCTAGTTCATTTATTGTTGTTATTTTTTTTTGTATTATATAATTAGATGAAGCGATCTTATTGAATCCAAACAAGTCAATGATCTACGTCATGAATATTTTTTTATCCCTTTTTACATAAAAAAAATTCAAAGATCATGATCATGATCATTTTCTTCCTTCTCTTCCTTTTTTCTGGGAATTTTCAAAGAGAACTTCGACTGCGAAGCGCGTGAGTGGATTTGCTTTCCAAGGGACATGGCCACGAGAATCCTTGTTCTGGGATAGGAGCTGCGTGTGTGCGTGGTTCCGCAAGAGAGAGAGCTTTTGTAAATGCTACTGCTGGAACATATTATACGATTCTTTTTTTTTTTTTTTTTTGAGAATGGGAATCCAGAGACCTTAACACGCTTTTGATTTATGAATTATTATTATTATTTTGTTTGGTTTAGAGAAAAAGAGTACATCACTCTTTGTTATGAGATTTATTTTATTAGATAAAATATTTTAATTAAAAAAATAAAAAAACAAATAACAATTAAAAAAATAAAAACCAAGCTATCTCTGCTCACGGAAGAGCCTTTCAAATATGGGTCATCCTTGTATTTCAGGTATAATGGAGTATGTAGAGCTCTCTCTGCAATTCTTCTATCCTCGTGGATCTTTGCTATCAAGCTCTCAAGTGATGTAAAATTGGCCTGTAGTTTTCCAAACCCAAACTTTAGTGAAAGAGGCAAGACTTCGATGGAAAAAAGGGATGCAAAAACAACACCGATTAGTGTGATTATAGCAAGGGATTCAAAAAGGATACAGATGAGTGTTGATTGTACCTCTGGTCGAATATAGCCAACTATCACGAGGCGCAGTTCCTCACCATAGAAATCCCCATCAAATTCATGAAGCAACCAAGGCTCCTACAACACAAACTATTTAGAGAATATATTAAGATGTGAATAGATCATCAGCTGTTTCAGTGTTAAACTCACTATTGACTTTTCAGTGTTGTTGAAATATGGGTTCCAACCAATATTCATGACCATCTTGTAAACACCTCGTGTTGATAATCCAGCCCAACCAAAGTACACTCCAGATGGATGTTCCGAAAGAAGTGCTGAGTAACCTTTGGTGGATAAATTAGCTGAAATAAATGAATAAACTTGTTACATGATGACATGAAATAGGAGTCATCAAGCAAAACAGGCATAGAGAACACGGCTTTATGCTCGATTTCATTGAAACAAAGTGTGACATCAAGGTCAGATAAGTAATGAAGTAGATTCCCACTAAACTGAAATGTGTTTCTATAACTACAAATTCAGATGTGACACACAAAGAGAACACATAGAAATTTCCTACCGGTAGGGATTCCAAGAACCTTTGAGCCACGACCAAATCCCTTAACCACAGGACCACCTATATGCCAAATTTCTAATGGCAAAGTACCATCTATCCCTGCAATCACAAATCAAATTCCCAACAGAACTAGGATGAAAGGACACTTGTTAAATAAAACTGCAACATTGATCCAGGTCTTCAGAGATTTACAATCTTCAAATGGAGGGAGGCCCCACAATTCAGGTTGTAAATCAAGTATAGAGCTGATCACTTCATCTGCTGCTATATAAAGATGAGTTTGTTTTGGAACGGATGGTACGGCAACTACTTCCATGCCAGCAGCCTTACCACCAGTAACACCTGGCCTGACATCCACAAAAACTTTTCAGGATCAGTAAATAGAACTCCGTAATGGAAAGAACAACATTCTAATTGTTGTTTGGGTCAGAAAAAGTAGAATGCATAGGCAGGGAACATCAGCTGACAGTGGTGTTATTCTCACTCCATCCACTGTTATTCACACTCCACCTTTTTTCTACCCATGACTAATATAACCTTCTTTAATATGTTTCCTTAATTATAATACTATATTATATAGTTTTACATACCAAAATTTCCTTGTGTTATACTAAAATACTAGCAACTAGTACCCATGATCATATTAGAGTGTATGCATATATATATATTGTTGCATGGAGCAACTTTGTTTACTTCTTAGTCTTGGCATAAATGTTTAGGAATACAAATGCATTATGGATACTCTGTCATTTTACCAATCAGTTGGGAAAAAAAAATCATGATGCAAATCATCTAGAAATAGAGTTCACTAATCTTTCAATAGAATAAATCTCTAAATATTTTGACATCATCTGTTCTTACTTCTTTTTCGGGAAAAAAAAAAAAGTTCACTAATCTTTCGATAGAATAAATCTCTAAATATTTTGCAATCATCTATTATTACTTCTTTTTTTTGTTTTTGTTTTTCTTTTTTCAAGTATATAATTATGCTATAAATATTTAGTAAAGAGGGGCTATTCTGATGCTCTAACTTATTTATAATTACAAAAACATATAATAAAAGGTTACTTGTCATTTCAATAAGATATGGGGTAGGAATAACACCAGCCTAGTGGAAAACTAAAAACAGATGCAACAGGGGTCAGGTCCTAAAGATATGCCAATTCTTTATCAAATCTTATGCCAACTAAAACATTTCAGACAGAATTAGACTGTTTGACAGTAATACAATGTTTTGCACCAACCAATATTTAGGACTGCACTATTTAAAGAAAAAGCATATTCCTTAAATAGCCTTTGCAAGGAAAGTTGGACAAATCAAAAGGCTCGCTACAATAATAACTTGTGAATTAAACTCACTCACAAAGAATCCTCAATGACAAGGCAGCGGGATGGTTCAATATTTAGCCTTTTAGCACCTTCCAAAAATCTAGAAAGGCAAGCTTGTAGATTCAGAATCAAAGAACATACACAATTTTTTCAGTTAAACAAGATATATGATCCAAAAAATTGTGAACTAATTCATCTTACATTTCAGGAGATGGCTTTCCTGCTCTCACTTCATCACCAGCGATGATGACAGAAAACGATTGCTTCCATCCTATAAGCATGAAAAGTGAGAAACCAAGCAAGTAGTACAAATGTCTGTCAAGTTTGAGTCTTTGCTATGCCAGACTTGCTATTTTCAAAAGATAAAACAGGAAACAAAACTCATCGGTTTCATTAAATTTCCTACAAGAACCTACCCTGTTGATAAGAAATTTTGGATTCTATATATGCCCTTGGAGAGTTTGAAGCCAATGCCAGAGGCACATTATGACCACTCAAATGTTTAATTAACCGATTGGCACCAGGAAGAGCTTTAATGTTGCAAAACCTTCAAATTAATAAAAGACACGTTTCAATTACTTCCAATATATGAGATAGAGCACCCATACAACAGTCACCATGTAATATAATGAGAGACAAATGCCATAACGAGTCCCAAACAGTCAGAAATCAAAATTTTCCACTGATCATAGTAAGCCATAATAAAGTCCTGACATTACAAGTTTTAGGACAAGAAAATAATAAATAAAATAAAAGAGGCAACAAAATGGGAATCTAACAGTGTGTTTATCCTAGCTTTACACATCTATTTGGTCACATGATCAACCACACACAAGTCAAATATGTGTTTCATGCACACCCATCTTTTATATTTCCAACAATCACGTTATAGGAAGTCATCTAAGAATCTGCATACCAAATGCCCCCTGGATTATATTTTTGAGATCTTGATGACAAAAGATCCGATATCCACATTAAATAATACTAGATAGAAGTGTAGAGATTAATTACTGATCGTAGAGCAATGGGGTGATTTGAGTCACAAATTCATCAATTGAACAAGGAAGCTCATAATCTCCCACCACTATAGCAGCTTCCTCCAAAGGTGTCTTCCCCACTATTTTTTGAGCTTCTCTCCCATCCCATTGTTTTCCGTACTTGAGCAATAAAGCTTTTAAAACATCGCCCAATATGCCATCTGTGCCATGAAATTGAAAAGAAAAACTTGTGTGTTTATATATATTTATCACAAATATGATAGTGAAATGTTGATGAAAGTAAAAGCTGAAAATGAATCCAAGTGCTGAAACTGGCCTGTATTAATAAGGGTACCATCCAAATCAAGAATGACAGCAGCTACTGCCTTCTTCAAAGGCTTTGCAATCGACATTTTTAACAATTATTATACACAAATAGATTTATATTAGATTCTCTTCACGTCGATACCAACCCTGAAACTGAAGAGAAACCCAGTTCATCAATAACCAGAAATGCCCAATAACAGATTCAAATTACTCAAAAGCAGTCCATTACATCAAATTGGTTGGTACTCAACACCACCTGGATGTCAACAAAGAACAAACCCAGAAAGAGAACATAACAATCTGCCTAGGAAGCAACATGGGATTTTCCCGATAACACACACACACACACAAAACACGGAAAACTAGAATACTAAGAGACAATCTTGAAGGAATCTATGAAAATGAAAGGAGGTAAACAAGGCAGCATACCATACCTGTTAGATTGATTTATTCTTGATAACTACAAAACCACTCTTCACCTCTGCTCACTAAAGCAACCAATTGTCCATTTTATACCATTTCACTCCCCCTTCGGTTCCTATCTTATTCGATGCTTTGTTCGGTTTGCGAGTGATTCTTTGCCACTCGTAGGATTTACGTCAGGGTGCCAAATCCCAAATATATTTTCCCACCGACCCTTTCGATGGAATAAGTTCTTTTTGGCTCGCTTAACGGTTAATCAGCTCGGATGTTCCTCTATTTTCATACTTTTATTAATTCAGTCCTCGTCAATTACTTTGTTTAATCCGGTCCTCCTCCTTGAGTTCCGTTACGTGATCAGGAGGGTCCTCCGTGCATGGCCTGGTGTGAGCGTCCGCTGCTTTAGAGTATCTTTGATGGAGATGCTAAAGGGAAAAAAAAATTGTTTCGGCCTTTCGATACTTGTTTTGTATAGTTTGAAAACAAAATTTAAATCAAATGTTATTTTATTATTTTTTTTATAAAAATACTATTTCTACATATCTTGTAAAAATATTAATTTCTTCATTATTTTTTTTCTTTGATTTTTTTATATTAATAGTTTTTTTTAATTTTTTATTAGATTATTATGATTTTATGATCCATATCATGTGTTTGACAAGTTCACTCAAGTTGATTTGAGTTTTTTTTTATTATTTTATTTTAATATTGTGTTGATTAAAAATCATCAAGGTTATTTTTAAACCCGTCAAGTTAACTGGGTTACACTATGTTGTTAAATAATTATGTATCAAATATATTAAAATATATTTAACTCTTCCAAATGGTATTTTACCATTATAGTGCACATAAATGAAAAATAGATATATTAATACTATTAAAAAAAAACCATATTATAAATTTAGCTCTTCTAAATAGTATATCTTAGAGATGTTCTTAAAGAGATGTTTGAGAATGTGATAACAATTAATTTTAAAAATGTTTTTCATTCAGAAATGCATTGAAATAATTTTTTTATTATTATTTAAAAAATTATTTTTAATATCAGCATATTAAAACGATTTAAAATATTAAAAAAATAATTTTAAATAAAAAACAATTATTTTTTTGTGAAATGTTGTTTGAGCTGCATTACCAAACAGCATTGTAGTTTCTCTTAGTAAAATATATATTAAGTATGTTTTATAATTTCTTCTTAGTTAGCATTACAACTTGCTTTTTAAAATGTTTTTAAAATTATTTTTGAGATGAAAACAAATTAAATTAATATTTTTATGTGTTTTTAGAAGATTTTGATGTGTCCATATTAATAAAAAATATATATATTAATGTATTTTTAATTAAAAAGTATTTTAAAAAAAATCATATATATATCACAATACCAAACACACACTTAATCTTAAAAACCAAAAAAATAATTGAATTAAGTACATATACATCTCACTCTTGCTGCTTTGAAAAATATAAACATATTCAAATAAAGAAAATCATAATAACAGCCCCATCCTATTATTTCTGTAACACGTATTGTAATTCAACAATTAAAATAATAATAAATATAGTTTTAAAACCCATCTGGTTGACCTGGGATCCGGCCGACCTGAGGCCGGAACCGGGCCGGATTGAAGAAAAAATAGAGGAAAAAAAACTCGGTATGACCTAGTTGGCCTGGTGACCCGGTTGCAACCCGTTGACTTTTTTTTTTTTTTTTTTGTAAAAATGACGTTGTTTTAATTTATAAAAAAAAATATTGACCCAATCAAAACCAGAAATCTGAGTCTTGAATTGGGTCGGATCCGAAAACTATAAAAATAAACAAGAACTTTTCACCCTGGAATGATCTATAACAATGAGTAAATAGGTTTATATCCTTGGAAGGTTAGCCCAGTAATCAAGAGGTGCTCTATTTTTTAACTTTCTAGGTTTAATTTTAAGATTAGCATCCATGCATGAGATTTACATTAAATACATGTGAAATGTACTCTTAAAATTACCTAGAAAATGGACTTTTAAATCCAGAATAATATGTGAATTTCCTAAATCAGCAAAGACTTGTCAATGTGTTGAACAAGAAAAAATAAACAAATCCTAGATGGTTATGCCTTCACAAATCACTCTAGTAAATTTAACCGCATATTTATTTATTAAAAAATAATATAAATTTTATTTAACATCTTAAACTTTAAAAACAAATTTTAAAAATTAAAATCACACCACCATCCAATCGCAAACACACCAAAAATATAGAGCATTAAAAACCTAAAAAAAATAAGAGAGAGAGAGAAAAAAAAACCAACAACCACCTATTCAAAAACTCAATACATACTCAAGATCATTACCACATCCATCATTTTAACCATCCAAAATTAAGTATTTTGAATATTTACTTTAAGGGAGAAAAGGAGGTTTATAAAGAAGAAAACAGAGATAAACTTATGGAAATTCTAATCCCAAATCAAGAGTGAGGAAGAAATTATCATTAAATATAATTTGGATATTTGATTTTGCCATCAAATTGAGTTTGCTTTCCAAGAAGTGTTTATAATGGTGGCGATATGGTAACAAAATATTTTTCAGTTTTTGATTAATAAAAGAGAAACAAAAAAAATTGATGCTTTGATTTTCTTCCTTTATTTTTTTCACATTAAACTTATTTACTATTGAGGGTGATTTTTTTAATGCAATATATCTACATAATTAAGAGGATAGATCGTTAATAAATTTTTATTTTTTAATAAAGAGACTATTAATTATAGTTTTAAAACCCGGCCTGGCTCTACGGGTGGACTTAGGACCCGGTTGACCCAGGACTGGAACCGAATCGGGTTGAAGAAAAAACAGAGGAAGAAAAAACCTGATGTGACCCGGCTGACCTGATCAATTAATTTTTCTAATCCAAACCTCCTACTTGAACAACATAGCACTCTTTAATAGAAAAACATATTAATGAAAGGACTATATTAAAAAAATTTTAAAAGTGAAGAAATATCGAAGTTAATCAACCAAAAGAACCAATCCAAAACGGTTCTAGGTTGAGACTTGTTTGAGGGGTTAATTAGGTTTATTTTCATAATTTTGATAATGTGTTCTCTTATGAATTAAATGTTTTAATATGATTCTCCAATTTAAGCTATGTTACTTATTTAGGTACTTTCATCTAGTTTTTAAAGTTAAATACTAATGAAATCATAAAAAAAAACTTCATATATAAAGATTAAACTTTTTGAAGGTTATGATATGTGACCAATATTATGTTTAGGCTTGATTATTCTTAAAAAAACAATTTCCTTGTAAAACAAAAAATTCTTGAAAGTTTAAGTCAATACACGAATGAAAAAAAAAATAATCTAAGAATGAATTGTTGAAGAGTGAAATATTGAGTCTAAGATAATTGTCTATATTTATTTATTTAGTAATTCAGGATATTTATAGATCTTGATCATGTTAACTCATCTCAGACAGTTGCATAACAATTTATCAGTGAAAAAATTAATCCCACCAGTTGTGTTAGCACTATTATTGATAAAGTATTTATATATCATTGATACATTAACTAGAAATAATCATCGATACTTTATCGATAAAAAATATATTTGATTTTATATAAAACATGGTGTATCTTGCATGATAATCATTTACTAGAAATGTGTTTTCAACTCCATATAAAAGTGTGTACTCGTAGAGAATTATAATTTATCAGTAAAACTTTATGTATGGACAGTAAATGACGCTATGTTCTAACTCCTAAGAACTTAAAAAAGATATTCAACATGTACGTATTGAGCAGTTTGTATGGTAAAAAAAGTGTGTGGGGTTGGAGTCATTTGGGTCACGGCCCAAACATCGTGGGTATTGCTTTTTGAGCCTCTGAATAGCAACAAGGGTGATTAGCTTTATCCATTTGGGCTACAACCTGAATGTTTGAGTTTCATAAGTGTTGCCTTTTAATATATATTTTTTTATATAGAAAAATTATGCACCATGAATACTAATGTGGTTGATAAGTTGGTGTAACTATTCATTTTCAATAGCTTTAAAAGGATTAGTTATTAATAGCATAGTTTAGACCTGATCTGGTAGCCGGCCCGATTTAAGACTCAAGTTTCGAGTTTTAATTGGGTCACCGGGTTGTTCAGGTCATTTTTTTTTAAAATAATCAAAATGATATCGTTTTAGTAAAAAAACAAAAGTCAATGAGTTGCAATATTAAGAAAACTTTAAGAGTACAGGGATGTGCAAAGCTAAGTAACCCAGATTCTATCCCTATCTAGAACAAAATAAACGAACAAATATATTGAAATAAAAAACAAGTTTTGGACAATTTGCAGAAAAGAGACCCACTTGATGGAAGAAACTTCGACTACTGTTGCTAAGGCGGGCCTTGAGTTCGCCAATCCATCATGTTCAATCCCTTTTGTATGCTAGTAGTATTAGGGACTAATTTGCATGGTCAATGAAAACAGTCACTTAACTTTTTGTTTTCTAATTTAATAATTTCAAATCTATTTTTTTTTTATTTGACTTGGAGTTTCTTGTAATGTTGAAGGATTGAGGTTTGACAGTAAACTAAAATTATGTTCATGTAAAATAATTAAGTGTTACAAGACCAAAATTTAAAGTAAAAACAATATGGTAGGCTAAGGTAAATTGGCAGTGCAGAATAATTGTCACGTGTTGAGGCTGGTTATCGTTTTTTGGCAGCACATGAGCTTTTATCCAATGGCATAACACCGCCATCCACAATTGCATTGTAAGCGTCGTAGCAAGATCTTCCTGATGATGTAGCATATGATAATTGGCGGTGTGTGGATGTCTTTTTTCCTTTTATTGGCCTTCTTCTCTTCTTTTTTTTTTTTTTTTTTTTTTCCTGTCTTATCATTCTATTTTTGTTTTAAATTTGGTTTTCATTCTCTCTTTTTTCCCCTTTAGGTCCTTCTTTAAAATTATTTTTTTTTTCAATTTCATCATTCAATATTGAGTTTGTTAAAAATTAGGTTTCATGATTTTTTTTGATGGGCTGATTCTAGTCTTACGAGCTTGATGACGAGTTTAAAATTTTAACCTGGGTTGATTAAGATTTTTTTACAATGATTTTTTTTTTCAGTTTCATATTTTAACATTGAGTTTATTGAGAAATAAGTTTCGTGATTTTCTTTACTTTCCTTTCTAAATATCATGACCTAAGTTGTGAGTTTGACAGGTTAGCTTGAGTGACTCGAGTTTTTTTTTGAATTTTTTTTAGATTGAATATTTTTCATTTATATTCTTAAATATTGGGTTAATTTGAGAATTGAGCATCATATCTTCTCCTATTTTTTCTTCTATGATCTAACTCGCGGGGTTTGAAAGCCTTACCCGGTTTTTTTGGTGTTTTTTTATCCTTTTTATCAATTAATTTTTTTTTAATATAATGCTTCTACATTTGAATTATTGGAAATTAGGCATCATATTTTTTAAAAAATTTCTCTCTATAGGGTTATTCAAGCCTTACTATCAAGGTCGCAGGTTTGGCATGCTAATTCAAGTTGACTCGGATTTATTTTTTGTTTTTTTTTCCTCAATTCCATTGTTCGACACTGGATTGTCTTAGAATTGAGTTGTAATTTTTTTTTCTTTTGGCAAGCGTTATTTTTATTCAGGTCATCATGATTTCTTTTTATTTTTTAATCTAGTTCATTTATTGTTGTCATTTTATTTTGTATCATATAATTAGATAAAGTCATCTTATTAAATCCAAACGAGTCAATGATCTATATCGTGAATATTTTTTTATCCCTTTTTACATCAAAAAAATTTCAGCCCGTGCACGACATTCCAAGGGCTACCTATCTAGTTAAAACTACATTATACTTTAGAAAAATCTTAAAACTTCACTGCATGTATTATATTTAATAAAGCATCTTGAATAACTCCAAGGTTTGATGATCCAAAAAATTATGAATCTTTGCCGGCTCTCTTGGTTGGTAGTAATATACAATTTCGCGAACACTTCTTTCATGGCAAGGCCTGCTGGATTTATCAAACTCATTCAATTCTAGCAAAAACAATTTCAACGAAATTATTATCAAACTGGAAGTGATCAATCGGCACCCCCAAAACACAGTGACGCAACATTTTAGACAACGACGTGGAAGGAAATTGGAGTTTAATCATCACCATAAGCATAATTCACAAACAACGAGTCTGGTTAGTATAAAAGTAAATCAAATTGACTTTGAATTTTCCTCCCTGGCCTGCTAATAACTGCATGTGGAAGTTTCGCAGAGCACAACACAGTACTCTGTTTTGCTCAACGATCATGATCATGATCCTTTTCTTCCTTTTTTCTGGGAATTTTCAAAGAGAACTTCGACTGCGAAGCGTGTGAGTGGATTTGCTTTCCCAAGGACATGGCCACGAGAATCCTTGTTCTGGGATAGAAGGAGCTGCGTCTGCGTGTGTGCGTGGTTCCAAATTAAAGAGAGCTTTTGTAAATGCTATTGCTGGAACATATTATACGATTCTTTTTTTTTCTTTTTTCTTTTTTGAGAATGGGAATCCAGAGACCTTAACACGCTTTTGATTTATGAATTATTATTATTATTTTGTTTGGTTTAGAGAAAAAGAGTACATCACTCTTTGTTATTAGATCTCACTTCCCAGCAGTTTCTGTGTGACGAAAAAATCATTTGGAAAAGTTGAATTGTTGATATATATTTTTAAAATAGTATAAATATTGATGTCAATACTTTTAGGTTTTTTTAATAAAAGTATTGAGAAAAATCATGAAGATAAAACAATATTTTTTTAATAATTTATTTTAATATAGTGTTCCAAAGAAAATGGTAAGGTCGGATAATTTGAAAAGTACATGTATTATAAAATATAATATTAATCAGAATATGTTCAGTATTTAAAAGTATGGTAGTAGTTGTTTATTAAAATAATTTTTTTATAAATATATAAAAATAATATTTTTATTATTAGTATCTCAATACTATCTGAAAATATAAAATAATAATTTTTAAATAAAAAGATTAAATTTTCCCTGTTTGGAATGCAATTCAAGTCGGCGGCATCATACTCCATTCCTATACGATTGACTAAAAACAAGGTGATCCTTCCATGAAACCTCACAAAGTCATAAAACCGGACTTCAGAATTTTAGACATCAACGGCGGGAGTCAATTTGCCTTGCCTGCATCAGCCCATTTTAATTGAATGAATGTGATTGGATCACGTTAACATTGGAGTAATTTGCGTGTCTCTTTCCGAGCCAATTGCGTTCGTCCGCTGGCCACGCTTGGCATTGACAGTTATATATATATATATATATATATATATATATATATATATATATATATATATATATATATATATATTTTTGGGAGGAAATTGGATCTTTTCTTCAACGGAATAATTTAATAACGCGATAACAGGACATTGACTTGTACGGTAGTACGATTTTCTGTACTGGGTGTTTCTCGGAAACTCCCATGACGTTAGTAAATTAATAGCCTTTTGTTTTTGCTCTTCTTCTATATTTATCTACTACCAGAGGCGTAGCAAGGAAAAAAAAAACTAAATTAAAAGAATTATGTTTAGAAAGCTGAAATTTTAATTATTTTATATTAAAATTATAAATATTATAAAAAAAACTGGAAAAAACATTGTAGAGACCGGGCCTCTGCCAGGCCCCCCCGCCTTCGCCATTGTCTACTACATTAAGAATAATTTAATAAATATTTATAAATATTGGTTTCAATATGTTAAATGAGTCTAGAAAGAATATGCTTCATTAATTATAACATGAAAAATATTATAAATATTGGATTTAGAATTCTCTATCTCATGTATGAATATTATTTGGTTTATTTTTTAAAGTAAAATTATCTTACGATTAAAAAATAGTATAAAATTAGAATATTGTAATACTTGTTAGGACTTTCTAGATGCGAATGGAAAATCTAATGACTCTATGGTGTGTACAAATTGCAAACACTAAGTTATCAAATATATATATATATATATATATATATATATATATATATATATATATATATATATATTCAGAGGAAGGATGACTTGGGAAGCAATAATGTATTAGAGACCCTCTAAAATTAAGAAATCTCAAAATCCTTAATTTTATTTATTTATTTCTTAACTTAAGAATTTATTACAGTTCTTTATCTAAAAAAATTAGAAAATTCTAATAATATTGAATAAAAAAATAAAATAAGAAAATTGTTCCTTCAAATAGAAAAAATAACTAGAAAAGCATAATAATATAAAATTAAAATTAAAAAAAATTAATTGAGAAAAATATTTATTTTCCCTAAAAATATCCTAAATCAGTCTTTTCGAGTTGGAAGAAACTCATCCTCGAGTTCAGACCTCAGTCGATAACTGTCATCATCGCAAACATCCTTTTATGTGTGGTCCATCATATCATAATTCCCTGGCATCTTTATGCAGACTATCCAATCATGAGTCCCTAACACAATATTTTTGTGTGGGTTGTTCCATCATGAATTCCTAATATAAAACCTTTGGGCGAGTCACCCCATTATAAGTCCCACTACCAGGATTTCCAATGACAACAACCAACACAAACAAAAACAATAGCTAGTTCTTGAACATTTTTTTAGAAGGGATCTTATCATCCCCTTCTACACAAGCACATAATGTTCTGTGATTTTTTTCGATCATAACTATTCAACAACACATAACAACTAACCAATATAAATTATAACAACCCTAATTTTTTAGGACATTTGAGCATTGATTTCAAGAAAACATGATATTTTTTTTTCACTGGTAATCTAACCATGTAATCATATTCAAGTCTTAACCTTTCAATAATATATCATAGATAAAAATTTAGTAGAGTATTTTTTTTTTCGAGTCACTAAACAGTTCTTTTTTTCTTCTTATAACTTGTATAATAATCAATGGGAAGTTCTAATCCCATTCACAAACAATTCATATTTAAGTATAGGCTTTAAGCCACTCAAATGAATAAATAACACGTTTAGCGGTATCATTCAAACATATCATCCACTAAAAGAAAATGCATTTAATAAATTATATACAACTTTTCCTTGAATAAATATTTCACCTCCACGACATAATTAATAACATATCCATATTCTATTTATAACATCACAATTATAACTTATCCATGTTAAGAAATATAATTAACTAATACATTTGTCATAATATAAAGATTCTATATAAAAAAAAACTAGCCATGCGTTAATCTTGGTTCCTCGGCTAGTCTGATATATGATCAATTCTTGCAAAACACAACATTCACATATAATTATCCATAATAAAACTAAACAGTAAAAATATTATATCCTTTACAAGAATGTTGGGTAACTTCCAATACCTTGCCTTATGAAAGATATAAATTAATAATTCATATACTCGCCTTAATTACCTTTACCATAACTTAACAATCTCTTTATTCTCTATAACCTTTTTCATACACAACTTTGAATGACGAATCCGCCACTTTGATCGAGGGGTTTTCAAGATGTATTAGAGTTAATAATAAAATCATAATTTTTAAAGGAGTCACTACCTAGTATCATAGTCACTAGAAAATCTATTGGTTTGTGAGAGTTCGGGTAAAAGGGACTAATTGTACATGAAAAATACGCATCACTTTAATGGACTCTACCTACGATAAGTTGCATTGTTAATTGATTATATATATATAACCCAACCCATCCATACAGGTTGGGCTTAAATGAGAGACCTGACCCCATTATTTCTTACTCAACCCAGCTCGAGAGCCATCACTTGGCATATAGAATGTCATTAATAGAGGCATTTCTTTACTCATGCATTCTCATTAGTTCCCTTCTCTCTATTCCCATGCAAGCAAACATCACATAACATAAGAAAGATGGAAGGAAATGTTATTTGGCTTTGAGTTGCCTTTGCTATTGTTGCTAGTATGGCTAGTACCAAGAAACACGTGAGAGAGAAAACAATGAAGGCAATGGCTCATATGGTGGTCCTTAGTGGTTGTTTCCTAGAATGAAGTGTAGGTGTAGTAATTAGTAAAATAAAAAGACTTGTACAAATTAGAGAAATAAGACCATTCCTAACAGTCTAAAAATTAAAATCTTTGTAATATTCTGAACCATTCATGAACATCACAGCAAATAAAATTAAAATATTGATAGCTCCCACATAAATAAGGAGCTGTGCTGCAGTTATAAAATGAGAGTTTGATAAAATATAGAATAAGAATATACAAACAAGAACCAATCCTAATGAAAAGGCAGAAAAAATGGGATTGGTAAGTAATACCACTCCTAGACCTCCTAATATAAGACCTAATCCTAGAAAGACTAAAAGAAAATCATGTATTGGTCTAGGTAAATTCATTGTAAGTAAAATAAAAGATAAAAAAATCAAATTCTTTTTTTTTTCATGACTTTATTGACCCAACCAGGAAAAACTTACTTAGAATGGGTTTCTAATTGAATTAAATCCTAAAAGGTTTAAATTATTGCAGTATCGCTATCAGACTAATTTTATTCTTTCTCGAAAAATAAAAATTGACACTTTAATTTTTATTTTTATTTTGAAATAGAAATAATTATGGATAGAATTATGACTGTATTAATAGATTTTCAAACCTATACGGTAGAATATGGGGTGGAAAGTTGTGTTTTGGGCTAGTTTTGTTAGTTGAGGACAAGGTTTCATTGAACTATTACTATATTTGGCTTTATATTTAAATAAGAGTTTGCAAGAATCATTAAGTTTTGAAATAAATCCTTTATAACCTCTAACCAAAACCACTAGAAATTATTGTGTTTTGATATCAACCGACATAAATAGAAACAAAGGATAACAAGATTTGTTATAAGCCAAAACCATTAAAGATCAACCGCACCGTACCTATAAAATAATTCTCAAAATATTTAATATTACAACCCTTTATATAGAAAAAACTAGAAAATACAAATTATAAGAAAATAAGAAAAACATTCTCTTTAAATAGGAAAAAAAAACCTAGAAAAGTATAATAATACAAAATAAAAAAAAATTAATTAAAAAAAATATATTTTTCCAAAAAATAAAATCCTACTTTAAACGACAAAGTGTGGCAACCGGAAATCAGTTCTGATACAACTCCCTGAAAATTCTGCTGTACATACATATAGATGTACCATAACAACTACATTCAACAAGTATGAAAGCGATACATATAGCATTAAAAGTTGGCCTCCAAGATCGACAGCCAGTGAGGTCTAAGAGGCCGACCATCACAAATTCAAGCCTAAGCTAAAAATCCAAACCTCTAGAATCCTAGACTACTGCCCCAAAAATGATTAATTAATTAAGAACTGGTATGAAGCATCATCTTCTTGAATTCGTCAAAATCAAGAACCCCATCTAAGTTTGTATCATATCTACAAATCATACTTCTACAATCCTTGCCAGTCGTCTCATCCCATAATCCAAGTCGTGACAGCATGCTTTGAAGCTCCTCGATAGAAATGAATCCGTCGCCGTTAGAATCAAACACCTGAAATGCCTTAACAAGGTCACAGTCCTCCCTGTTGCAGCCCTCCCGATCATCTGCTAGTACTGCCTCGCTGTCTCCGCCACCGCTCTGCTTTGTTATGGAGTCGTAGAATAACAAGAACTCGTCAAAGTTGAGGCATGACTTCCCCACCGAAGACTCAAGCTCCTCCAGGCTAAAATGGACTCCTCCGATGCTTTCAAGAAGCCAATTGAGCTCCACTGCACTCAAGAGACCATCACCATTTCTGTCGAGTTCTTGGAAAATCCGGTGCAAGTCATTTGTTTTAAGGAGACACATGATGCACCCAACTCAAGAATCACCGAACAACACAAAAGAAGATGAGATGCTATTTTTATTCTGCCAACATACTAGCCTAGCCTGCACGTATTGTTGACCTAACGTTAAGATAGGAGAGATTGTGTTTGTGTGTGTGTGTGTGTATATATATAGAGGCCCCATGGACTTCATTAAAGATGGAAAAACACGAAGAATGCAAATCCGAAAGCATTTTTTTTCTGGTGAAATAATGGTCGAGGAAACTTGCAAGAAGCTTCATACGAGTCGTGTGATAAATGCCAAGTCTCGGGTTTCGGGGGCCTTGTGGGTTGATTTTTTCAGAACTTTCGCTTCCATAGTTGAAGTCTCTAACCACTTCAATTTGGCCTCGACACACGAGGTTTAATTTAAAACGGTCCATTTAATTTTTCCATCTACTAATCACAGACCAAAACTACATATTGTCCCTTTCTCTATCGTCCGTCCATAGAAATCTGTTTTTTTAGACACTATACAATGCTGTTAAAATTGAGAATATTGAATCTAACAAAACGTGGCTTAATAAATTAGATTTTAAATTTATTTTTTAAGAATTATCATTTTAAATTTTCTAAATTTTAGATTTATTAGAGATTTATACAGTCATTAACTTCAGGATCCATAAAATTAATCAAGGTATATGAAAGCTGAACTGAATATTTATATTAATAAAAAAATAAAAATATTGATTTTGTATGTGAGTGTATATATATATATATAAAAATCATTTTAAAAACTCAAAAATTAATAAAATAAAATTAAAATTATTTTAACTCAGTAAACCATGATTTGAATAACGTTTTTATGTTTTCATTTTAAAGAAACAAACCCTATCTCTTCCTGGAAAATATTGCTGCAGCCGCCCCTCATCTTTCACCATTTGATGAAATTTTGATATTTGATACTATGGATGTGTTACTGTTTTAAAAGTATTTTTTAAAAAATTTTATTTTATTTTATTTTAAATTAATATATTTTTGATATTTTTAAATAATTTAGATATACTGATCTCAAAAATAATTTTAAAAAAATAAAAAAATATATTATTAATATATTTTTTAAAATAAAAAATATTTTCAAAAATTACTATAATTAAACTTCTAAACGTACACTATATATTAAAGAACTCTAAAACGCGTAGGTTTTTAACTGTAGCAGCCAACTTTTTTTTTTTGCAGCAGGTTTTTTTTTTGTTTTTGTTTTTTTTTACATTTTTTTTTCTTTACCCAAAATTGATTTCTTCTTCTTTTTTTTTTGTTTCTTTTTTTTAAATTTTTTTGTTTCAAAATTATCTTTACTATTTTTTTTTAAATATTGAGCTGGTTGAAAATTTAACTATGTAGTTTTTTCTTTTTAAAACATTGTGGATTGCTATAATCTTTTCATACATTGTTTTTTTTTTTTTATGATTTCTTTATTCCTTATTTTTTTAAATGGTCTTTGTAGATTTTATTTTTTTTATATTAAGTTGGTTGAGAATTTAACTTTGTAGTTTTTTTTTTAAATATGGATTGCTACAGTGTTTCCTCTACATAGTTTTTGTTTTGCTGTAGTGTTTCCTCACATGTTTTTTTTTAAATTATCTTTATCGAATTTATTTTTTCAATATTGAGCTAGCTGATAATCTAGCTTTCGCTTTCCCCACATGTTTTTTTTATTTTTTTTTTCCAAAATTGTCATTTTTTACATATTTGTTTTTTTTTGTTTTGTTTTTTTCAGAATTATTTTTGTTGATTTTATTTTTTTACTATTGAGCTGGTTGAAAATTTTATTTTATTTTGTTTTTTCTTTAAAACACTATAACTTTCCCCACGTTTTTTTTTCCGCTTTTGTTTCCTTTTTTTTACATGTTTTTTTTTTCATTTCTTTTACCCAAAATTGACTTCTTTTTTTTTTTTTAAATAGCCTTTGTCGTTTTTTTTTTATATATTGAGTTGGTTGAGAACTTAGTTTTGTAACTTTTTCCAAAAAAAAAAACACTATGGATTACTACAATGTTTCCCTTACATGGTTTTTGTTTGGCTGCAGTGTTTTCCCCACATGTTTTTTTAAAAATTATCTTTGTCGAATTTATTTTTTCAATATTGAGTTGGTTGAGAATTTATCTTTAGCTTTAGCTTTCTCCACGTTTTTTCATTATAATTATAATTATATTGTATTATATTATATTATATTATATAACTATTTTTTTTCTTTTTAATTTTTTTTAATGAATTTTTTTTATTTGATTTAGTTTGTGAATGTTAATTTTTTTTTTATTTAGTTATCAGATTTTCATGATATGAATTTCGAGTTTGATGGGTTAACCTGATTTGACGAGTTATTTTTTTTCCATTTAGTTTAGTTTGTTAAAGTTAATTTTCTTTCTATTTAATTATCAGATTTTCATACTTTCATGACACGTGTCCTTGGCTTGACGGGTTAACTTGGTTTAATGAGTTAACCCGGTTAATTCTGGGTAAACCTGTTATTTTTTTTTTCTATTTAGTTATCAAACTTTCATGACGTGAATCTCAAGTTTTACGGGATAACCTGGTTTAAAGGGTTAACCCAATTAATTTAATTTTTTTTTCTTTTTCTTCATTAGTTTTTTCCTTCCTGTTGATTTTTTTCTTTGTTTTTTTTAATTAATCTATTTAATTATCACACTTTTATGACACGACCTTATAGCCAGATCCACATTCAATATTCTTGGGTCCGGTGTTGCAGTTAGGCTCATTTAAACTTGGGTCAAGTAAGTTTAATTTTATTATTAATATTATAAATATTACTTTTAGGTCAGGCGTTATAGCCGCACCTAAAATTCTTGGGTATAACTTTACAAAAAAACTCAAGATTTTTAAATTTTTATTTTTTTTAATATTTTTTATATAAAAAAAATGACTCAGCATCGCGCGGGTTATGAATCTAATTAAATGTTAAAGGGTGTGAGACAGTGTATATTTTTGAAATCATTTTAATATTATTTTAATGTACTTTAAAAAAAAAAAAAAAAAACATTACACTTTTAAACTGAAACTTAAATAGCCTCACCAACGCCGGCCTTCCGGCCACCATCTCCTTGACTTTGGATACCCGCATCAGTTTCAGTTGAGTTGAGCAAGACTTTAGAGAGGGAAAGGGAATGGCAGAAACAAAAATTGTGTTTTACAGTAGAGCCAGCTGCTATTCTACTGTAAGCCCTTTTCCTTTGCTTCTACATTTGAATCTGATCATTCTTGGTTCCTTTACTCTCTCTTTTTTGTATCAGCTATTGTTTGGAAAAGAAACCACCATGGATATATTACTGAAGCTGCTATCTTCTTAAACTTTGTCTGGGGTGTTTTAGATCTCAATAAACCATTAACAAGTGACTATTCTTCTTTTGGTGTACGATATTTTAACCCGACTGATCTCCTCTAAATCTTGCACACAGCTGCTCATTGTGCAAGAACAGAGACAAGTTAGCGAGCTTGGTTGGCATAATTTGCTCCAAATCTGCTCTCAAAGCTGCTAGTAGTTTTCAAAAATCATGGCGTAACCAGCATCGATCGAAGAAATCAAGCTTTTGGTTGACGTAATTTTCTTCTACATCATCTCTCCTTCAACATCTCGGTGAGTTTTCCATAGATGTCACTTCTTCTTAGCTCTTGTAATTTTGGAGTGGATTTAGGTTTTGGGTTCTTAAGTGATTGTGATGATAAATTGCTGCACTAACATGGGTTTCAAGTATTCCGTGCATATGAGCTGAAATTAAATGGTTTTGTTAATTTTTTTCTTGGAAAGATCCTTGTTTTTTCATTTGGTTTTATGGGCTGTTCGTGTTTCTTACTTAACCTTGCTGTAGAGTGTTTGACCCGTTAATTAATTGTTGATAATTAATGGAACTATTTTTTATTCAAACTTAAGAGATCGACCACTACAGATTAAACAAGATAAAAGCTATGAATTTTCCACCAGACTGCATATCTTTTTTCTTCTCTTGTATGAAACTCTCCTGTTAACATCAGAAACCTTGAAGATAAGTGATCTGGGGAGGTATTTCTTTTATATTCAAACTGTCAAAGGAATAATGAGAAGATAAAGCAACTATGCTCGTTCTAGTTTTTATCACATCATCAAATTATTTGTTTTATACTTGTTAATTATTAATTAATGAAAACGAATATAAATAATTTATTGTATTTTTTAGTTATTTAACCATATATTTAAGATGTTTGCAAAATTATTTATAAGTTTATCATACAAATTTATATTATATTTTCCATATCAATATTAGCATTACATTACAATTATAAATTACTATTGCAAAGAAAACTAAACGAGTTGGCAATTTTATTGTATGTCGTGGCGCTGTACACACATATAACTTTTAGGTTTTTTTTTTTTCATTATTAATTTTTTGGATTCCACCTGTTGTTTATGGTGTTTTTTGAGTTGATGGTTTCTTCAGCTTGCATATTTAAAGGATTAAAGGTTTCGATTAAAACTTGATTGGAAGCTAATTTAACAAGATAAAGTTTGAATTTATAACAAAGATAAAATTAAAACAAAAATAATCAAATTTAAAAGCAAAAAAGGCATGTCTTTTCTAAAATTTGCATGAAAGGTGCACTTTTATCTAAATATTCTTCATTGACTTCTATTTTGATCCTTTTAGTTTTAATGTTTTAGTTTTTTATCCAAAAGTTCATTTTTTTCACCTTTAGTCCTTAAGTTTTTTTTTTTTTTTTTTTTTTTAAAAAAGAGAGAAAGTCGTTGGCAAACGGAGGAGGAGAGATAAGATTATCGGTTGGTCATATTCCGATAATAAAAATTGTCGATCTTGGTGTTAACATGTTGCATTTAACTAGAGAAGTTCCATTGAGGTATTTTTAATCCTTTATCTTGCCCAAAAAAAAAAGTAAATTGGGGATCAAAGAATTTTTTATTTTGGGTAATTTTTAGTTTATTTTTTTATCAATTCCAAGTTAGTGAGAGGTTATATATATATATATATATATATAATGTTTATGGGTTGTTTATTTACTTTTTTAGGGGAAAAAAGGTTTGAAAATGTGTGTGTGTGTGTTCTTTTTTTATCCAAGAGGTTGAGACTCGACTTTTAGATTGTCTCTAGTTTTGTTCTGTCTTTAGATGGTGTTTGGATATGCTAGAGCGGCTGAAAGAAAAGCAGTGTAACACATGTTTGGTTAACCACTAACCACAATTTTGTTTTTACATGGGTCCTAATTCAAACTGCGGTTGAATTGCAAAAAGTGAAAAGCAATTACGACCGTGTTTGGTATTGTGGTAGCTTTTGTGGTTGTGATTTGAAAAAAGTAGTTTAATCAAAAGTACTTTTTATGAGGTTGATTTCAAAAAAAATTAGTGTTTGGTTAAAACTGTGATTGAAGTTGTGGTTTTAAAAAAAACAGTTTCTTGTGTTTGATTAAAAAACTGTGGTTGAAATTGTGGTGAAAAAAAAAACAGTTTTGTGTTTGGTAAAACTATGGTTTAAATTGTGGTTAAACAAAATAGTTTCTTGCGTTTGGTTAATATGATTTGTGTTTTATATTTGATTTGAATTAATTAAAAGGACATATATAGACACACATATATATAATTCCAAAACATAGACGTTTTGTAATTATGATTACATAAAAAAATGAAAAATCCTTATACATTAATGTACTTATTTATTGTTCCATTAAACTATTTGCAATTTCATTACGTACAAAATCTATACGTGAAGGCCTTTGTGAGTCTTGAACGGCCGAAACCTGAACAATATCAGGTAAAAAGTCATCTGGAATTAAATTGGGGTTGCGATCATACTCATAAAAAACTGCATCATCTTGCGATCTCTTTCTAATATAGTTATGTAGTGCCATTGATGCAACTACAATCTCAACTTGTGTTTTATATGGATAAGCGGACATGTTTTGCAAAATTTTTCACTTTTGTTTACATACCTTAAAAAAAAACGTTTGATCACATTACGTAGCGACGAGTGTGCACGATTAAACACTTCTTCTCGACCACTTGGTTGTCCATGCCGCCTAAATTCTTCGAAGTGATACCTCTCGCCTTTGTAGGGACTTAAATACCTATATTTTTTTTGATATCCAGCATCAACCAGATAGTATTTTCATGCAAATAATAACAACATGGTAATTAATAACAGAACTTAAAAAAATAATTATATACCTTCAATTATTAAATTTTTAATTTAGCCAAAATCACAACCTTCCGGAGGTTTTGGAAATTTGATATTGCTATTATCAATAGCCTCAAGAAAAATACACGTATCGTGTGCACTGTTTTCCCATCCTGCCAACACGAACATGAATTGCATGCCGAAACTACAAGCGGCCATGACATTTTATGTTGGTACACATTTTCTTCCAATAAATGGAATTTGACTTTTATATGATATGCAAGCACGAACATGTGTTCCATCAATTGCACCTACACAATTCTACAACCCACAAAAACATTAAGTACTCATAAACATTTATAATATATTTCATTCTAATTTAAACAACTTAATTAAAAAAAAATCACCTTACCTTGAAATGTGGCATAAATCTTGGATTCATAGCAATTTCTCTTGGTGTGCTCGTAAATTGTGGATTTACTGGTTTTATGACTTCCACAGCAAACAAATATAATGATTTAAGCACTTCTTTAAAACATCTACTAATAGTTTCACCTGAATGCTGAAATCGTTCTTGCACTTGTCTATTTGACGCCCCAATTGCTATTGTAAATAGAAACATTGCCACCTTTTCAATAACGCCCATTCTTCTTGACGGTTTTAAGCCATGGTGTGTTTCTAATTCAGTGCACAGACTCAACAAAGTGGTTGCGTTCATCTTGAACATGTTAACACTTCGTTTCCATTGACCTTTTAAAACCTCTGTCAACCAACGCATCCCTGTATTATACAAAACCATACATGGTTCTTTATACATATAATTAATATAATACATGTTTATAGCTCCAGCTGTGCGTTAATTAATTTTTTCATATCAAAATGCCTCATTAAAATAAATTCATCGTCATTATCACTGTCATCGTTACCGTCATAATCACTGTCATCGTTACTATCGTCAGCGTCGTTTCCATCACTGTCATCTCTAGTACCAGAAAATGAGGCACCACTACCTTCACAACTAGGATAATTAATATGGTCTACAATGCGGTTCATTACATTGTCATAATTGCCATCGAAATCCCTATTAAATATGTCATTAAACCCAACAATTTGTTCACAGAAGGTTGTTAAGGCAATTGATATGGACATAGGAAATGTTGCATATATTTAATGGGGATTTCGATGTCAATTATGACAATGTAATGAATCGCATTGTTGACCACATTAATTATCCTAGTTGTGAAGGTAGTGGTGCCTCATTTTTTGGTGCTAGAGATGACAGTGATGAAAACGACGCCGATGATAGTAACGATGATAATGATTATGACGGTGACGATGACAGTGATAATGACGATGAATTTATTTTAATGAGGCATTTTGATATGAAAAAATTAATTATATGCACAGCTGGAGCTATAAACATGTATTATATTAATTATATGTATAAAGAACCATGTATGGTTTCGTATAATACAGGGATGCGTTGGTTGACAGGTTTTAAGAGGTCATTGGAAACGAAGGGTTAATATGTTCAGGATGGACGCAACCACTTTGTTGAGTCTGTGCACTGAATTAGAAACGCACCATGACTTAAAACCGTCAAGAAGAATGGACGTTATTAAAAAGATGGCAATGTTTCTATTTACAATAGCAGTTGGGGCGTCAAATAGACAAGTGCAGGAACGATTTCAGCATTCAGGTGAAACTATTAGTAGATGTTTTAAAGAAGTACTTAAATCTATATGTTTGTTTGCTATGGAAGTCATAAAATCAGTATATCCACAATTTACGAGCACACCAAGAGAAATTGCTATGAATCCAAGATTTATGCCACATTTCAAGGTAAGGTGATTTTTTTTTTAATTAAGTTGTTTAAATGAGAATGAAATATATTATAAATGTTTATGAGTATTTAATGTTTTTGTGGGTTGTAGAATTGTGTCAGTGCAATTGATGGAACACATGTTCGTGCTTGCATATCATATGAAAGTCAAATTCCATTTATTAGAAGAAAAAGGTGTACCAACACAAAATATCATGGCCGCTTGTAGTTTCGGCATGCAATTCATGTTTGTGTTGGCAGGATGGGAAGACAGTGCACACGATACGTGTATTTTTCTTGAGGCTATTGATAATAGCAATATCAAATTTTCAAAACCTTCGGAAGGTTGTGATTTTGACTAAATTGAAAATTTGATAATTAAAGGTATATAATTTTTTTTTAAAGTTCTGTTATTAATTACCATGTTGTTATTATTTGCAGGAAAATACTATCTAGTTGATGCTGGATATCCAAACAAGTATGGGTATTTAGGTCCCTATAAAGGCAAGAGGTATCACTTCGAAGAATTTAGGCGACATGGATAACCAAGTGGTCGGGAAGAAGTGTTTAATCGTGCACGCTTGTCACTACGTAATGTGATCGAACGTTCTTTTGGGGTATGGAAACAAAAGTGGAAAATTTTGCAAAACATGTCCGCTTATCCATACAAAACACAAGTTGAGATTGTAGTTGTATCAATGGCACTACATAACTATATTAGAAGGAGATCGCAAGATGATGCAGTTTTTTCTGAGTATGATCGCAACCCCAATTTAATTCCAGATGACTTTTTACCTGATATTGTTCAGGCTTCGGCCGTTCAAGACTCACAGAGGCCTTCACGTATAGATTTTGTACGTAATGAAATTGCAAATAGTTTAATGGAACAATAAAGGAGTACATTAATGTATAAAGATTTTGTTATGTAATCATAATTACAAAACACTTATGTTTTGGAATTATATACAGTGTCTATATATGTCTTTTTAATTAATTCAAATCAAATAAAACACAAACCATATTAACCAAACGCAAGAAACTATTTTTTTTAACCACAATTTTACCAAACACAAAACTGCTTCTTCTTTTTTTTCCACCATAATTTCAACCACAGTTTTTTAACCAAACACAAGAAATTACTTTTTTTAAAACCACAGTTTTAACCAAACACCAATTTTTTTTGAAATCAACCTCACAAAAAATACTTTTTATTAAACTGTTTTTTTTTCAAATCACAACTACAAAAACTACCACAATACCTAACCCACTTTAGAGTTTCATTGTTGAAGACAAGTTATTCAATTTTTATTAAAAAAGAAAATAGGTGCACGAATTAGTCACCCACCTATCTTGAAAACAATGGCTAGGCAAGCAAACCTGTCCATGTAGACCCATGCGAATCTAGTCTTCTTTGTTATGGGTTAGGCGTGCTGGTCCACACAAGCCAAAGCACACAACCATCTTTTTTTTTTATGTTTTTTTTTTTATTTTAATAAGATTTTTTTTAAAATAAATTAGTTAAAAATATATTGAGGATTTTATTTTAGTTAACCTCATTTTATTTTTACTTAGATTTTGAATAATATTATAAATTGTTTTGTACAACTAATCATGATAGTTTTTATTTTTTTAAAAAAAAATTTATTCACCGCCTTTTCCACGCTATTATTTTTATCATATGATAATTAAATAAAAAATTGATTTTAAAACTTTTCTCTCAACATTGCGTGAATACATTCACGTCAACATTATAAAAAAAAAAATTATTAGAATTTTCTTTTATAATTTTGATAGACTTTTCTTTAAAACAACTAAATATTGAGGTTAAAAAACCAAAAAATAAAATAAAAATGGAAATACATTAATAAGAAGAGGTTTTGATTTGCAAGATATTTTTTTATCTTTATTTTAAATGTTCATAATTATTTTGATATTTATTTTAATTATTTTTTATTTTTATCGAATAAAACACATAGCACAATAAAGCTATATTTTTATGGAGAAAAGTAGATTAATAAGAAAAGAAGGAATTACACTAATAAATTATTTTATTTCGATGGAATTTAAATTCGTAGTTTTCTTATAAAAAAAATTATTGACATTTAATATTTTTTTAAAAAAAATTCTCAACTTTTGTATTTAATTTTTAGTAATGCAAACTCTTTTAAACATTTTTTTACATATATAATTTTTAATTTATTTACTTTTTATTTAACACTTAAATTTTTCTTGAAGCTAAAAAAACATTAAAAATAACCCAAAATTCTGAAAGCTCACATCACATCACCTCATTGTATCCATTAAAAACTATTTCCGGCCAAAACTTATTTCTGGGTTGAATATTAAGAATTTTAATTCACACATCGCATCAGTGAAATAACTTGAAGCGGCTCGTCCTTCTGTATTAAGTTAACCCTCTTCAAGCCTTCAATTCGAACTCGCCAGGCTCACTGTAATGCCTTTCCTAGATGCTCAATCTTTTTTATTCTGAAGCCCCTGGTCCGTATTTCCTCAGGTACTGAAGTATCTTTGTAGATGCTCCGTCTTTGCCGCACCCCAATATTTACTGTGATTGTTTGCGCACCAGTCAAGCATTGTAGGAGCTTCTTTTTTCTTATTTTTCAAGAATAAAAGGTGAAAAGAGCAACAATTTAGATGATTTATGGGTCAATGTGTGGATTTTGTAGTCTTTTATACCATCCCATTTACTCGTGAGCATACCTCTGCTTCATCGATAGAGTCAATCACAAGAGCTCCATCCAAGGATATTCCGACCCTTGATAGCCATGGTAGATCTTCGAGTAATGGAGCAACTTCCACTAACTTTACTTCTAATTTCGGCAATTGTCAGTCCCCATTTTGGCTTCCATACTATACGAGGCCACACTTCGACCTCTTGTCCATTGAAGACCTCATAATGTGTCTGCATGTTTGGATAGAGGATTTGCAACGATAGAAAATAGCAGGAGAGATGAGTATCTGTATCTGGCTCCTAAATGTAAGCCAAGCCGGAGAATAGGTGCAATCAAGTAGCTAACTGAAGGCATCTCAAAGACAGTATGCATATGTATATATGTCAGCTATATCAATCAAGGCAACGTCCAGCAAATTAAGTGAAGTACAGAACCACTCAAGAATTTACCTTCTGGCTTGAAGTCAAGTTGGAATCGAATTAGGTATCAGGTACGAAGGCCACAAATGAAAAAAACTAATGCTCAAGAATCTGAGTAGAGTCTTTGAGCTCACTTTCCAAGCACTAAGGCAGTACAATTTATTCAAACCTAATGCCACCACCAAACTGGGCAGCTAAAAGTTGTCTACATAAAAATAAAGTAAGCAAAAGATGTATGCAATCCCCAGAATGGACTCTGAAGCCGGAAGGCCGGCAATAACCTCTTTTAAGCACATTTGGAACTTCAGTAGCCTATTTTAAGGAGCACAAAATTGAGAACAGGAACAATTTATGATGACCAAGTATCTTCTTCTTTTTTTTTTTTTTTTTTACCTTGGCAGCATCCTCAGGGTTGTTCTTCACTGGTGCATAAGCAAGCCATGTATCCATCACCTAAACAGACATAAAAACTGAGTGGATCTTAATCGTTCTTCGATTTATACTACTTTCAAAGTTAGAAACAAAACAAATAATCAACAAAGCTTAATAAAATCCTCATTAACCAACGATTGTCATGCAAACCAGAAGCATATATAATCTTAACACAAATATCCACCAAAGAGGTGAGGATATTCCAGGGTCTTATTTTTATCTAGCAACATAATATGGATTCTAAGTTTTTCTACTGACGTTCTGAAAGGGCATGATCAAAACACATGCAATAACCATTGAGGCATACCATTCATTAAGAAAGCCACTTGAATAAAGAAGTGAATGCACATCACCATGCCCATGGGGTTTTGTCTACAGCAACAAGAAAAAGGTTAAGAGGACACATGATGAAGACAAGTGACTCTTCTTCCCCTTCTGTACTTACGATGTTTTTGTGTGATTTACGGGAAAGCGAGAGAGTAAAGGAAGATATTTTACTGTTTGTGAAGACGAAAACCTATGTATTTTCTTTGACTAGAAGTCTACATGCTTGTTATATTTAAGGGTTTTTTTTTCTTCCCTGAAGTTTAGACAAATTTTCCTCTGTAAACGGTGTGTTTTGTTACTGTTCCTCTTGGATTAATTAAGGTTTATTAGTTTGTTCTTATTTATTTATTTGTGAAAAACTGGGTTTTCTTGTTTGTTTTTATTGGTCAACTGGTTGTGTTTTTTGATGCTCGTCTTTTTCATGAAAACAAGGGGGTTTAATTAGTTGATTATATATATATATATATACTTTTTTTTTTCTTTGGTGTGTGTGTGGGGGGGGGGGGGGGGGGTGGTGTCAATGGGTTGTTGTTAAAAGTGAAGTTAAGGGTGTGATGATGAGAGGTTGAATCGGAGGTTGAGGATAAGGAATATTGGCACTCAAAGTTTCAAGGTCAATTTGAATGGAAAAGGCAACATTTGTGAAGACATAATGGCTCTGAAGAGTAGCCATGAAAGTGTTTGTGTTCGAAAGGATGGCCCTGACAGCCATTTTCATTGTGAAGATTACATGAAGTTTTATGATGATTTAGTTAGAGGGCTTTTTGTTGATATTGATGCTTGTCTTGACTTCAACTCTTCTTCATTCCAACAAAGTATTGGAAGCGCGCGGTGGTAAATGTATTGAGTCTCCAACAAATGCACTCAAGAGTAGTAGCTATATTATACTTGATGATGATGACAGCATTGAGGTTGACGAACATAGCAAGAAGTTTTTAAAGGATTTAGATGAAGGGCTGTATGTTGATAGTGATTGTGTTGCTTGGATATTAAGACTTCTTTATCCAAGAAAAGAAATGGTGATAGATTGACTGATAAAGGTGATGTCAATGTTGATCTTGTTAATGGGCTTGTAGAGAATAATATTGGTGGTAATGGGGCTGTGGATGGTGTTGATTTGGATACTAGGTCCATTGATGGTGATGCTACTCCTTTTTCTCTGGCTGATGGTTTTGCTAGTCTTGGGAAAGGTGATGTTGGTAGAGATGATGCTAGGGTTGGAGATAATGATATTGTTGACGATGGGCATCTCAATAATGGCATTGTTGGTGAAGAAGCAGGGGATGATGGTAATAATGCAGATGATGGGTCTCTAGGTGATGGTGCTGATAATGACGAGGATCCTGACTATAAGATGTTCTGGGATAATTATAGACAGGATGTGAAATCATGTGTTCTTGAGATTTCACTTATGAATGAGATATCAATAACTTTTAGCTATGCTTAACAAGATGGGGCATATGATCTGTGCCACATTGAGAAACCAGACACTGAGAAGGACTGTCCAAAGAGCAAGAACACAGGAACTAGGAAATTATTGAAGATTGATCCGATAAGTGAGAGAATGGAAGCTAGGAGTGATACGATGAAAGAGAGAGTGGAAGCTCCGAGAAAATTTGGGGATGTTCCAGCAAGGGAAAGGAAGGTTTCAGTGGTTGAAAGCAAGATGAAAAAGGAAGATGTGAATGCAAGGCGGATGGACGTGCTTGCAAGGCCTAGTCTAGAAGCTCTTGGCACAACTAATTGCAAGCGCCAACACGAGATTAAATTGGATATGGCCCAAACAGTATTGAGGGATGTCCCATCCAATCCAGAGAAAGAAAGGTTTCGGCAGTTGAAGGCAATTTGAACGTGGAAACTGTGGATCATACCTCTTCTAGAGCAATTGAATGTGCAAGTAAAAGGCCTAGTCCAGAAGTTCTTGGTTTGACTAATTTCAAGCACAAACACAAGTTGAAATTGACAATGGTGAATCAGAACAGAAAATCAAAGAAAATCAGGGGCTGTTCCATCCACACAAAGAAAGGTTTCGGCAGTTATAAGCAAGGCGAGAAAGGAATCCATGGATCCTGTTTCTTGCAGAGAAAATGTACATGCAAGGAAATGGTATAGTCAAGAAGCTATTCGTTTGAATATTTGCAAGCGCAAACGCAAGATGCATTTGGATATGGAGAATTTTAGGATGGAAACTCAAAGAAAAATGAAGGATTTTTCAGCCAAAGAAAGGGGGAATTTGGCTGTTGAAAGGGAATTCAAAAGGCAGTCCTTGAATGCAGTTCCATATGGAGCTAATGGGCATGCAAGTAAAAAGCCTAGCCCACAAGGTCCTAGTTCAACAAATTGCAAACGCAAATGTGATCAATGTGGATATGGTGGATCATAGTAACCAATTGTTTTTGAATTCTTGTAAAAAAGATGGTGGGTATGTGGTATTCGCACCACAAAAGTGGAAAAGGAGTTTTATATGAAAAGGGTGAACAGAGTTCATCTGATTCTGAGGTGATTGTCACGGACACCAATCAATTTTTTGATGGAAATGATACTCCATTTGTGATTTCAAAAGGATGCATTTTAGAGGTAATGCATCTTTTCCTGCTCCAATCCTTTCTTTTCTGTATGTATCATTTTGTCTGCTATAAAATTATTCATGTTATCACAATTCTAACAGCTGAAATTAATATGCTTTCCATGTCCTATATATGATTGGCAAATGAGGGATGAGGATTGGAGGGACAATGGAGTTTCTGGTAAATTTAGAGAGGAACTAATAAAAATTCTTGAAAAGCCTTATAACGAAAGGGAGTATGAAGATCTTTGGCAGATGTAGAATTTTTCAGAGTCTACAAATGCATGACATCTGCATTTGAGTTTGTGCACCTCTCTTCGTTACTATCCTCTCAGCATTTATGCATGATTAGCTCGTGGAGATAAGCCATGAGGAAGAAACTGTATTCAAACATACCAAGTCACAACTTCTTACATTTGTGTGGCCACCCTATCTGTATCTTGTGATTATACATCCTGCAGCTGACCATCGTTGTTAAATAGAATGCGTGGTTTCCCCATGCTGAAATTCAGCACCCTTGCATTCATGTTGTATTTGATTTCTCCATCATATAGCAGCTTCCTTATGTAGTGTTCTACATCTGAACCAATCAGCCGCAGTGTGTATTCTGTCAACGGGGCACCCTGTTTCCAAATCATACGTCAGTGTTCAGCAAGGCATAACAGGGTTCCACTAGATCACCCTAGACTGAACTTTACAGAACGTATTTTCCTTTAAGATTGATATAGATGGTGGGTAGTTCCTATGTTCCCTAGTATCCTTTGCTTCAGAGTTGCTTGTGGTCAAAAAACAAAAAGCCATGAGTATGCTTCAGAGGTATTGGTGCTGTTGGATGGAGATCATGTTAATCCTGTGGACTAGAGGCCTGTTAGCAGTTTGAACTTGATGTTGTCTGGGATGGCTTTTTGATGCGGTTGGGATGATAGAGAGAGAGAGAGAGATGGTTATAGCACTAGAGGTACCACCTTGGATTGGCATACTCTTTGATTAAGTCCGGTTTGGTGTTTGGTATTCCAGTGTGAATATGTTTCTAAAATAAAAAAAATATATTTTGAAAAATAACTGTTATCTCGATTACTCGGTAGAATTACCTCGTAGTGATCCACGAGCTCTTGGAAGTAGGAGTAAACCTTGTAGCAAGTCTCATCTGTCCAAACGAACTCATCTGTAGGATCGAGGATAAGGGTGAGCTTATCCGTCTGAGTTTGATCGAACTCACAGGTTTCTGGGTCAATGTAAGCAGCATAGATCCTCACGTGCCGTGTGACGCTACTGAGCCACTGCCCTCCATATTCCCTGCCCATGTTCTTGCTCTTTACGTTAACTTGTGGTTCCACTGGTCTTGGTTGTACTGGTTGCTTCACTCTCTCTTCTTCTTGGGCACTCACTTCTTGTGATTCCTGGACTTCAGCTCGCTGCTGAGCTGCAATGGAGGTTACGCGTCTCAATTTCAGTTCTCTTCTGCCTCCAAGCCAGCCCAGCATGGAGAACTTTGCACAAGCCATGTAAGAGGAAGATGCTGCCATTGCTAAATCTAACAGTAATCAAACTCAATGAGCTCTTGGTTTGCTAGCTTCTCTGAGAATTGCTTTCCAGTCCATTTATTTTCTGGATAAGATAGGACTTATTTTATTGAAGCTTCCAAGGTCTGTGGTGAAGAAAAGCAGATAATTGGCTGCCACAAATTAAGCTGCAGCAAGCACTCTCTTGAATTTCTATTTATTTTCCTCTATTTCTAGACTTTTTTGCCCCCTAAACTGTACTTTTACTTTAATGAATTAGAAACACTCTTGTCCATCTTCATCACTTTCTTGGACGTTCAAAACAATTTAATTGATATGTTTTTATTTTTTTTCCTGGCCTGAAAATGCCCGTCTCTCAAAGACTTGTTACCAATCACTTGCACCGTTCATATTCTTTTCAATAAGATTAGGGATTTTTATGGTTATATTTTTAATTGTTTTTTAATAATTATACATGAAACTAATATGCATAATAGTTTTTAAAAAATGGACATGAATATTCAATAAGAATAAAATATATTTTTTTATTTTTTGTTGTTGATTTTTTTAATTGTTTTGTACCATTAATTATTATTCTTTTATTTTTCATACAATCACATAAAAATAATCAAGGTATTATTTTTTATTTCTTTGTTGAAATTGATTCACATATTATGATAAGTTCTTATATATATATATATATATAAAAAAGCCATACTTATAATAAGTAAACATTTTTCATGGAAATAAAATTAATAACAAAAAGAGAGTTTTACTCAAACAAATACATCTTTTCCTTCTAAATTTAAATTATTAAAATTCTTATAGATTCCTATACATGCTATATATATATATAATTCATGGCTTTGTCAAATAAGAAAAAATGAATAAATAAAAGAAGAGAATTTTGAATGAGAAACACATTTTGTATTCAATAATTTATATCATTAAAAATTATTTCAAGTGTTTTTCAAAGTCGTCATTAAAGTTGATTTTGAAAATGGTCCTACAACTCAGACGTGCAAAAAAAGAACATAGAATATCTCAATACAAATATGAAATTTTTGGACCGGCGAGGGCTCCCCTTGCTTTCCAGCAATTAAATTTGAAAAAGATTCTTGACTCATTCAAGCTCATGCAAGTTCAACTACAGAGCCATGCCTACACACAGGGCTATAGCTTCTTAAGCACAGCACTCTCAACCTCCATGGAAAGAACATGGAAAGAACAGCATTAGAGAAATTGGAAAGACAAACAAGCCCCACCTCATTCTTTGTAGTTCAAAAGCTTGGCAGCATCCTTTCATTAATGAATTATTACACTGTATTATGTACAAAACGGAAGCCACAAATTGCATTCCTATAAATAAATAAACTATATATGAAAAAAGAAATTGAAAGATGAGAAAACAGAAGGATTTGCCATTGCAATTCCTGTTCCGAATAGAAAACTAACAAATACCCCATGCACAGGCACAGAAGGTTACAAGCTCATCAAAATCAGTGTAACCTCATCAAAATCATTTCCCTACTTTCCTCGACCATTCTATTGCTCAATAAAGGAATCAGAATATGCTAAAACCTGATCTGCCTTATGTACAATTGACTTCATAAATCGCACAAACTCGGTGCTTCACATTTGAGCTACCAGTGATCTTAGCGTCAGATGTTCATTATACGGACAGGTTTAATTAGCTCGTCAAGATCACCTAATTGCAATTCCAAAGGATCACTATCACCAAGTGCTGTGTGCTCATCTGCTGGAATGGTATTTTCTACCACTTCATCAATAACATCAAGGCTGATATAATCAGCAATGCTTCCTTTGAAAGAAATAGCATCATTATCTAGCACATTGAGTTTTCCAGGCACTGGATTTCTCAGCTCAGTAGTGCTGGCGTGCATCAAACCAAAATATCTCCCTTGAACATTGTTATCTCGCGATCGCTTGCTTTTCTTTTCCTTGCTTCGGTTCTTAGGATGGTGTAGCTTGCATTTGGATCCTTGTGGACAGGATCCTGTTGCTTCATAGGTGGGGCAGACGTAGCTGTGCTTCTTCAGACACTGTATAGCAGAGTTATATTGCATTTACACTCACAGCTTGTGTGAAGTGTGTGCACGGAGAGGGAGCGAGAGGGAGAGAGAGAGTTATCAAGCATTAAAAAAAATATATATATTCTCTCTCTAAGAGATCATAAATAATATCAAGCAAATATTCTAAAAACTTGTTTATCCCAAAGCCTAATCAATTGGATAATCTTATAGCAATGGCCAGGAACAGCTTGTGTCAGCCTGTAGTTTTGAGGAAAGGAAGATCAGGTTGATGGGCAGACCTAAAGATAAAATCACATGAAGTGCAACCATCTAAGCAGTGTGATTTGGTTTTGCTTGAACAACTCTTGGTTAAGGGATACAAGATGAACACTGAGCTTTGTGTTTTGGTTCCTTCGCTCACACAGCACCACGGTCATTGCTCACAATATGGTGATGTCAAATGTCTTCACTTAATGTTTGTGCCGGGCATGGTTGTAAGGGTACCAGAGGTTTTATCCATAATTTTAAAAGGCCAGTTCAAGAAAAGCTATTCTGTTAGATGCCAGGGTTTTGACAGTTCAGCATGATTGGTATCACGACATCTGTTACCAGAAAAAGAAAAAACAGATGATAATGGTTATTAGAGGGGCTTTATCACTGGGTGTTTAAGGGTAAATGGAGAGCATCTCGTCTTGTAGCAATGGGCAGAATATTGTTTTAATGTCCCTGTAATCTTTACTGTATGCAGTAATGTAAATCATTTTAGCAGCAACTGGCACATGCTTTTCTCCTCTGAACGAAATAGAGCTACTTATTCATCAAAAGTCAAACAATAACAAGAAGTTACTTGAATATAAAGAATATGCCAATACCTCATTCGCATCGGCACAATAGCCCCTGAGAAATCCTTCGCAGATAAAAGCATTAGGATTGACACACACATGTCTATAAGGGCAGTCTTTATTGGTGCAAAGGCCTGCCAGAAAATTTCTCACTTTCCTACATTATCACCAATAGATTATACAAAAGCATAATAGAAGGGGGAAGGGAGGAGCACCTTGCAAAAAGTAAGAACAATCAGGCATCCTTTCCGGAATGACCTGCAAAAGAAACAAAATCAAGGTGGAATGTCAACAAAAGCAAATCAGCCATTTGAAACAGGGACGTGAAGTTCTTTTGACCGGATCTTCTATCAACCTTATGAGTCAATTTGCATTCAGGATTGAAACATAAGCCATTCAGAAACTTTGTGCAGACTGCAATTTTGGAGGAATCATGAATGAAGGGACATTTTCCATTATCTTTGTTGCATTTCCCAAATCTTGTGAAAAACTGACAGTACTTTCTCTTTCTAGCCAATCGTGATCTTGCGGTGTGCAAACTCCATCGAACTTTTTCACTGGCCAAAATGCGAGTTCGCTTCTTGGGATCTCTTATAAGCTGGTTACCATTGCCAATTCGCACATATCTGCCAGTTTTGGTATAAAAAAATTTGTGACCAGCCACTATTATAACCCAGTAACCCAAACCATAAACTACAAATTTCTAACAGATCAGCAGTTTACAATATACTACTTCCTCGACCAGAAATTAAAGTATGCAAAACAATGTAAACAAAGACGTACTCATCTTTCCCAATCATTAATCTCCTTGGAACATAAGACTTCTTGGCATCCTTTTCTTTTTGAAGGGCCCCAGAGAATGATGATTCATCACCTACAAATCATTTTCTTCGCTTATTAAACACCAATTTGGTGGCATAGACCAAGTTAATAATGCCCAAAGCAAAAAATAACTAGAGGCATCCAAAGCCCAAAGTGTAGATAAAATCAATTTCTATTTCAAACAACAAACCTAAAACATGAACAACGAAAAGATCAATAAAGGACCACCTGATATCCTCTGAAGAGTCTGCTTTGAAGAGTCCATTTTGTAGCGAACTAAGCCAATAGGAAAAATGCGTTCTCCTGCAAAAATTGTAAGTTCAATTCCCACTATATTACACAAAATAATCATTAAAGCATTCACAGATGTCTCCATTTGCAAGAAACTTTTCAATTCCATTATATTACACTTCAACAAACACCAGAACCACTGCATATTCGGTGCAGCTCCATACTATGAGCTAACTTACGAGAAGAACTGTTTCTACTCTTTGTTGGAGAAGCACCATGGGCAGCACCTCTCCGTTCTCTGTTCTTCCTCTCTACCGCAGCAACAGCCAAGGTAGCTTCCTGCATAGAAGCAGAAAGGAAAATTATTGAGAGTGATGAAACCCTTACATTTGCAAAGTGAGCATAAGTAGACTTCAAAGCTGTTAAAATAGGAAAAAAAAATAAAAATTTTGCCTCTGTCATCCATCCAGCCCAACTGACCTCATTAGCTTTCTTCGAATACCTTTCAATGGATTTTGACCACTTTAAACTAGACCCAACAAAACTTAATACGTTGGATTTTCGAAGTGAAAATCCATGTTTTGACCTTGTGTAAACTGTATTCCTCTTTCTCAACAGTAGCAGTTTCCTGCTAAAAAAAATTATGAAATTTTTATATTTTTTGCAAAGGTACACATCAGATAAACTGAAATAAGCAGCAGAAACATAAAGGAAAACACCACAAGCCATTGTACCCAATTGAGGATAAGGAACTATGATTTGAAATTGAAGATGGTTTTGGCAAGAAACTTCTCCAATATGTAGCTCTTTTCCAGGGAAACAAATGAGGCAAGACCTTCACATGATGCAACGAATCACCATCATTCTTTGATAACTGTGCACCATGCAGTGTCCAGACCAAAGAGAACTTAGAAGGTTTACTGGTCTTTGTCAAGACTGCAAACGGATAGCCAACTTCAGTTCTTTTATAATGAATATTGTCATGCCAAAATAAAATGATCAAAAACTCTATTCCAACAATATCTGCAAATTAATCCACTGGGAGCAAATTATGACTTTAATCCACTATACTTAACTTACAGAAACAAACCAATACATATGTTTAGAGGGGAAAATACAGAACTACTACAGCTAAAATTAAAAATGAGAATGCAAGATACGGAAAGAATGTCTATGTTTAATAAATAGTTGTGTTCATAAGCAGAGGCCATTTAACAATTAATGTTAGCTAGAGCTGCTACAAAATGATGAAAAGCTATCCCAACATTTCCAAATTATACTCAGGGAGTAAGATATGATTCTATGCACCGTGGGCTACAGCTGATCACAGCAACAATTAGTTGACTTGCAGAAAACAAAAAAATTTTGAATTTTTTTTGCTACAACTGGCATTATAAAATAGGTATAAAAAAGTTGTGAAAAGAATGTCTATGCTTAATAAAAAGTACCATTCATAAGCACAGGCCATTCAACAATCAAGTTTTAGCTACGACTTCAATTTCCATATAATGTTTAAGGGATATTAGAATACTTGGGATCTTCAAACTATTCAATTTCTAGTCTAAGATAACAATCCACATACATTTTGTTTTAGAGAGAACAAAAAAAGAAGAAGATGATTCCAAAACAGTTTTTGAAACCAAAGTTCGGACTAACTTGATTACATTAGGTAAGTACTCCAGCATGCCACATCCAAACGAGAGGTGATCGCTGGACCAAAGAATCCATGATGTGTGATGCATGAACAAACAAATTTATATCTTCTTACTGAAAATCAGTGCATAGAAATTAAATTATTCCAATTATTTTTCCTGTTCATTCCTAGATATATGATACAAGCAGCAGGATTGCCTGAACTCCAGCCTCCCGGACCTAAAACTGGATCCCAACTTTATCTCTTCATATGGACTCTGGAAATTAATACAATACATGTGTCTGAGACTTCATCTACCAGCCATGTCCTTGGCCTAGATGCAATCAATTTAAAAAATGGCTCATACCAAGCGCTCTCAATTTTCCTCCCTCGGAGTAACTAAACCAATAGCTTAGGCAAGAACACATCAAACAGAAACACAGGAATGTGGAGAAGAACATAAGGTGAGAGAATTTTATCTCAAAAAGAACCTAAGGTGAGAAACATATATTTCTATCTTGTATAAATCAACAATAACAATAGTCAATAAAAGCTGCTCTGCAGCTGTTACACTGAACATGCCAAGTGCTTAGATGCTCATGCTAATATAGAATCTCACCACTCTAATCCAGAGATGTCTTTAGCTCTGAACCAGGACTACGTGAACCCACCCCTCAAAAAATGGTTTCTAGCATGACTATGATAGGATACAGTACCTAAAATGTTCCTGTGTTGAAAGTGCTATCAAAATAATAAATGTATAACCGTTGCAAGATACATAAGCCATGTAATCAACCAGTTTATTTAGATTGATGCTCACAAAGATTATAACGTGTGCAAGAAATAAGTTAATCAAACACACCTTTACGTGGTCGTCTCTTACTAAAATTTCCGAAGAAAAAAGAGTAAAGAGCAGTTTGTCCCTCTGAATTCAAACTTTCATCAGGGATGCTGGTTGTCTGCTTGACCTGACTTTCCAGTGAAGTCCTAATTAGCTGATTTCTCCTCTTCTTGTAATAGCTATCAGATGCTGATGTGTTACAGGCATTTTGTACAGAAGATGCACATGGATTTGAAGTTGCAACCAACTGATTTGATTTTCTCTTAACACATGTTAGGTTCTTGACATTTGCCAAAACTACCTTATTATCTTCATTTAGATCACCATTACATTCCAAATTATTAATTTGGCTATTTTGAGTTATTGGAGATTCTGAAATTTTCAACAAATTGTCAGAAGACTTTGGAACATCTTTGCTTTCCATAAATTCTGCTGGGGCTGTTGCAGTTTCAGTAGAAAGAGAGTGAAGATGCTCAGCTAATGGGGAAGATACCCGAACCCCCAAAGCGTTAGTTGCCTGATTTGGTATTTTAGGGACACTAGATAGAGGTGGTGTTCTCGGTCTCTCACAAGAAGCATTCATGCCTCCTTTTCTCACAACATCAAGCGGAGCCACAATATCAATTCTACTGTCAGAGCCAGTATTCTTCTTTGGTTCATTAGTACCAGAAGAGTTGAGCTGATACACAGACAAACCATGAGGATGCGGGGATTGAGCAACTGAAATAGGTTTTCTAACAAGACTGTTACCCTTGCAAATGTAAGAGGTGCTCTGGAGCTTATCAGTTTTCCTAGGAAATTGCATTTGTGCATGAACAGTGCTCGAGAATGCCTTTTTTGGTAGTGGAGCAGAATCAGAAGAACTATCAGTTCGATGCCATGTTTGAGTTTTTGAGTTGCGAGATGAAGAAGCTGTACTCTTTGAAGCAGTAAAAACAAAAGATGAGCGACCTGGATAAATCTTAGATACAGCTCAATTAGTCTGGTTCTTCCTTCCATATAATTGCCCACTCACAGCATTCCGTGTCCGAGTTGTTATTTTGGAATCCTGTGATGGAAAATGCCCTGTCATTCGAGCCAACAGCCGATCACCTTCTACTGCATGATCTGATTTTAAAACAATTTTACCACTTTGTGAACTTGTTGTACATATAGATGAGTTAGAACCAACATTAATTGCAGGCCTCTCAGCTAGAATTTTGTCATGATACCCATGAACCTTTTCAACTGGATTTTTGCTTGATGATGTGACCAGGACATCAGGCAAGGTTTCTGGAGAACCCCTATCAGACAGTGTCTCAGGTACAAACGCCATAAGTTCCTCACTTGAATTGATAGTAGAAACTCCAAAGCCATCTTCAAATGAAGATAGATTGTTTGACATACAAGGCAAATCGTTCTTCACACCATGAAAATCACTATTCTCCACATCTATACCTGGCAATTTCTCAGTAAAGACCTGTGTCTGAAGTTTTGAAGGGATTTGGCATGGATCAATTCCACCGTTAATAACAACTTGCTCCTCTTCAGCATCAATGTCCATTTTGTCTCCCTCACCAGCATCAACATCCATAGAGTCATTTGGATTGCTACTTCCAACCACAACTGGAGTAGCATTTATGATGTCCTTGCCTCCCAATACAACCAGATCACGGGATGTCACTTTTGTAACTGCCAGTTCCTCAACAGCGAAATGAGATTGAACATCTTTTTGACCATCATCTTCAAATGCATCTTTGACTGCAGCCACCGTGTGCTCTCCTGCTGAACAATTTTCAAGCGATGCAGTGATCCGCTTCTGTGCAGGCAGAAAGTCAGAAGTACACAGAAAATCCATATCAGACACTACAGCTTCCTCTTCTGGCAGTGTTTGACCATCACCAGAATTGGAGGGCACTTCCATACCTGATGTAGAGTTACCCGCAAATACAGGTCCCTCGTCAGCGTCAGATTCTAGTGGAGAATTCAATTCCAGTTGAGGAGTAGAGGACTTCCTGTTCTTTTCATTCCTTGGTGAAACATTACTTGGACCAACATCATCACTCCTCCTGACAGAATCCTTACCCGCTGAAACATCTGTTAAACTGCCCTCATGAAGGACACTGACGATATTACAAGATTGTGAGCCAGCATCCACATATTGGGAACCAGAAAATGTACACTCAGCTGTAGCACTGTCTTCAAAACATAATCTCAAGGTTTTATCCACCCAATGTGCAGTGGTACTGGTGACCATATTTGCAGGATCCAAATGCATGTATGATACATCTGTCCTTGACAAATCTAACTGAGGAACTTTAATTTTTTTATCATTCTTCGTAATGTCAGTTGCATCCTCGTCACTGCCACCTGCAGAAACCTTGGTATCTAGAGAACCTCCGATGGAAGCACTCTCCAATGTTATAGTAACCCCATCTTGAGATAGCTGCTCACTGAAATCATCACCAGTTCCATGGACAGAAATATTAATTTCTTCTGAATTGGTACAGCAGCTGGGAGAAACCAACATGGTCCCTACTCCCTGATTGGGTCGTATGACATCATTCTGAATTCCTGTTTCCCCTGAAATAGATACAGAGAAACTTCTATTGTTTACTACAGGGAAACTAGCACCCTGAAGCAGATCAGTGATGCCATTCTCAGCTGATGGGCTACCTAGATTTCTGCAGGGCTCCTTGCAACCAACATCAGATGCCCCCGCGTCAAAAACTGTAATTCTCTCTTGTGAGTTCATTGAAGCGGTATCTAACCCCATCAAAGTTATACAAGTATTCAAAGGACCTTCATGAATTATTGTTTTCTCTGAACTTAATGAACCAAAATCAGTATTGCCTTCCATATAATCCAAAACTTTGAGAGATCCCCTCACAGCATTGTCCTCAAACAAGCAAGAATCTCCATTCTGACAAGGCTGCTTGCTGACATCTTCAACACCACCAATTTCGGATCTAAATGTTTCATCTAGTGATTTCTTTAAACTGTTTTCAGTATCTGCAATAGCATGCAAGCCTTTGTCACAATCACCATTTATAAAACTCTCACCAAATTTGGTTTCTTCGTTATTTGAAAAGTCTGAGGGAGAAGCTGAGCGGCTCTTATTTCCATTGATATTAAATACAAATAAATTACCAAAATCTGCATCAGCGCCGACCAGCCCTGATTCCATAAACTTATCAAATCTCTCCACCTTGTCATTCTGAGGCATCGCTGTAGCTTCATTTGGACAAGGCTGTGGATCAACAATGTCAGCCACAGTAGCAGCCTTGTCAGGGTCAATGGATTCAGTTGGATTATGGGCAAAGTTATCAGCTTTCACAGGTTCATCACAAGTTTTTGTTGGCTGTGAACTTGATAAAGTTGACTTATGGTTTGCAACTTTCTTCACTACTCTCTTAACAACTTTTTTCTTCTTTCCACCCTTGAGTGAAGATGTTTTACCAGAAACAAGATTGGTTCCACTTCTAAGGGACACAGTCCTCTTCATAGGCAGTGAGCTACTATCTCGCACATTAGTAATACCAGAAGCTGTAACTACCTCTTTAGACTTCTTTAGCTCCTTGTTAGAACTGGACGCTTTATTTGCAACACTTGCAGCTTCGTCCAATCCCAATGCAACCTTGTTGGGTTTATGCATTGACGAATTCAAACTATCCTCATCCTTAGCAGGGACCAACACTTTCCTAACTTTACTATTCCTAGGTGTCAAATTCATTTCAGAAGCACCTGCAGAACTTAAAGTAGGCGTCAAAATTGCCTTGGCTACCAACGAATTAGACTTAAAAGAAACATCAAGCTCTACTGGGCTTCTCTCTCTTACTCCCTCTACCATCCCACGATCTGCATGCAAGACCTTATCTTCATCTTTGCCTCTAAAAAAACCGGATTCCTGATGTTTACCTCTAAAAGGACTAGATTTAGTATAATCAGCAAAACTCGAGTAATGCACTCTCTCATCCTCTCTATTCCTATAACTAGGCTTTCGAAGCCTAAGTAGAGCACTCTTTTTCTGTAACTGCTTCCTTGGAGTCCTATTAAACTCATAACTACCCTCTCTACTTCTTTTACCACCATTCCTTTCCAACTCCAAATTCCCTTCTCTAATCCTATAATGCCCACGTTTCCCAGCAAGAATCCTATTTTCACCATCACCAATCTCGTTACTCCCCAACTCAATCAATGAATCACGGGATTCGCCCATAACCTCTCTGTCATGAACCCACCTCTGGTTGGCACTCCCCTTCTCATGATAATCATAATTCAAACGGCGCCTATTCTCATAATTCCCTAAATTCGACTTGAAACCCCTCAGTTGATTCGAAACAGTTCGGAGAACACTAGAAGAAGATCTATCAGAATTAGATCCAAATTCACCACGACGACGACAATGCTCACTCTCACCATCAGTCACAAAATTACGGTCCTGAACCAATCTAGAGTTAGGATTAGTATCACCTTCCAATTCATGCCTAGTTTGCATATGATCATCACGCAAAAACGTAAAATCGGGTCGGGGTTCATGGACACAGTGATCGAACTCGGGTAAACGACGCGGCGGTTGATGGTCATCGTACAATTGATGAGAAACCCAAGGCAATTGAGTTGAGTGAGGAAGGTCATGGTGCGATCGCTGGTGGTTATAGTTATCGTGAATTTGGGGATGATTTGGGCTGGGGTTATAGGAGAAATGGGGGTTTCGAGGGGAGAATTGTGGGAATGACGGTGGAGGAGGAGGAGGAGGTGTTTGTGGCGGCGGAGGCGGTTCAAGAAAGTTGGAATGGTGGTGGAAATTAGGGTAACGCGGAGGAGGGGTAGGAGAAGGGTGTTTAGCGTACTTTGTGTACTGGAAATAGGAAGACGGAGGAGCCATAGCGGTGGTGGCTATTGTTCGATCTTTGCTCTTTCTGGATGCGCGCGCGTTTGGATCATATTATGATACTCCATGACACGGCTGGCTTTGTTTCTATGAATGCAGGAACACACGACGAGAGTGTGGCCTGCCCTCCCCTGCCTTGTCTTCTGTTTCCCAATCGCAGCCAGCCGTTTACGCGTGTGGTTATGTCGTTTCACTAGTTTTGTTTTGTATTGGTGTTGGAGCCAAGGTTCTCAACTCCTTCAAGGTTTGGAGTTTCGTTTCTTCAAGTAAAATAATATACTTTGTTTTGAACGCGAAGTTGTTTTGGAGTTATCCTAGTTAACGCCGCGGCAGAAAATTTTATTCTCTTAAAAAAATTTAAGATCCAAAGAGAATGAAATCTTGCTATAATACTATATCTAAAAAATTAGAATTTAACATTGAACCCATTAGCCTTAGGTCTTGATACTGGATCCAAGAGAATTGGATCGAAATGCTAGACTTATTACCCTTAAATTCTTATGCCGGACCCAAGAGAATTGGATCCTAACACCGGATCTATTAACCTTGGATGCACTGGACCTAAAAGAATTGTGTCCAGACGCAAGACCTATTATCCTTGGATCATGCTCCATGACCCAAGAGAATTAAGTCTTGAAACAGAACCTATTAGCCTTGAGTCCTAAGGCAGGACCTAAGTGAATTGGGTCATGACGCGAGATCCATCCCCCTTTGATTCTAACACGGGACCCAAAAGAATTGAAACCAGACGCGAGACCTATTAGCCTTGGGTATGGACGTTGAACTCATTACCTCTTGATGTCGGACCTAAAAGAATTGAGTCCTAACGCAAAACTTATTAGCCTTGGGTCTTAACGACGAACCCAAGCGAATTGGGTCCTCATGTCGGACCCAAGAAAATTGGGTACTAACGCAGGACCTATTATCTTTGGGTCCTAACACAGGACCTAAGAGAATTAGGACCGTACTTCGAACTCATTAGCATTGGGTCCAAACACGGACCTAAGAGAATTGGGTCTTGAAGTCGAACCTATTAGCCTTGGGTCGTGACACAGGATTCATCAGCCTTGGTCCGGACACGGACACATTACCTATGGTTCTGGACGCTAGACCCAACAACCTTGGGTCCAAGCGCTGGACCATAGAGTATTGTGTCAAACAGGGCTGTAAGACTCAAGTGATTTTAGTTTGCGTCCCTAACACACCCAAGTAACTTGGGTTAGCCACCCCTTTCCATCCCTAATTTTTTTGGATCTAGAAAGAGATGTTTAACCCAAGTTAATAATAATAATTAATTTTATCCTTAAAATTAAATCTATGTTTTTTTATAATAATATTTATTTTAATTTTAATAATATTAATAATAATATTTAACTTTTTTTTTCAAGTTTTTATATTTTTAAATCTTTTAAAAAAAAATTATGGTTTTTCTTCTATGGTAATAATAACTTTTTAAAAAAAATACTAATGATAATAAAAATAACATTAATAGTAATAATAATTCTTAATTTTACCAATCAAATCAAATCTATTTTTTTTTAATATTAATAATAGTTTTTATAAATTTATTAATTATTATATTAATAATATTAATTATAATCAAAATAATAATATTTATAATAAAAATAATGATATTTATAACACAAATAATAATATTTATCATATTAATAATAATATTAAACTTATTTAATCCAAGTTTTTATAGTAATAATTTTTTAAAAAAAATTATTTACAATAATAATAACTTGTTGATAAAAACAAATTATTAATGATAATAATTTTTCGAACAGAACCTTAATAACCACTTCATAATCTACCTTTTCCTTTTCTCTAGAGTTAGATACTTCAATTATACTCTAGTTATAGGCTTTAAAATTCATTTTTTTTTACCTTTTGTTTTATCACTACTTCATGTGTAGTTGAGAAGTTATCAATGACATCACCTTCTAATTCTATAATTCCTGAATTTTAAGCTATAAATTGTCAAGAAATTAAAATTATCATATTGCATTACACCACTTCTTCCATAAACAAATCACCTCTATTATTTAGAAATAAATCATCAAATATGTCTTCATATTCAATTCCTTCATAATTATCCATATAGCCATTATTAGTTCATTTTGATTTTTTATTTTGCCTTTTCTTATCTTTTTCCTTAAAATCTGAATTTTTTGTCTTCTATTTTGATAATTAAATTGTCATTTATTTGATTAATGATGAACTTTGGAACCTTTTCCTTTAACTTTTCATTGTCTACAGTGTCCTTTCTTCTAATATAATTCTAAATTACATTTGCTCTCCTTCTTTATAGCTGTCTTTTTGCATAATCCTTGCTGCACTTTTCAATCGCTTTTTATCCTATAACTTTTCTATCCGTTTCTAAACTCTGGATTTAGTTTCCATATATTATTCCCTAGTTGGTTCAAATGATGGATTTCTCTGGGGATAGTTCTTCTTTAGATACATGCCTATTTGCTTCAATTCTAAAACCAAATCTTCTTGATATATTCCATCCAGTTGCCAAGTTTTTTAAAAAAAAAAACAAAAAACCCCAATCATTTGGTGATGCTTTCTTAATAGTTTCTTGCATGTTTCATTTTGTGTCAAGACCCTAAGATGTTAGCTCTTTATTCATCATTAAATTACAGTTGTTATATATAAATTTTGAAATTAAATTTATGTTTTTAGATAAAATCTCAATCTCTCCTTTCTAGATTTTTTTATAGAAATAGTTTCTTCTCCAAAATTTATTTTGGAGTTGCTAATCCTTTTTGGATTAATCTTGATCTCATCATCCTTTTTAAGTCTGTAAACTCCAAAACATGTATTTTGGTTATTAGAATGATCTATAACTCCTTTTATAGTTATACCTCTTATTAGTCTTTTGAAGTTTGTACATTTATTTATATTATGACTAATAGCCATATTCCATATGTACAATCCCTTGGTATCTTAGGATTTATCAATCTCAACAAATCTTAACACTTGATTTGCTACCAAAGAATTAAATAACTCATTGGTTGTGATGGTTACGAAGGTAACTCTATGAGAAAAAAATATTATTATATTAGCAAAATTCATCATTTTGATGGATAATGTGTTTATTGGAGGGAAATGATTTTTATTAACTCTCATTGTTTTATTTTTATCAACGAACCTTATATATTTTAACTTTATTAAATATTGAATCACATTTCTAAGAATTACATCATTTTTAGTTGAATGATCAACAATTACATGCCATTTACAATAAGAATTTCCTTTCAATTCTTCATCATTTACTTGTTTATATTTCCTTTTTAATTTAACTCTTTTACAATCAATCAAATATTGCATCAACTTGGTTTATATCAAATGAGTAATGTCTTTCCTCATTTGATCTTAAATATTTTAAAGATTTAACATTCTTTTTAATCAAAATATCACAAACTATTGGTTCAACAAATATAAATTCTATAACATTCATAACCACTATTTCATGAAAATAATTTTATAAATTGGAAATATCATTTTTACTTCTTTTTTAAACAAATCTCCAAATCTAGAAGTCCTTACTTCTAATCCATATATGTCTTTGAACTTCATCCCTTCAAATTTCTTTCTTAACTCTAATTCTAATCATTATTGAGCAATCATGATAAATTTCTTTTCTGGAATTATAGCCCAACATTTCCCTCTTATTTTCACGAATCTATTTAGATATTGTTTAACAATTTCTCTAGGATATTACTTTAATTTCACTAAATCAACTAATACAAATTATGGTTGTCCTAAAAAAGTGAGTTTGGAATATAGTCTACATATCATTCCAACTATAAACTAATTTAGTGGAAAGTTTATATACCAAGTAAAAACATCTATAGTTAATGAATTTGGAAATAATTTAAGTTTTAAAAAGTTTGAATCAGATACTTCCTTACATTGGCAAATGAATCTTACAAATTGATTTGTTTTGGTGGCCAACATGACTATTTTCTATTTTGTTTATGATCATTCCTCATATGATTAGAGACTCTTTTTATTTTCTCATTTAAATGGTTGTTAACCTTAACCACCACTTGTTTGGAAATTTTATTCAGTGTCTCCAGTATAGTCTAGTTAAAGTTAGAGATCACTTCATCATTTACTTTTCTTATTTTGACGTCTAATTTTGAGTTGGAAATTTTAATAGTCTTAATCATTCCTTTATAAGATTCCTTGTTCAAGTTTTATAATTTTTCTACTACACGCTTCAAACTTCTTTCACCATTTTGTTTATCTCTAACATTTGACTCTAGAATAGCACAAGTTGATATCTCATTCATTGTTATAATTCCTTTATAATGATCATCAATCATATTCATCTTAATTCTATGTCTCTCTTTAATTTCTTTAAAAAGATATTTATACCTCTTTTCAAGTATTTTATTTGCCTTTTATACTCTTCGTTCAAATAATAAATATTTATATTCTACACTTATAAACCATTTCCTTCTTCATTTTAAATTTCTTTCCTTTGAAGAATTGGTTCTCTATTTCTTTCTCTAATAGGGACATTAACTAATTATTCTCTTTCTATTATGGCTAATATGATCACCAATTATTTCAAGTTTTTTTTATATTTATCTCAACTAAAAAGACTTTATAACTTATATTTCAAACTTAAAATTCTAGACTTTTACTACAATTCTATTTTTGTATCTTCAGAATTATAGAAATGCCAGAATATAACTCAATAATCAAGAAATAATCAAATACTTTAATACTTTGAATATAAATAAGAATTTTAATAATCCAAGATCATATAACTTACATTAATAGGATGATCTTTATTTTGATTACAACCATGTACTAGAATGCCTTGCTAAAAGAATAAAAACTGATATTTTTTATGTTTTATGTTTTTCTTTTTTATAATGAAAATTATAAGCCTACTGATTACAAGCCTATTGAGCATCGCCTACTGATTACAGGCCTATTGAGCATACTAGTTACTTGCCTACTAGTTACTTGTATACATGTTACTATCTACTGGTTGTTGTTTACTAGTAAACAAGTTTTAAAATTCTTGTAAATTTGATTAAATTGCAGTGTAGTTACTGTTAATTTGTTTGAGTTATTGTTATGTGACTTCTTCTCCTTTTAGCCTTCTTTAAATAGGGAAAACTATAGAAAATCATCTGGTAACTACCCATCTTTTTCATTCTTTCTAATTATAAGGATACATAACTTTAATTGCTCTTCTTCATTTCTTCGCATACCATATCAATTTCCTTTATTGTTTCTACTTTATGTTCTAATATTCCTTTCATTTGATTCAAAATTTGCTCTTTTCTATGTAATATTAGTTCAGCTTCTAACCAAACTTGTTTTTCTTAATTTGATTTAAATTGTTTTGCACACTTATCAAGTCTAGCTTTTTATTTAGTATGTCTTTCTTGTTTTTAGCCTATACTATCCCTTTATTAATTTTATTGTATAACACATCTTTTTTATGAATTTTTAAAGTGATAAATTGTAGAGCTTGTTTTAAATATCTCAACAAAAGCTACTTGATGATCCTCATCAAAGCATGCCCTAGAAAGCAAAGGATAAAAAAAAAATCTTGTATCTTTATAATCGGGATTAGTCTTAACCATGAAGTATTACCTTCCTTACCACCACTATGTGAACCTAAAATCCAAGAAGTTACCTTTAGTCTACTTTCACTCTAATTCTCTATTAAAGGATAGTACAATACATGACAAGTGTGAAGAAGCTCACTTAATGTATCCATACCAGAACAAGACTTCAATTCAATACTAAAATTCATTTCCTTCATAGCAAAGTCAATAAAAAATGATCCATGCTGTCGCACGTCGGAAAATCCCGCGCGGCAATCGGCTGATGATTTTTTTATTATTTTGTGTTTTGCTTGGTTCGTTGGAGTCGCCACCTAGTATTATGGTCACTAGAAACCTATGGTCTGCGAGAGTCTGAGTAAGGGACTGGTTGTGCAAGGGGAAGACGCATCACCCCCAGTGCACCCTACCTAAGGTAAGCTGCATTGTTGTTTGATTGTTTTTCTAGGTCGAGTTTCTATTCGTTGGTCATTCTAAGGTTCAAGGTAGATCTATCTTCATGAGAAAGTCTCTACCTTATTAGATTAAATCCTAACCGTTCTAAAGTATGAATGACATTTATTTACACCTTGTATCTTTAATACTTGAAGGTGTACTTTATCATGTAATTTTACACCTTTCAAATATTAAAGTCTACATCTGGATCCTAGAAAAAAAAGATGGGAAAAAGGTTTTTGATATTTTGGTCAAACCCTAATGGATAATCATAAACTAGTTATGATATCCATTTTTTTGGATTTTCAAAAACGTGAGAAAGATGCATTTTTTAAAAAAAAAACATGCTTGGAAAATTTTTAGAACTTGGCCGTATGCGATAAAATATTTTTTTCTTTTTTGAAATTTTTTTTAAAATATTTTGAAAAAACCGGGTATTTTAATACCGGACTTGTATCTTACAATGTAAGTATACAACCCAATATTAAGCAAACTTGGTGGAAAAATATTTAAGAAAACCACAATTTTTTTTATGATTTTTTTTTTAATATTTTTGAAATTATTATTTTTTTTAAAAAAAAAAAGATATAGTATGCTGCATGAACAGTAGACATGAATTATAATTCATGTCTACTGTTCATGCGTGAACAGTTCACTGTTCACTCAGCAGAGAAGGCGAAGAAGAAGGGGAAGGGGAGCGGACCACCTGGCGTGGCGGCGATGGCTAGCAGGGAGGATAGCTACCTGTGGTGGAGCTAGTGGTGGAGGAGCTGTTGGTGGCTCTATTTGGTGGCTGGAACGGTTGCAGCTGGAAGAGGAAGAAAAGAAGAAAATCTGCAGCAGAAAGAGGGAGGAAGGCTGGTTTTTTGGCTTACTTTGGACTCAATTTTCTCCTCCCTCGGGCCATAAATTCCGACTCTATTTATAGGCAGTGGAAGAGGGCAATCTTGTCTACGTTGGGGAAAATTTTCAGCCCTTGATTCAGTTGGGAAGCATCTCAACCGTTGGCTCAAAGTGTGCACCTCGAGCTGCCAAATTTGGCAATCCAAGGTTGCAGACTGCCCGAGGGTGCCACTTTGGGCCAATAAACGGAGCCGTTTCCAAGTTTGTTGACCCGACCAGACCACTCTACAAGATAAAGGGGTTTCAGGTGGACATGTTGGTGCATGCTTTGTCGGATTTGGGGAACAAACGAGGTAGAAAATGAGCCTGGAAGTCTGCCACTCGGGCAGCTTCACGGGGAAGATGATGAACAGTAACCCGTTTTTTTCAAATTAGTCCATGTTCTTTCAAATTAGTTCAATGGAACCCCTAATTGACCCTAAACCTTTGATTTAATGCAATTTTGGCCCCAAATTTCAATCAATTCACTTGGTAAAAATTAAATTTGATCTCTTAAAATTCCAATCTTCTTAATTAAGCCTAAATTAGGCTCCCAAACTTAATTTTTCACCAATTAAGCCCCAAATAAAATTAATTTGACCCACTTAAAGTATAATTAAGTCCTTGCACTTAATTAAATCCTTCAATTGGACCTAAATTAATTCTTAAACATAATTAAAATTTAATTTGGCCCATGATTAAATCAAATTGGCCCATTAAAAATTTAATTATGTCATTGGACTTAATTTTTATACAAATTCGTCCAATAATCATTTAATTTGACCTTCGAATTTGCATTTTTTTCTATTCTTGGGCATAATGGGGTACAATTAGGCCTTGAAATTCCTCCGAAAATTGCAGCTTGATTGCTCGATTTGCTTTCTCCACATTGCCAGCCTTTATTTTATTATTTTATTTTTATTTTGAAAAAATAAATTGATTTTTGGGGAATAACCCAGAATTGGGTTATGACACATGCAATGTTGGTAATAACATTATACAGTCATTATGTTGCTTAATGTTATTTAGTCCTAAGATTTTAATCTACTCACGATGTTATCGTGAGAGAAATTATTTCCTTAAAAGCATGTATTTTCATTTGATTTTCATGCCACAAAGATGTTTATAAAAGAATTAGACAAGTAAATTCTTGACAAAGATAACTAGTTCATTGACTCATGTTTCACCACTATCAAACCAAAAATTTATAAAACATAAAAAATAGTGTCAAAGTCATGAGGAATTCTTTGATTATGTCATTAAACTCGTCCAAACAAGTCAATCTTAGAACCTTCTGCCATGTCTCCTTATATAGCTTGAATTTTAAATTAAACCTTATTAAATGTTGATTTGACTTGAACCGATTGACTTCTCAAATCCAAAGGCAACTTAGACAACTAGTGAAAACATGGCCTAGCTCTTAAAAGAATTTCAAGATGATAAAATTTTTAAAAAAATATTGAGATGATGATATCCTAAATCAATCTCAGTCACTTTGTGACCTGGGTCATGGACTCTACTAAGTTTAATAGCTTTGTTATTTTTTAAACTATTTTTATTTAATTATATGATAAAAAAAAATAGATGCTCAAAAAATCAAGCACCAACTCGATGTTTGAATGTTTATTTAAGATCATCATAACCCTATAGAAAGTATATCAAAATAAATCATGAAGCTTATTGTCAGAACACATTTTTGGGATATTTCCAAATTCATTTCATTTTCTTAAAAAAATAAATTGAAACGGTGCCGTTTTGAACGACATTGTTCTCTTTTTTCCCCTACGTGCGTAGAGGCAGAGAAGAAGGAGATTTTTAAAATCTTCTTTTCCCGCTTACTCTCTCCCTGACTTGACGCCTTATTGACATCATCCATACCCATCGTACCCTGCCAACATGATAAAGAAAAGAGAGGGGAACCATGCCCTGAGGCGGTTGTGCAAAAGCCTCGCCACGCCAACTTACCCTTTGTAGGGTGGCCCTCTCCCCTTACTTCCTATAAATACAGGGGGGAACCAGAAATAAAGGAGGAAATTTAGGAAGAGAGAAAGACGAGAAACAAAGGTTTTTGGAAGGAGAAAAAAGAAGAGATAAATGAGAGAATGAAAACAGAGGATTGAGAGAAAGAGAGGGACGAAAACAAATGGGTTTTTGGAGTGACAAAGAAAAAAGAAATAAGAAAGGGAACGACAAACTAAAAGGGGGAAGAAACGAAAAAAACCAGACGAGAGAAAGAGAAAAGGAAAAAAATAGAGGACCAGGAGAAAATTTTTGGGGACGAATGAATGTTTTTTAAAGGTGAAGAACATAGAAGAAAAACAAGGAATAAGGAAAGAAAGAGAGCAAGAACAGGTAGAAAACCAGAAGAAAAAAAAAAGGGAACCATGAGAGAAAGAGAAGAAAAAAATGAGTAACCACCACCATTTATAATCGCAACAGCTACCATCGTTCCTCCTAATCACCGCCACTAGCATCGCCACAACCTAAGAACAAAAGGAGAAGAACAAAAAAAAGAGGGAAAGAGCAAAGATATCAGAAAGCAGCAAGGAAAAAGAAAAAAAAGAAAAACCAGCAACAACCACTGTCTGTCACCATAACAACACAGCAAAGATATCAGAAAGCAGCAAGGAAGAAGAGAAAAAAAAAACCAAAAAAACCAACATCACCATGAGCCACCAACATTGCTAATGCTGCCAAGTCAGCTTCCTTCTTCTTCTTCTCCACGACCTTTACTATTCTGCAAAGTGAACAATAGAGAGTGAATTAATTCACTCTCCACTTCACATTGCACGTGAATAGTGGAGAGCTACTTCACTATTCACTGGGCCGAACAAAGTCGGCCCAGACCAAAAAGGTTAGGCTAGGTCCGACCAGTCAAAAAAAATTCAAAAACAATCCTTTTAAAAATTGTTGATTTTCCTGCGTATTTTTCTATCAATTTCACTTCATATTATTTTGTATTTTTATACCATAAAGATACAAATCCGATATTAAAATACCTAGTTTTCATTGAAACATTACAAAATTATATATATATATATATATATATATATATATATAAAAGATGTCTTGTTTTCATGCATATGGTCAAATATCTCAAAGATAAAAAAATAAAATCATATCGTATTTTCATACAACAAAAATTCAAAAATATGTTTTGGCATGCATTTTGGCATTAATAATTAGTTTATTAAAGTCATGAGAACTAGGCCAATATTTCAAAAAATCTTCAAAAAAAATTGTTTTCTTTTAATATTAAGGATTACAACTTATACGTAAAATATATTCTCGATATTAACAATGTAATTTTTTTCATGTTAGAATTATTAGGTTTTACCTGATAAGATAAAGATCTCTTTATCAAAGAAGACATATATTAAACCTTAGACATACCAACAATTAGAAAAAAAAATAACAATAATGCCTTAGTTTTTATTAGACAATTAAATAATACAACTCACCTTAGATAAAGTGTATTTGGGGTGTTAATACCTTTCTTTTTACGCAACCAGTCTCCATGCCCGATTTCTGAGACTGGTTAGGATTTCTACTGATCAAAATACTAGGTGGGAACTCTTATTCCTATTTTCCATGGATCAAAGACAAGAATTCCTATTCTACCCCATTTTCCTTATTACTGAAACTAGACATAACGGAAGATTTCATCGTGACACCGCACACGTGTGACTCTTATTTCCTAACCAACCTAATATTAAAGGATGAAATCGAGAAAAACTATTTAAAATATATTAAAAAATAAAGGTACATCGGATTTAATGGGTAAACTTTCCAAACCTGTGAATTAGGTTATGGACTCCACTGGAATTAATAATTTGGTGTTTTTTTTCAAAACTATTCATTATTAAACTATATGATAATAAAAATAAACAATCATAAAATCAAGCATTAACCTGGTATCGGGGTGTTTGTTTAAAACCATAATAACCTTATAAAAAGCAAACCAAAAATTTATGAAGCACAATCCCTAATCGATCTAATATTTAAAGATAAAATTAAAAAAAAAATAAAATTTAACCACCTAAACCAATGACCCTATTCAACACGCGAACCGGTTAATGATAAAGTTTAATAACGTATTTTTTTCAAAATTATTTTTTAACTATATGATAAAAAAATAAATAAATGATTACAAAAATCAAATTTCAATGATTAAAAAAATAAAAAAAGCCACCAAACTTATTAACTAGGGTAACCTGGGTTGCCACACCAAACTCGCAAACCAGGTCATGAAATCCACAAAGTTTAATAGCTTGTTTTTTTATGAAATTTTTTTTTTATCTAACTACATGCTAAAAAATTGAAGACCACAAAATCAAATATCAATCTAATATCAAGATTATTAAACACTACGATAACCTTATAAAAAACCAAACAAAACAAATTATAAAATATAATTGTCAATCAACCTAATATTAAAAGTTAACATTAAAAATAAAGATCTAAAAAAATCAATTAAAACAATCAAGGGACTAAACTAAAAAAAAAAAAAAAGGAAAAACATACATGGTGCGTGAGGAAGACCCATGGGCTTTAGGCAACTTGTGAGCCATACTCCAAGCTTCGATTGGATTTGTGTTTGATTTTGTTAGAATCATCATGATATCCTCTTCCTTATAAGATGGTGTGTGATGTAAAAGGACTTGAAAGCATCTTTTGTTAAAGCAACAAAAGGGTTGTTTTTTTGTATCATTTTTAATTTTAGTCCACTGATTTTAAATTTCATTGAAACAAAAAAAATTGATTTTTTTGTGAAATCAAATATCAATCCAATATTAGGACATTTTTTCCAATATCATGATAATCGTATACAAAGAAAATTAAAATAAATTATCAACTCAAAATCCAAACAAACACACAATCCAAAGACTAAATTTAAGATTAAGGAAATTATAACCAAAAAAAAGAAACCAACCATAGATTACTATTGTAATCCAAAATGTAAAGGGTATGATCCATAGTGTAATGGATGTTCGTGAATAATGTTTTTTTATACCCTTTAGTTTCTTTTCTTAATTAATCTTAATTAGAAGGTTATAGAAATGTCATTCTTGCATATCTACGTACCATGAGATTGCATTCTTAAATGCCTAAACTACAATCACTTTTGTTTATCCTATCGTTGCCCTATGCAAGTTTGTAATGTTATAAATGAGACTTTTGCATTCCTAAAATTTAAGTGTTGTGCGCTAGCAAATCTTTTTTAAAACAAAAAAAAAATCACTATTTAAAAAAAATTCACTATTTAAAAAAAACACAGTTTGACAAAGTTTTGATTAAATGGTATAGTTTGGTACAAGTCGTAGTTGGAAACGTGACATCTTAAAATGTTGTTGATGGGAAACATAATATTTTAAAACAAATTGGTGACCATCTTTAATGTCGTTAGATTCGTCTCGTCATAATTTTTTTTACGATAATGGTCAGTGTGTCTTCGGGTTCTCTTTCTTTCTTTTTTCTTTTCCCTTCCCTTTCTCTTTTTATTGTAATTGCTCACTTGCCTTTAATGATATTGTTGGTGACTTTTTTTGGTGTTGGTGAATTCATCTTATGAAGATCTTTTTTATGGTACTAATGATGTCATAATCAAAGCTTTGGCGTGCCTTCGAGGTTTTTTATTTCTTTTTTCTCTTTCCTCTCTCCTTGTTATAATTGTGTAAGCTTATTTAATGATTTATTTGAACTGTTGCTTTTCCATCGACGACATCTTAAGAAGTTGCATTTTTTAATCGCAACATATACTAAATTGTATTATTTCACCTAAACATTTTATATATGTGTTATTTGGCTAATATTTTTGTCAAATGGTGTTAATAAATGAAAAATCTTGTGTCGGCGCCAACACCGACACTAGTTCTACTGATAAATTATCATTAGTGAAAAATCTCTATCGCTACCAAGTTTATTAAGTGTGTGTGTGTGTGTTTGTAATGTGGTGCAAAGTGATTTTTAATTAAAAATACATTAAAATTGTTTTTTTTCAGAATTTTTATTTTATTCTTAATATTAGCACATGAAAACTATCAAAAAGCATATAAAAGGGAATACTTTGATCCTTTTTAAGGTTAAGATAAATTTGAAAAATACTTTAAAAATTAAAAGTCACCACAACACCAAACAGGCATAAAAAATATCCGTATAGGAATCACCAATTTGGATGTAGTTATGGATGCTATGTGTGGATGTGAGTTTTAAAGCTAATATTACAGCCCCTTCAATATGTTGTTTTCAGAAGTTATAATTTGTAGCTTTTTAAAAGTCGCAATCAAAGTTAAAAGTCAAAATTTTCTTAAACGGACCCAAAGCAATAGACCTAGGTAATTAATTTGATATATTTGGTTTTATATTGTCCAATTAATTTGTTAATTAACATGTTAATGTTTAGTAGTGACTAGTTATGTTGCCCGTGCAATGCCCTAGACGGTTTATAAAAATATGAACCAACGTTACCACAACATTAGCAATAACAAAATACAACAAGTGTATATGTAAAAGTCTATGTTAAGCGTTCAGGAGCTAAAAAAAAAAAAAAAACAACACTCAAGCATTAATATTAGTTGACATCTAATATAACCAATGGTTTAGCAAAGGATAAGAAAAACTGGGGCAGTTTATAGCAACATGCGAGAATTGTCCATAAGCACAACTAAGATATTTAACGGTATTAAAAAGAGCATAGCTACGGATCATTAGTGAGTCCTTCTGTATTGAAAGCAAGTTATCAGTAATGGTAAATATTTAAAAAAAGGCGACATGGTTGTCAAATGAAAACAAAAAAATGTTGATGAATATTTTGTAATCGTGGTAACAGTTATTTTTCAAAAAAAATTTACTTGAAAATATATTAAATTAATATTTTTATTTATTTTAAAAGAATTATTTTTGATATTAATACATCAAAACAATCCAAAAACATAAAAAAATAATAATTTTAAGTAAAAAAAATCAAAATTTACCTAATCTTATTTGAAACGCAATACCCAACAAGAGCTAAATGCAAGTTAAACATGCTACAGGAACATTATATCAAACTCGAATTAAACTAAAAAAAACATAGCATGATGAAAACATATTTACGTAGCAGAAAAACATGAATAACCATCTATATAATGTACTCTTAAATGTTCAATTATGAACGTAATAAACACAATGAAACTGTAAGAAAAAAAAAAGAGCATAAATGTATTGGTTATGAAAGCAGAAAGCTAATAAGAAAAATAAATTATCAAGAAGAGAGGATAAAACACAAATGATTATAGGTGTGTTTGTTTCTATTTTTCTATTTGTTGTAGGCTACAACTTTCCACGGCAAAGAACATAAGCGTGTTTTGCTTTTAGTGTGACTCCATCACTAAAAACAAAAGCAGCAGCAAAAATAAACATTGTATTGCCGGAGATCAATCTCAAGAGAGATTAGATTATCCAACAATGATTATAATTACCAGTTTGCCAGTAAAAGCAAGTGTAGGACTAACCTAAGTGCCTAATTTTATAGAAGGTTACTTTAAATATCAACATTTGAGAGAGACAGTTGAATTTATGAGGCTTAACAGTTAGTAATAACCTTTTGATATAATGCAACCCATTAGTTAGTATACAGTTAAGAACCAATCCTGATGCTGAAACCTGGAATACATGGATAAATTAACTTCCAATGCCTAAAATGGTGATGAGTCAAAAGGGAATATTTTGACCTAACTGCGTTGGATAGAAATTTGCCAGTAATAGAGGTTTTCTTCCAACTTTATTTGTTACAATTAAGTTAAGGGTGGTAACACAACTTGCCAGATAATTTTTTTTTCAACCAACTTCTATTGGTCTAAGGCGTTTAGATTTTTTAAAGATGATAGAGTTGCTGAAAGAAACATGAAAAATGGCATAGATTATGGTTCCAAGACTAGGAGAAAATCTTGAAATATTGCAGAATTTCAAATATGACTATCAAGTTTCATGAAGAATAAATTCTTTCTCATGAGGCCAACTAGAGATTAAAGAAAATATAGGATTGAAAGGTTGCAAAGAGGAATAATACAATGACTTAGAGAAGGTATCTTTTTTGAAAAAAATCTTAAGAGTTGTTTTAAACTCTTCTTCGCATCCTTTTTTTTTTTCCTATAAAATTCATTAGTTCTATCTAAGTAGCTAAGCAAAAAAGATTTATAGCACTTGAAAATGCAATAAGCAGAACTAAGAAATACAAAGCTAATAGTTATTATATAAAAAACAAAGGCAGCAACTAGGCAAAAAGAGTAGTCTAGATATTAACAATTCTAAGCCATAAAGTTTGAAGCAAAAAACTAGTCAAAATGTAGAGAGGGATATCCATTTCTCTACAGATAAAAGAGTCTCATCTTGTTTCCCGCATCGTGAAGCAATGTATCAAAGGATTCAAAGTGAGTGATCCTACAATAAATAAATAAAATAAAATAAAAAAAGATCAAAACATCATATGTAAAAGTGAGAAATAGATGGCTAAACTATTTGAATTGTAAGGTAAGTCGTGTTCAACTTGTAAGAACACAAAAACATCCCTTCTTGATCATCAATTCCTAACATTTCCAATACTTGGTCTGATTATTATAGAATTTACAGCAGAGAAATGAAAATTATAGATTAAATTGTCTTCATCATGGTAAGTATGTTTTTTTTTGTAAAAGAAAAAAAAAATTGTAGCTGCTTAATTAACAAAAAAAATATATCATAAATGCATTTATATATAAACTGAGTATTAACATCATAATAAATTTCGAGTGGAAAAGAACAACAGCTACTTATTTCAAACTCTTGATGATCTTTTTGATACCCTAGAATATGAATAAATATGAGAAACGCATCACTTCACGCAAGTTTTTAACAATTGAAATGGACACTTCACGTAGGCTTGGAAAGTCACCATGATAATGTTGCATCAACTCTCGGAAAAACTTTGAATTTACATACAATTATGCAATGTTTATAGAACTAATTAAGACTCAAACCAGCCAGCCCCCTGCAATTTAAGTGGCCTTCAAATTAGCTCACATATACCCTTTTTTCCCCTTAATGTCCCCAGGACATCGATTTTTATGGGCATTGAATCTAAACCATATAACACAATATATAGCATGCATAGGATGACTGGAAACCCCGTGTTAAATAGAAAATTCTTAACAAAAGGAATAACAATTATATTAAATTAGGAAGAAAGCTTTTATGACTAGATGTTAAAATTCCCATATTAAATAGTTTAAAAACTCGAATGAATAAAAATAAATTGTTACACGAAAAATAAAATTGACAGAAACAACTTGTAGGACTTAAATGAGTTGTAGTTTTGTAAATAAAAAAATTCCCCTTTTTTTCTCTTAAAACCAGCTGGCAGTAAAGGGAGAGCGAAAAAATTTGTTCTCTCTTCTAAATTCTTCCATTTTCTCTCTTAATTTGATTACGGGGAGGGTGTGGTTACATGAAATTCTAGAAAGAAAACTCTAACAAGTAGAAAAAATTTTTAGAGGGGGAGAATTGGGAGCTGGGGGATAAAGAGAGAAGTTGATCAAATTGAAAGAAAAATGAGAAATATTTGCAAGAGATTTCAAAAGGCTTCTTAGATCGGATTAACTTGTTGTGGTAAGGGGTTTTTTTTCATTTAAATACATTTGCATTCTTGATTATTGTTGGAAGATAGGAAATCCCCAAATTGTGAGATTTAGGACTTACGTTCTTTGCTAATGAAATGGTGTTGATTATTAGTTAATTTTGGGTTAAATGACCTAATTAAAAACTAATTGAAGAAATTAAAAACCATATTAACGGAAATTGGGACTTTAGAGCCCGCTATAATGGAGAGTTTTAGAGGTTTCGAGTTTTTTTTATTTAAATTAGGTTGATTGATGATATTTTAATGATGTAGAGGAAGGTTTAGGACTTATTGTGAATATCATAATGTGAATTACTATAGGTTAGTTGTTATTGTTATGTATGGAATTGAAGAAAATGAGAAATTAAATTGTATGGATTGTTGATGTTTTGGTGGTGTTGTAAATGTTAGAGATTTGTTGGAATGTCAAAGATTTGGTTGATTTTTTATTATGCAAGTTAAATGTAGAAAATGGAAATATGGAAAGTAATAAAAAAACAATTGTGTAAGTGTGTTTTAAGTGATATTGTTATGCTTAAAATTTATTTGTGAGATGATGGAATGGCGTTTACATGGATGTGATTCATGTGGAAAAAAATATTTAAAATATTGGATTATATTTGAAAATGTGAAAACATGAAATCATAAGAATTGATAAATTGTGTAAATGTTTAGGGTTATTGATCATATTGTGATGTTAAAAAATTAATTAGATTATGTAGAATTCAAAAAAGGTTTTTATATGTGCTGTGCCTTGCTTGACAAGTGGTAAAATGAAAATAAAAAAACATTTAGGATGGATAATTACAATTATTACTTTGACATTTTATTCGAATTAAAAACATGAGATTGTAATTGAGATACAATAAATTATTCTTTAGATAACTGTATCAGAATAATTTAAAATATATATAAAAAATAATTTTTAATAAAAAATTTTAATTTTTTTAAAAATATAGATACAATCATATTTTCAAACAATCATTAAGTTTGAATAATGGTTTAAAATAACTTGGCCCTTATGTTTCTTGAATTTTTATTAAATGCTGTGAATCTAAATTTTGTAATATTTTCTATTTATATTAATAATAATAATAATATTTAATTGAGATGTTTTATTTGTATTTAAAAAAATAATAAATAAGGGTGGACTCATAGTTTACAAAATACATATGATTAGAATGTCAAGTAAATGCCTGTCATCTCATTTATTTATTTAAAATATGTTTTTGTTAGATTTTCTATGTACTTATAAAATGTGTTTGGAAAAGATTACAAGAGGAAATATTTTGATAAAAAAAAATTAATCATTTAAACAGGACAATTTATTTAATGTGTTAAAGTTAATTATTTATACAAAAATTATATATTATATGTAAAAATCAACTGTTTGGGCATAGTCTATTTATTAAATGTTAAAATAATCGGTTGAATCAAAACTAATTATTTATGTATTAAAGTCACTGTCTAGTAGGCGCCTCATGTAGCCGATATTTATGCGTAGAGCAAAGCACGTGTTTTGATATGCCAATTGGGATGGCCAACATGTAGGGAAGGAAGACTTCACCTTTATTTAAAATAATAATAATAATAATTGACCTTATTTTTCGTGAAAGAAATCATATTAAAAAGACCTGGGGTGTTACAATGACACTTGGGATTTTCAACTTTTGGTGCACCCATCCACCATCCTCCACCTAATCCCGAGGCTTTGAAGCATCAGGGTAAACAACTTCTCCAGCCTCTTCGTCCACCCATCAAACCCAACTGGTAACTAATTAAACCAAGATGCAAATGAAAAAATCAACGAAAACCCATCAATCTACGAGGTTAATTAGGGATTGGGGCAAAATAAATTCATGATTTGGAGAGAAGAGGAATAGATCGATAGAGAAGAAATAGACTTGAGTAAAAAGAAGCTCGATTTTCTGAAACCATAAACAGAAAAAAGCTTACCCGTTGTTTTGTGTTCCAGTCACCGACGAACTCTCTCATCTCCAACCTTCTTCCTCTAGTTGGTTCTGCCCCACTTCGTTTTCTCTTGCTACTCCTTTTTGTGGTTGACAGGCTCGTAACCCCTATTCCCAAGTTACCTTCCCATCTCCCTATTCCCAAGTTACCTTCCCATCTTCTCCCTTAGTTTCTTGCCTTCAATGTTGAAAAAGGGATCGAAAATCTCTCTCCATTTTCAATTTTTTTTTTCTTTTGTTAATTTAATGTCATATATGCTCGATCTTTGCAGTTTAATCAATGATATCAATTTTTCAATGTTGTCCTTGATTATTTTACATGCTCGTAAACTAGCTACTTTTCTGTGCCATAATCTCTGTCTCTGTCCATCCTTTACTGGTTGCTCAAGCAAGAGGAGAGAAAGGGACTTGCTATTTTTGCTCTCTTACGGTTCTGTGTCTTGTGGTCCAATTGACGGGCTTTTGTAGAGGTGGAAGGTGGAAAAGAATGATTTTTCAAGGGAGAGTTCGGTTTGGAGCAGGGTAGAATTTAGTAAAATCTTTGCAACATGGTCCAGCACTGGTTGGGTTAGTGTCACGAACATGGTGTCGGTGGAAATGAAGAGTGTTTTGGGCTTGGTTATAACCCTATGACTGGGACTCCACTTTTTAGATAAGTACCTTGAGAGGCACGGGATCATCGAGGATGCAAATGGATGATGGCGATGAGAGAGGGGAAAGGGCACTAAGAACAGTGGCGGTGAAGGAAAGTCCTAACTGGGGCAAATGCACCATGATGGAACTAGCGAGGAATGACAATGACTTCTGAGGACCCACCGTACATGAGCGCGTCCGCCCGTGTGGTCATTAAGTTGCAATGAATGGACCATATAAGCAATCTGTGAGTCATAAAGTTGCAGATGAAAAGACTATCTAGCTTGGACTGGTTAGGCAGCATTTTGATCAAAACTTGCTGTTATTAACCTTTTCAAGACACTAGGAGCAGTGACTTTTTTGTGCTCACCATCTCACTTTATGAGAAAATGTTCAGTATTACAACAAAATTACCACCATTATAAACCATTACAACAAATTCCAAACTTGATCAATTTAGATCAAGCACCGACACCTTTGAGGTGAAGAAGAAAGAACAGTCCCAACAAGTTGGGGACTGCATTTATGACTACTAAAGGGGAGGAGGAGGGCACACCACAAACAACCTCTCATCCAATACCCATCTGTAAGAAACCCAAAAAAAAACACAAACCTAATTGAACAAGAAAGGTAAACACCAAAAGGATATACAAAAAAGAATTGCAGAGACGAACAACGATGGTGGTCAGTCTAAGCTTGATGAGCGGCTCCACCTGCCTTGCAAGTAATCCTGCAATGATATGCTCTGCTCTAAGCTGCTCGAGGAGAGTGAATCATTCTCAACATCCAGCAATGCAAGGTTAAGATGGGACTGGAGATTAGAACGCGGACATGCTTCATCATCCAACACGTCAGATTCTTCCACGGCATTAACTTGCAGCCGTGCCCACCTGGTCACTTCCGCATCTCCTTGGAGGAGCTTCACAACCTTTTATGATCGAAAAAGGAAATGAAATTATTTTTTATGACTAAAGATACAAGGAAAATTAAAAAGTAAACCATCCACATTTTACTCGTTTGCATTGGAGCTAATGCTGCTGTAGTAGAGGTAATGCTTGATGAGAGAGATGCAGGCATATGTAGTAGGGGATTGCATTTCAGAGAGCAACTTTCCGTGCCAAGTGAGCAATTCCATTTTAATTTCAAATTATTTGAAAAGAGTTTCCAATTTTGAACCAAACATCTAGAGCTAGCATTTTGCCAACCGCTGTAGTAGATAGCCTATTATGATAACCAGAAAGAAGAGTGTATAAAGATGACTTACAAGACTCATTTGAGGCCGAGCTCGTGGGGCACGTCTTACACAGAGAGTGGCGGCTAAAACCATCCTCTCCATCTGATCACGATCACAGCTATCACCCAAGACTGGGTCTAACAATTGGGAAACCTTTCCACCATTTAGGATTGGTTTTGCCTGGACAAGTAAATACATGTGATTTTCTGAGACAAAATCGTGTAATAAATTCAGTTACGGGTAAAATTAACGAGTAACAGGGGACATACCCACATAACCAGGCTCTCCTGGCCTTTAGGAAGATCATTGCTTATTGGCTTTTTCCCTGAAAGAAGCTCAAGGAGTACAACACCAAATGCATAGACATCAATCTTGTTGTTTACTTTGCCATACATGAAGTATTCAGGAGCCAGGTAACTGCAGCAATTATCTATTCTTAGTAACCAAAAAGTAGGTTAAAAGTAACAAAATCCTTTTCCTTTTACCAAGTTCATTGCAGTTAATCTCGCAGAACAATCAAAATCAAAATATTCTTCACTCTCGGAAATAAAAGGAAAAGACAGAAATTTTATACTAACACCAATGGTGTGGCAATATAAATAACATACCCAAAAGTTCCAGCAACATCATTGCAGATTATATGAGATGAGGAGGTCGGTGCCCATTTAGCAAGTCCAAAATCAGAGAGCTGAGAATACCATGAAAGGTTCAGAACTTGGAAGCTCGGAGAATAAACCATTGCAAGTAAAAAAGAAGAGTCGGAAACGCATCACCTGTGGCTCAAAATCATCAGATAATAGGATATTTGATGATTTAACATCTCTGTGGATCACAGGTTGAGCACTGCAGCTATGAAGATAGTCCAAGGCCTCTGCGATTCCTAAAGCCACCTTATATCTCTCATTCCAACCAAATGCATGCGGGTCCTTCTTGTTACCTAAATAAATGAGCACAGTAAAACGAGCAGTTTAGAAAGTATTTCAACGCATTGACGATTATCTAATACAAGCGAGGATTTTTAATCAATTACCGTGAAGATTCTCTTCAAGACTTCCTCTTGACAGGAAATCGTAAACCAAGAGAAGATTTTTTTCCTCAAAACAGAACCCCAAGAGAGAAATGATGTTCTTGTGAGATAAGGTAGTGATAATCTCAATTTCCTGAACAAACTCCTTCAGTACATCTTCAGATGGCTTTAAGATTTTCACAGCAAGTTCCTTGCCGTCGGGAAGGCAACCTTTATAGACCTGACTGCTGCCCCCTTTCCCAATCAAATTTTCTGAAATAAAAAATAAATATAAAGATCGGTAAATCACATAATGGCTAAAATGAAACCGAGGTCAGTTGCTTTGATTTACAATTTGTGCAAGGAAACAAACCAGCCAAGAAGTTGGACGTGGCTGAGAGAAGTTCTTGGCCCTGAAACAATCTGCAAGTTGCTGAGTATTTCTCATGAAGACCCTCCAATTCATTTGGCAGACTTCTCGAGTTGTGGTCAGGAGAAAGCGGAGCTGTCGCTGTCTCCATTCCAACGGCAACAATTGCACCACTTTCTCCATCTAAATTCAATTGCGCTTCACCCTTATCAGAAACATCCTGTTTGTGATCTGAATTGACAGTGGATAGTGAGAGTTGCCTGCTGGGCAACCTCATTGCCCATTGAACTACAGAGATCTGCCTCACAAAAGATCTATCTGATGTTTTTCGATTCGGTAAAACAGAACTACGGAGTAGTGGCCAACCAGGTTTCAATTCAGGCACTTGACTAATTAACGTGGAAACTGAACTCGTGGGTTCCTCTACCCTTGGTACTGGAACCAGAGCTAAAGACTTGTCATCGCCATCACTGTCACCACAAGATGCTTCTGCAGATTGATTACAGGAATCATCAGCAGGTTTCACAACCGATCCACAAACTGAGCAGTTCGCTCTCATGATACTTGCCAAACTATTGGAACGAGCTTTCATTAACACCTGCTCCAAAGTCAGGCCATGGTCCTGATCGTTCCTAGATGCCTCGTTGGTACCGCCCTCATTCGATACTCTAGAATTTTTCTCAAATGAAATTGTCTTGTGAACAACACCAAGCAAACCACTCTGAACATGATCTTTAGTTCCTGCAACAATCACATAACTGGTTACTACTGTACCAAACAACCGAGGGAAGAAATATGTGAGAAAATCAAATTGGGATAAAGCTCTAATAAACCATGAAAAGTTACCGGTATTCTTTGGAGTGCGCTCCCTTTGAAACACAACTTTCCCATTATTGAAAGCAAGAACAGAACAATCCTTTGGTAGTTTTTTAGCACAATACTTGGCCACAGATGTTGATGGCCAGATTGAAAGATGATTCCTGGTAGCTCCAACAATAACCTTTGTTGCTGTATAAGATTTTGCTTCCCTGACTAAAATTCTCCGAAATGATGAACCTCTGCATATCTTGAGCTTGAGATCCACCTGCAACACAAATCCCATCAAAACCCCGAAACTCGACAACGTAGATTTGATAATGAACGTTTACTCAGTTCAATTTTTTCAGCCACCAAACAGATGCTTGGAGTAGAAAACACACAGATGCCACATGGAGAGTAAATGAAGAGCACAAATTCAATCTACATAACAAAACAAAAACCAACCTGTTTCAAGTTGCAGAAACCTTCATAAACAGCAAGAACATTGTCAAAAGCTTTCACAAGCGAGAGAAGCGAAGATTTCCCTTCACGATCCACGATTTCTATTTCACCAAATCACCAAAGTTAAACCACCCACCAAATAATTAAGCAGCTCAAAAAAACAACATCGTTCCAGTTCAAGTTTCACTAACCATTATTATCAAGGATATGAAGAGCAATAACAGTATCTCCAGGTTGAGCCACTTTGACCAAAGCCCAAGTCAACAACTCTCTACTCGCTGGGTCAAGCTTGACTCCTACTATCACCGTACTGTCACCGGAGTCAGCCATTCCCTCTCCTTCACGCAGCAGCATTCTCATGCTCTTGCTTTTTGAGATTTTAGTGATCAGAGAGATGTCGTTTTGGAGTTTCTATGTTGTCTTTTTGTTGCCTGGAATAGAGGAGGACCATCTCATGCTCATATAGTAATACTTGAGAGAGAGAGAGAGAGAGAGGGAGGGAGGGAAAGGGGGGTAGTGTTTTTGGCTATAACCGTCAGTTTGGTTGTTTGCTTTTCAAGGCCGCGAAACCAGACTAGAAAGGGAAAGGAAGGCAGGAAGCTTTTGTTAGGGTGCACCCGGGTGTATTTTGGTTAATATGGATGTGACATTGGCAGTGGTCGATTCTTTTTGAAGGTCCTCGAAATGATAATTGATGTCTGGTTACGATAAGTTTTCGGATTAACCGGTAAGTGGCTGTTTGTTTTTTTTTTGGTGGATTGGGTCCCACTCTCACTTGCAAAAGGCATGGAACCTAAACCAGCTGAAAGAACTGAGAATCTAGTAATGAGGTTAGTGTTTATGTGGGAAGAGGTATGGGGGTTGCTGTCCTTATTGGTGACATAGTGTTACTTGCAACCTGTATTTAAATAATTATTTTGCAGTTACATTAATTAACAGTAAAAATATTCATGCGAATTACAGCACTGATTTTTTTTAGCCTATTAAAGTTATTGCAATTTTATTATGAGCATAATTAATATGTGAAGGCGCTTTTATTAGGCGAGAGCATCCCTTTTTATTTAGATATCTTCAAGTGCTGGATTAGCAAGGGCCCCGGTTCTTAGAAAGAGATTCGCGATAGAAGCTTTTCAGTTTTTCTTATCTTTTGTGCTTTTGATTTTTATGGGTTTGTGAATATAAAATCACATTTTAAAAAAAAATCAGGAACAAAACTAGGATGATGATTGAATCACATGGATATATAGGTTAGAAATTAAAAGAGGGTACATGTTTTATTTGCATTTAAAACTTCCATTAGGTGGAAGAAATGAGTTGATTTGAAATGTGTTAATTTGAAAACAGAAAGAGAGGAATGTTTATGTAGTCTAAGGATGTGTTTTTTGTTAAGTGTGATTGGAATGAATTTCAAATGACATCGAAGCATTGACATGTTTTAATATCTAAAATGGTTTGAAATGTTAAATTTAATAGGATTATGTAAGGGTTAGAAGATGAAAGAAATGCAATTGATGTTTTTTTTTATTTTTATGATCGAAAAACTTGTATTAAAGAAAAAAAAAGATGAAATAGGTCGTTGTACTAAGTGAAATTATACTGACAATCTGAGTCATATAAAGATGTAATATGTGAAAAGGATTGGGTCAAAAAATAGCATGCTAATGTGTGAGAGTTTTATTGTGATAAGAGAATTGTCTAGAATTTTGAGATATAGATGTTACTCGATGTGTATGGATGAGGATATGACATGATTTTAGCCTAAATTATTTTTAAGATGGTTAAAATAAATATGAAAAATATGTTTTTCAAACATAAATGCATGGCATACATGGATGAGATATGAAATAGTCATATTTAGAAATTGTGAAATGAGTGTGAAATATAGAAATGAGATATGGTTCATAATTTAAATGGATATGATGATAACGATTGGTAAATCATGATATAATAGGAGAGTTTTAGAAGCTAGACCATAGACGGGAGGAGTGGGATCATAGGCAATAGATAGGTGCTCAACATCTTATACTAGTTTTAAATTTAATGATTTTCATTATTGTAGTTCTTTGATTGGAACCAATGGTTTTGGGATAAATGAAAATAGAGGGAAAAAAAAAAAACAAAGGAAAAGCAAAGGATTGATAGAATATTTGGCATCATTGTTTGATAGTAAGGAATATTTAGTATCATTGTTTGATAGCCGGGAATATTTGGCATCATTGTTTTGATGGTCAGGATAATTGTTTAGTTCACCACGAGATGGAGATTAATAGTATCAGTTGATATTAATCCCAAATTTGTTTTTATTAGTCTATCATGAAATGGAGACTAAGGATATTAGTTGATATTGATATCAGGATTATATGGTTGGCCACATGTAAAGATGGTGGATTAAGGATTACTTACCAAGAAAATACTAAGGAATAGGATTTTGAATATTTAAAAGTAAAATGGATTTTCATGGGAAAAATGACTGGAAAAAAATAATAATAATTGTTGATGCTAAATTATTATATGATGGGAAATGTTAAACTTTATCGATGCTTACTTTTTTTATTAACGTGGATGTCCGTATCAGCTTGCACGCACCTCGACTAATCCCACGAACCCTGAAGTTAACGACCATGTAAGTCTCCAGTGGCCTTGAGGTTTGTAGGATTCGAATTGGTGACTTTTAGGAAGCAAACCTAGAGCCTGACTACTTGAGCTACACCCCTCAGAATTGTTTATTGATACTTACTTGTTTATATATATATGGAAGATTTCTTTTAAATGAATAAGATTTGATATTTTATGGAACATGGATGGTATTTCATCGAGTTTCGGGTTGTGGGAACGATAAATAAAAACATGATGACGAGTTTGAGTTAATGACATAAAAATTATATGTTTTCAGGCTTGTTTCGAAAATGAAATTGTATCATAAGTTAGAGTTGTTTTATTAGCTAAATTGATGTATTTTGGAATTGTTTTGATAGCATGGACAAGGTGTAATTGGGGTTGGTTATGTTGGTATAAATGTGGATTATTTAGGGTTTGTTGGTGAATAAAGGTATAATCAATGCTTTTTTTCTTTTTTTTTACAGTATAAATATGTAAAGACTTGTGGTTGTTATGATAGTTTAAATATATTGAGGTGATGGCTTTAGGGCAATCCTAGATGATATGTATAGTATAGGATAACAAGAGTTTAAATTAATGTTAAATGATTAATATGAGGGGAAGGATCTCTGAAATATTGATCATTACTAAGTGAATTATAGGGAGGTATAATAAGTAGTGTCATTGTTTTAGATACGTGTATAACAAGAGTTTTAAGTAAGGACTATCTTACCTTTGTAGATCATGAAAGATATTGTTACAAGATGAATTGATGTAAGATATATAACCTTCAAGGCGGGGGTTTAAATGAATGTTTTTTTGTGGGGAACAATTTGCATGAGATGTTATTTCATAATAAAGAGTTATGACCTTTATATTCTTTAAAGAGATGATTAAACATTATAAGAGTTGAAAGTGATTTGTACATGATGATGGGTTCAAGTTAATACCAAAGATAGTAATAAGAAATGAGGTAAAAAAAACTCATAAAAAGATAAGGCAAAAAAAATGAATGAAGATTTGAGCGGGGGTTATAAGGAAAGAAATGTTTGTTAAGGTAGGGCATAAAGAAATATGATTGATATACATAGGGTTTCTTTAAATACTACAGGAGATATGGAAATCTTATAATGATGATTTTAAGGCATGCTAATTTTGATTATTGTCGATTTTTTATTGAGAAGTTTTATATCAAACTTGTATGATACTTCCATGTTAACTAACAATAGAGTCTTTTACTTAGCTAGCTTCTGAGTAAAATTATATTATATTTAATATATTTTGTATACATGTAATACTTAAATGTATTTTCAATAAATATTATTAGAATGTAAGTAAATATGAACTTGAAAACTCTTGGTTTAGAGGCTTGGGGCTTAATGTGCAAACATTGTTGTTGAAATGAATGTAAACTTGATTAAGATGAGATATGTAGGTGTTTTCAAATGAAGAAAAGAACTATAAAGAGACTCAGATAAAGAAGATTATGTAGAGTTTGCATAATGAGTTAAAAGACAAATTCTATATATATATATATATATATATATATATATATATATATATATATATATATATATATATATATATTGGATTCGAGGAAACCCCACCCCCTAGAAAGCGCACTTTGTGGGTCCAGGTGAGTGAGTAAAATCCTGGTTGTCCCAGGTTTTTACAAGAAGTGCACACCTTGACTCGAACTCGAGACCTGTTGTGCAGATCTCAAACCCTTTGCCACCACGCTATACCCCTTGGAGCTAAAAGATAGTATGATTTAATCATGTAAAAAAAAATATCATGATTTTCATTCAGTTTAAGGCTCACAATACCTTTTGATGTTGTAAAATTTTAAGGCGTTACAATTATAAAATTCATAAATTATTATTCATTAATTTACATACAGTTTGTATGAAATTTTTAGTAGGATACTTTGTTATTAAATTAATTTCCATGCTATATAATGTTTTTGATGCAAGGTCTTTCCATGTATATATATATATATATATATATATATATATATATATATATATATATATATATATATATATATATAGACACGCGCGCGCACTTGCAAACTAAACTTCATTAATATCTCATTTTGTTCTGCTACTAATGAGATTGATTTTCCTCGTCAGAAGAAAATATGTCTCTTTGAATCTGCTGAGCATTTCCCTTTCTAAGCAAAAAAGATAGTTTAATTGATGAAGTATCCCTTTCTTTTTTGGTGCAATTGATTAGCTAGCTGGAGATTTATATCATTATTATAACAAATAAGTACTCCAGCGCACCATAAGTGTTCCATTATTTGGGCCTTTAATGATCTATTAAATGTGTTTTGTTTTCTTATCGTAATGTTTTTCTTTTTGAAAATATATTAAATTATTATTTTTAAATTATTTTAACGAATTAATATTAAAAATAAAAAATTATTTTAATATATTCTTACATCAAAACTTGCGCAAGCAATACATGTAAATCTTATCCACTTTGTGCCGGCCAAGAAGCCGTTTGTTCCCTTCTATTGTCATCATCGCCATGGGCGTGAGCAAACATGTCAAGGGACAAAAGCTAATTTCAGCAAATAACAATTTTTTTTTGGCAGTTATTAGTTAAAAGTCATCAAAATGCTGTTACGTCACGTTGGCAATAGAGTACAATCAACTCATAATGTGCCTTGTTTACCGTAGTTAGATAATGTTTGGAAATATAGTTAAAATTATGTTTTTAAAAAATTTTAATTTTTTTTATGTTTTTAATTTTTTTTTATTATTGATATAAAAAATATTTTTTAAAATAAAAAATACTTTAAATTATAATTGATGTCACACTCTCAAATACCCTCTTAATTCACATGGAATAGAAAATCTAAATAGACAACGCTTTGGTACTTATGTTTGAGAATATAATAGTAGTTATTTTTTTAATTATTTTTTATTTAAAAATATATTAAAATAATATTTTTTATTTTAAAAAAATTATTTTTAATATAACACATTAAAATAATTTAAAAATATATAAAAAACTTAATTTAAAATATAAAAAATTTAAAATTTATCTACCTCGTTTAAAATACAATACCAAAAAAGAGCTTATGTGTCTACTGTATTGATATTCTATTCAGGAGCGGAGTAGAAATTATATTTTAAGATTTTTTTTATTAAAAAATTAACTAAAATATTTTAACATAAAAAAAAATCTAAAAAATTAATTTAAAGTAAAAGAATTCAATTTTTATAAAAAAATCGTTAAGAGTCCCGTGACTGCACGCCTCACTTCATGGCCGCGCTCCCTGCGGCAAGGTAGAGGGAAACACATAATCACGTGATTCCTGATCAGATACCATACACGTGGCATATATAAATGTTTTGAGCCCCGCCTCAACGCCGCCCCAAAACGTGGTCCAGAAGATGGCGGCCACGTGCTAGCCACATCTTTAAAAAAGTTCGAAGCAATTATGAAGTATTGTCCACCGGAAAATTACTAGGAGAAAAAGAGGATTAATATCCCACTAGAAATTTAAGAGTGGTAGCTTTTATAATTATAATTATAAAAAAACTATAAATAATAGATTTTTTTTATAATTAGGTAATTTTTAATAAAATTTACGTAAGCTTATATTATGTATTAATTAATCAAATATTTTTTAAAAAATTATAATAAAAGAAAAGTATAATTTCAATTACAACTCTCTATACTATCAAATAAATTTTTAGTTATTAACTATCTAGTAAGTGGTTTAGTAGTAAGAGTTTGGAATCAAGGAATTTGCTTCTATGTGGTCTCAAATTCGAGCCTTATAGTTGTTAATATAATGATTATTAGAGCTTTATATGGTTGTTAATTTTAAGACTTGTTGGATTAGTCAAAATACGCACAAATTTGTTTAAACACCTATATTAATTAAAAAGGCACCTAAAAATCAATTTTTCAACCTATTTTTTTTTAATTCAAAGCACTTAAAAAAGAGCTCATACATCTTGAAAAACCTATAAACAACTTTTAAAAAACCAAAAATTCCACACAAAACCTGAAATAAAAAATCTTCCTAAATTTAGTTGTTTTTTAGGTAATTTCGAGGATGTTCTCTTATTATTACTAGAATCTAACAATTTTTTTTTTCTTCTTTTAAAAAAAAACTAAAATAGAAAAAAATAAATTTTTGCATCAAAATTAAATTGAAAAAACATTTAGGGGCAAGTAAATATAATTTATAAAATTAAAAATTAAATTAAATTTTTTATGTGAATTTTAAAACCAACATATTTTTTACTCTAAACCTTTATCTTTTAACTTTGTTCTTGATTTTGATTCAATTGTACTCGAATTTGGTTAAAAAAAATTGCAGTAGTGTAAAAAATTAAGAACTAAATTAAAAAGGAAAAATTTTAAATAATAAATACACGGTAAAATGTCAGAGAGTTAACAATGATGCGGGCACAGTGTTTGCCCGCGTTAATTAGTGTTTTATATAATATAATAACTGTTGAAACCCATTCCATGCACATGCTGTACGGCTAAAATACAAGATAGACCGAGGGAAGAAAATAGAACACAAATTATGAGAATAGTACGAAAAGAAACCATGGAAAATACTAAATAGGGAGATGTATTTTGTTGATAATCTAAGAAATATTACAATAAATACAAGAGCAAGGAAAACACATGGTAATGGTGTCTTTTAATGTGAGGAGAACTAGGACGAAGATCATTAGCGTTTGAAAAACAAAGTTTTTGACTTTTCTTCGAACTACGCTCCAACTTTATAACGCTGACGGAAAACATTATGAAACTGCACAAAGAGTTAAGTATGGTCGATTTAGAAATATAATTGTTTTTTTAAAGTGTTTTGATTTGAAATATATTAAAATAATTTTTTTATTAATTTTTAAAAATTATTTTTAATTTTAGCGTATCAAAATGATCTAAAAATACTACAAAAATATTAATTTAAAATAAAAAAACAATAAATAAAATTTAAATTTTTACGCTTTTAAAATAAAAAAACAAACAGGTATATAATATGGTTTCGCTATATGGATTATAAGCTTGGAATATTTTTTTAATGTTTAATTTTGACTGATGTTTAAGGTGATTGAAGGATATTTTTTTCTATTGCATGAAAAAATGATTAAAATTGATATTGTTTTTTATATTATTTTATGTGATAAACATGCAAAGGTACGAAGAATAATATAACTTATATTTTTCGTTTTAACAAGGATGGGAAACCAAAAGCATGGCTTCCAACACTTGCTGTCAAAATTGCACAAATATTTTTCCCATAAACGAAGGAGGACAAGTCGAATATGGAATATGCAAAAGAGCATACTTCTCAAAACGGTTGGTGTCAAAAAGTTAAAGGAACAAGAGTGTAAATAGACTACTCACTGGATCAATCCAAAATAGAAGCACCAAGTTGACGGAGCACTGGAAGGGTGGAACAAGTTGAAGACTACAAAGTGACAGTTTGACACATAGCTTTTAAACCCCTTCATATTAGCAGGTTGATTTGAGATTCTGCCATCTCGGGGTTTGACCGCATCTGGATTGGATTGGATTGAAAAAAAAAATAAAAAAATAAAAATTTATATATAATTCAGTAATTTGATAAAACTTAATTAAAAATTTAATTGTAACTTTTTAATTTTATTTTTTATTGTTTTATTAGAACAATGTTGTTTTGATTTTTTTAAAAAAAATTGACCTGAAATTAGGTAATCTTGTCAAAACCTGGAACCTAAATTTTAAACCGAGCCGGGTCTAAAAACTATAGTTTGATAAGGATTGGTATTTTAAATAAAAACTATGTTAAAAAATAATTTATAACATATTTTTAAATATTTTTTAAAAATTTATTTGATAGTGTTAGCTATTATTTTTAAAAATATATTAATTTATTTTTAATATCTGTATATTAAAATTATTTAAAAATATAAAAAAATATTTTTTTTTAAAAAAAAGCGTTTTTTCAAAAGTAAACATGCTAAAATAATAGTCGTTCTACTGCACGTGATGGATGGGTCCCATCTAAGGTCTGGTGCAGGTCCACATCACCCCCCCACCCCCCCCCAACTATTGGATTGTCAGCGTGGCATGTCGGTGGATCCAAGTATGGAGTCTCACGTGCCAAAAAGCGCTAAAATCCAATTTTAATTTTCAACTTATTTAAAATCACATGTAAAGCACTATTTAAAAGAAAAAAACCAAATTATTTTCGTCTATATGAGGTCAAATTCTTTTCAGAAATTGATAACTCGTTTCAGTTACTGTAGGGTAATTCAAAAAAAAATTTAAAAAAAGTTTCCTGAGTTATCCAAGTTATATTACATTTTTTTTATTTGTAACTCTTTCCTTGTATCTTCTTTTGACTACTTAAAACTCCTCTTTGATCAAATTACTTTGTACGGATGTTCCTACATCAGTGTTTGTGGGCCTACATTGAAGACAAATACATTGCCGAAATTAAGACCGGTTGCAGGGTATAAAATCCAATAAAAGGGCCTATTACATGATTCTGATTATGGTATGTGTGGAGTAATTACTAATTAATGCCCCCCCTAAGTACATGTGAGCCCGTGGATTGTATTTATTTTCTACTTACCAGTTGACCAAAACATTATAATGCCTGAGTTTTTCACTTTGTAGCCATAGAAATAATTTATCGTGTGTTGCTAAATTGAATTTTTTTTAAATGCCAAAAAAAAAAAAAAAAACTTTGAAAGTGAGGGTGTTTTAGGTTTTTTATTGGCTTATTAGTCATTAAGGATTATACTGTGATGTCTAGGTTTTGTTCTTTGCAAAAATATTTTTTTTTACATTTAGAATTGATAAAATTTAGAATTATTGACTGGAATTTTTTTAATTTTTTTATAAATTTTTAAACAGTTAAAATATTTATTTACCCATTATTAAAAAAGTATTGGGTTGGTTTATCCACCATTCATGTACATTTAAAGTACGATAGATAAGATAAAAATTAGGTTTGTATTTGGGGGTTGTATGTGTATGTTCACACTGATTTTTTAGGTGATTAGTAGGGCTAGGGGCTGTTTTGGTATTTCATGTTGACTTTTTTTTGTTTTTTAATCATAAAAGTTAATAGCTTGTGTTTAGCAAGCTCTAGCAAGTGTATGGTATCTATACCATTCAGGTAGCGAGGTGACGGCACATGCTGGCCAAACCTAACATTCTACTGTCTCCTCTTTCACATGAGGTGGTGTGTGATGAAGTATAGCAGTCAGATTGTCGTTGATAGTCGTTTTTTTCTTCTTTTTTTTATTTATACTGTCAAGTAAAGTGCATGATTGTCCTCTTTTTGTGGTTTTTGAACTTCAGTCCTTATTCTTTTAATTTATTATTTTGTTATTATTTCTTTTATAAAAGTTTTTTTTTCAATTTAGTCATTCAATTACAATTTCTCATTTGTTTTATTTTTTATTTTGATCTTTATTCTTTTTATTTTATTTTTTCCTTGGCCCTTTTGTTTTATTTTTATGGCCTTCAATCCCATCCTTCAATCAAAGTCTTTGATTTGTGTTTTCTTTTGTTAAAGTTTTTTTCAATTCAATTAACCCTTCGATTGAAAATTTTTGTTTGCTCTTTGGTTATTTTTTTTTATTTTCACCTTTTGTTTTTTAGATCTTTTTATGTAATTGATTTTTTTTTCATGGTTTAATCTTTTGACATTTGATTTGTTAGAAATTCGACTTTGTGCAATTTTATCACTCTGCATTATTTTTTAAAAAATATTAGTTTTTTTTATTTTCTTCAATTTCTTTTCTATGAGGTTATCGCGATCCCATGACTTAAATCTTGGGTTTTGCATGTATTTTTAGAATATATATATTTTTAATTTTTTTGTTTGATTTTTCAAGATATTATTCTAATTCATCTATAATTTATTTTTGTTTTATACAAATAAAATTTATTTTTTAAAATAAAAATATTATTTTTAAAATAATATTTCTGGTGTGTTCGGCCTAGTGTAATATTTCTTTAGGGTGTGAGTTTTTCTAGTCTGTTTTATTTGTGTTTATCTTTAGGTCATAGATTTTTTACAATGTCATTTTATATTTTATTGATTTAAATAAACAATTTTAATTAATATATTTAGATTAATGTCTCATTTTGGATGATTAAATATCTTAATTTATATTTATTTTTAAATTTATTTGATTTTTTTTTGTTATTGTTAATAATTTTTTTGTTATTTACATAGATAATTATTAATTTATTTAATTACCTATTTTGATAAACATTTCAATCTATACTTTAAATCTTAACAATCTATATACTGATATTTTTTTTTAAAAAAAATTATAACCCATTCCGGACCACGGGTTACAAAGCTGGGTATGCATGCTTTCCGCTGCTGATACCGCGCGCCAAGTTTGTGGGCCATGTAGATTGGGAGGTGGCTCCAGTATTATATAGCTTGTGGAGGAATTTTTTTATTTTTTTTCCTCATCAACTTAACTTTTGCCTATTGGATTTAAAAATTATATATATTAATCTTATAGGAAAATTATTTTATATCAAAATCTGAAAATTTATAAATTTCTTATTAAACACCCTAACCTAAGATTTACTAGAAGTATTCAACGAGGGGGCACGAACTTTGAACCATCCATCAAAATAAACCGGCCCTAAATATACGTTGACAAATGTTATATTCAATAGTCAATGCGGAAAGGTTTGACCATGCCTTGAAACAAGGCCGTAATTGTGTCATGAAAAGTGTGCTCCTCGCAATTCCCAACGTAGCTCTTACATGTTTAACAGGAAGGAAACTTAATTAGGTCATACATCAAGTGCCTGCACAGGATATGAAAGGCAAGAAAACAACGTTGGAGCCCTAGATTATGGTTTCTTTTAGCGGTTAGGCATAATGATACTTGCTTCGAGTTCTATGTTCCTAGCTAACAACTGCGGTTAGAATGGGGTTTGGAAGTCCAAAATGACATGCTAACTAGAAAGAAATAAAAACAGTTGCGAGTAGCGGCAATGGCAAACAAGAAGTAGCAAGATGTCCCTCTTTCCCGCCTTAAATCTTCAACTAACTTGTCATATTTTAACTGACAGAAAAGGAAACGTAACTTGTCAGTTGGTGGGCTTGTGTGTTTTCAAGAACAAGGCACAAAATGATGCAGTTAATTAGTCTTGCTACTCTATTAGATTATTTGATTCCAGAAAGTGTTCCCGCCCTCTCTAGATTCTAGATCAAGCTACCAGTGGTCAAATGATTAATCTATCAGCAAAAGCTCAGTCAGTGGAGCCCATCATCACTGAACTCGATGGGATTTACGCAGCGTTTAAGGTTGTATCAGTTCGGGCCTCTGCATGCAACTGTACGTCTCCTATCATATCCCTGCCAGAATGAGTGGTGAAGTGTCACTGCCCTAGTTGGATTCATCATGCTAGTAGCTTCTTCTAGCTAGATTGATAAAGTATGGAAAAGTCGACGGGAATTTTAGAGAAGACTGAAGATAAGAGACCGATCTGGTGTGGAAAAGCCGACGAGAATCTGAAAATGAGGAGGAAATATCGAAGTAAGCTGGCGAAATTGTTTAGAATATAGTCATAGGCAATAAATTCCGTTGCTTCTTTCCTACTTGAAGATAAGCTGGCCAGTTTTTTTCAAACAAGCGTATAGTCCTTGAGATTTTCTTTCTTCTTTCCAACCTGATATCGACTGCATGCCTTGAGAAAAACCAGCGGCTCTACCAGTTCCTCCGGTAACAAAAACACATGATGTGACCAAGTCATTAATTAACCTTAAAATCGATTTGATTAACAAGACAAGGATTCTTTATATATATATATATATACACACACACACATACCCCCCTATTTTCCACGTATATAGTCACACTTGCTCATGTAGAATAATTAAGAACACGTAACCACTGGATCTTTCTAATGAAGCAGTGCCTGCACATACAAATAACACGAACTCGATCAATAAATATGGGTGCCACCACATGAGGTGGCACGCATCTCCTTAAGAATCAAATCAAATAAAAAGAACCCACCAACTGAAGCGTGAAGTTAACTTATTTTTCAGGAGAAAATTAAGGGGTAATTTGATATTCAAATTATTTGGATATACAGGTCTCTGTTGACTGTGACTGGATATATAATTTTGGCAGCTGCGGAACAAACAAAGAATTTAAAAATATTGGATACTGGGATTAGGTAAGTCACTCCCTGCATGTGAAGTGTAGATATTCTTGATAAGATGCTGCCTTATTAAAGAAAGACAGTCAGGCTTTAATGTTTCTGGCTCTCGTTTGAAGTTTTTATGGGAAAGTGTGTGATGCCCCTGAGCACAGTGATGGAGAATCATGGGGGCCTACTGTCGGGTCCAAATCAAACCGGGCCATGCGAAAGATACAGGCATTAAGACCACAATAATGTTGTCTTCGGCTACGCTTTACGACCTGGGCTAAAGTTCTTGCAACTGGTTTCGATTGGCCTAGAGATGGTTATGGGTTGTTGATTCACTCCAAAGTACACGAGCACGACTGCACGAAGAGGGAGTATTGTCACGTGAATAATGGCAGGATGATAGTATTCCCGTTCCACTGCTTATTTATCCAGTTCCAGAGTTTTATTTATAAAATGGTTATTAACCTTCGTTTAACTGGCTGGTTATGTCCACCATAACTATAACTATATAGTAGATGATTTAATAATAAAATCTTAAAATTAAAGAGTTTGTTTTTTATATAATTTAAATTCGAGGTATATAGTTACTAATATGATGACTACTGGAAATTTATATTGTTATTAACTTTAGAGTCAATGAAATTAGTCGAGGTATACGCAAACTGATCCGGATATCAATATTAATATAATAATAATAATAATAATAATAATAATAATATGTACAGCATATACACACACATTCGGTCCTATTGCCAATTAAGGTGTTTGATTATGCTGCTCTTAAGTACTGGACGATGATTTTCTAGGTGCTAGCTAGTAATCTGGGAGATAAATAAATATTTTTGCATCCACCGAGTTAATTGTAGTGCGAATTTAACCTGCCAAAGGTATATGTTGTAGTGGGGGAAAATGACTCTAAAAAGCTTGTTTTTTTTTTTTTTTTTTTTAATTTCTTTCTCAATTTCCAGAATTAAAAAAAATACTTTGATATTAAAAGCAACTAACTGGTTTTAGAGAAACAGTATTCTACTCTAGATACAAAAACTTGTTTGTTGGAATAGTATAATGACAATTACGCTTTTTTATTAAAAAATCCAATAATATAAAAAAGCATTGAAGTCTTTTCATATTATTCATTAATTATTACTAGTTAAATTAACAGGGAAAAATAATTTTTTTCCCACATTAATTGCACAATAAAACAATCAAAATACTATTAAAAATAAAAATAAATAAAATTGACATCAAGAGATTTTTTTTATATTTTTAAAATGATTTTTTATTATTATAATGTCAATCAAAGTATAACTTAATATTTAATTAAATATAAAAAAATAATAAACAATTACAAATCACAATAAAACAATACAAATAACTTTCAAAGCAAAAGCTTTTTGGACATCATTTTATCTTGTTTCTCAAGAAAACTAAAATGGTCTACATCTGCAAAGCTCAAAGCTTCTTTTTTTTTTTTTTTTTCTGTGGCTTGAATAATTTTAGTGAGGACTTTCATTTGGTAGGCAATTTGCTGGAGACCTAAAGGACCTACAATAGAGAGAGGCTGGTTACTTTAACATGTCTTGACTTTTCTAATTTTTCAGTCAAGAAAAAACTTTTAGTGCTGTTTAAAAAGAGATGTAGTTTTTGTTTAATTTTACATAAATTACACCACTCATAACATTAAAAAAATCAAATTATATTTGGGCCTTTCCATAACTAGTGTAATAGAACTTGAATTTGTTTTTTTTTTAAAAAAAAAAATTAGATTGGGTTTATAGATGACAAACTTCTATAAAATAAGTTTCTTATCAAGATATGAACCTTTAATATATAAATTAGTAAACATGAAGGAGAAAAATGACATATAACAAAGAAAATGAGAGAACCTAGAGAAGTAGATGTTGTGATTATTGTATTTATGATTTTGTATTGAAATTTATGTATTTGTTACTTGATAATCTTAGATATTTATACACCTTTAAGGTTATATAGATCGTTTTGTGGACAATGACGTTCACAAATATATTATGTAGAGTAATCATGAAGAATATTTACTTTATCACGAGGGTAACCTATAAAACAAATTATTCATATAAGTATCGCATTATTAATTTATAAGACAAGATAGATGTCGTTATGATAATTTATATGCCTACACTGGTAACTTGTGAAACAAAGAATACTAGTAAATAGTTACGATGATGCCATGGAAAATGCTTAAACATTATATATTGTCTAGTTGGATTAAATTTAAGGATTGAATTGAAAAATTATTGAAGATCGAGGGACTAAATTGAAGAAAATAAAGAAGTTAGGTTTGGCACATGGAACAACTAATTATTTTTTAGCTATGCATGCAACTAATTCCCATATTTGATGGTTGTGTTCTTTAATATTATTAGATTTGTCTCAATTAGATCTTTTTCTTGATCTAACACATATCAACGACAAAGTTATGATGACATTATAGTAGCCTATCCTTCCTTTCTTTTTTTTCTTTCTTGTTTTCTGTGTTTTTTTCTTGGTTTCTAAACCAATATGTCTTTTTTATGTTTTTCTTTTTGCTTGAAAAAATCTATTATTATTACCATCATCATCATCATTTTATCTTTGTTAATTGGCTGGGCCTCTAGGCTAACTAGTTGACTGGATAGTAGCTGTTGGGCCAAGCATAATTTTTTAAGGTTTTTATTTGTTGCTGGGCTTTTAGTTTGGCCTCTCTCTTTTGGGTCATGGGCCTTTTAGTTTGGCCCATCACATCACAAAGTCATGTATTTATAACTCTCGTAACTGAGTTGCAAGTCCGGAAATGTATAAATTAGAGTTTTCAATGTTTATTTTCATGTTAGCATGGAAATCATTTATACAATTCGTGTTTACGAAGTTATAACAAATTGTCTCAAAGGCGGGACTTTTTTTTTTAGCCACTAATATTCATTAGGGCATTAATGGATATTAATCAGTCAATCCTAAACCACTTTTATTTTTTAATTTATATTATCGCAGAGCTGAGTTTAAGTCCAGCCCTAAACCTAATAATTTCTCAAAAAGTTAATAAATAGATTAGATTAATGTGTTATTTTTTATGATTTTTTTTATTTTAATATATTGATATTAAAAATAAATTTATAAAAATAAAAAAAATATATTATTTTAATATATTTTTAATAAAAAAAACTTTAAAAATCCATCATCTCCGCAACCCCCTTAATTTTAGAGACTATCTATCATGTTTTCAAGATCCGAGAAGGCTCATCTTGTGATGAATTTGGGTTACTTCGAAGCCTTAACTATTACGGGAAGAGTTTTATTAATCTCCACTAGAAGAAATATAGTTCTGGGCCAAACTATAAGAACAAAACCCAGGACTTCATCAAAGCAAATTCAAAAAATTGTCATCATCGATCTGTAACCAGAAACAAAATGCCATTATCATACAGATTCGACATTTTGGAAACCAATGGAATTATCTCCAGCTCTGCCTCATTCAACAGGGATATGCCGCAATCATGGCGGTAAGATTATTGACAGCATAGTGACATAAAACAACATGTATAAAAAGTAAACGAATTCAAACGATCCTGCCTAACATCATGAGCAGAATTTAACCTAAAACAAAGTGTAATACAGTATTCATACCAGATGGAAGCAGAGGATTGACTAGCTTTAATGGCGAGTTGGAAAAATCATTGTTATTGTAAGCAAACGACACTTTGATTGCTGCAAATTGTCTCCATGAAATATTAGTAAGAAGGTGATGCACACAAGCAATACGGATGGAAAACGAAATGAATTATATATAAAGCCAGGCAGGAGGATAAATGCTAAGCTTGCTGAAAGAGGATAAGAATCAAGAAAGGATGCGGCTGAGAGTTGATCTTTTGGTATGGTTTTGTCTTATTATACGGGAAGTGGATATTTAACTTCTCTTTTCCATGAACTTCTTCTATAAATATAGTTTTTTTCAGGACTAGAAACTTAAGTCTATATTAATTACAAAAATCATGTTAAATAAATTTTCAATGGTAGATTTTTCTTCGTATCAAAATTCATTTTGTTCTCTGGGTTTTGGAGATTTTTTTTTTCTATGCTTCCAACAACCGTTTGCTTTTCTACATGTCCCATCAAGTCAGACTGAACATTTAGATTACTAATTACAAAATTATTGCACACAAAATCCTAACACAGTTGCATCTGTAATTAATATATATATATATATATATATATATATATATATAAGATTGTTTTTCATAAATATATAACAAAGTTTGAATTAATCAACTGCTAGGAGTTGGTCGTTGCCTTGATTTTAACCAATTTTTTTTTTTTTAAAAAACAAAGTGTTGCTTGAGCATATTGTTTATTAATCATTATTATTATTACTAGAGAATTATCAAATATAAATAAAAATACCAACATAAAAAATACCATTAATAAATTATGGTGATATTTATTGATAAGAAATAACGTCATTGTTTTCTTAGGTATTTACTGATATAAATTTTATGTGGGTGAATACCGAAGGAATTATAATTAGATATCAAGAAATGAAAAAAATAAAATTATAACATGTCAATATTACAAACAGAATTTCTGATGAAATATATCCGTCTCTAATATCTATTAGTGAATACATTGGTAATACTTAAGTTATAATATGTCAGACGATCCCCCTTCTCTCACACCCTCATTTCTTATTCTTCTTCCTTTTTATCTGTAGAAAATAGCATTTTTTTATCTTTATTTTGTTACAAATCAAGCTCTCATTATCATAAATTCAGCCATGCCAAAACTTAGTCTATCAATATCCCTGTCATGGTTCAATTTTTTTTTTTTTAAGACTTGCCACATCAAGTAAGCAAAACAATCCATTTTTTATGTCAAGTTTTTAACATTTTATGTAGTATGTGTAGTTTTTTATGTGAGTTTACTTATTTTATAGTTTTTTTTTATAGAAATTTATTATATGAATGTATGATTTGTACATGTTAGGGTTTGCTTCAGAATTTTTTTAAGAATGTATTTTTTTAGTAGTTTGATGGCATTATGTTTGACTTTGAAACTTAAGTGTTTTATAATGAAATAAATAATGATTTATTTAATTGGTATGTTTCATATTTTATCAATTTTATTGTTAGGTTGAAAATTTAGATAAATTGAAATTTTTTGGAGAAAATTGATAATCATTAAAGAATACTGTTAAAATAGATTGAATAATTTTGAATTCAACCAATGATAGCTAATTATTTGAGTATCGATAATTTGTTTAGTACATTATTAATTAATACATGTTCTCATCAATATTCTATATAGGTTTCATATAAGTAATGGATGATCGTTCTTGGATGTATTGAGTTTCATTTGAAGGATTGCGCAAGACGGATTATTGTAATGAGGTTGAGAGTTTTATTAATTACACACTATCTAATCTGAGAAATATTAGTGGAGGCAGTATTAAATATCCATGTAAAAAGTATAAAAATAAAAAGTTTTTCGATGCAGATGTTACGATGTATCTTCTACAAAAAAGATTTATGAAAAAAATACTTGTTTTGATTTTCAAACGGAAAAGCATATATTCCTTGTGAGACCACGGTAGAAAGGATGTTGGGTCAACTTCTAGTTCTAATAACGTGCATAGAGTTGTAGATGATAATAATAATCATTATAGAAGTATGATTATAGATGCAATGAGAATGAATTAGGGTTATGCAGGTAAATATACAATTGTAGATGAAGAACCAAATGCTGATACAACCAGGTTTTTGAACTTTTAAAAGATCCCGATTAATCATTATGAGATGGATGCATAAATCACAATAAATTATCGACCATTACATATATGTTCACCATCAAGTCAAATTATAAGCTAAGTAAGGCTAGTTACAACAGAACCATCGAATGAGCAAGAAACATTTTACCTGAAAGGAATAGGCTGAAAGAGAACTTCTATACTACTAAATCCATGATGAAACCCCTTGATCTAAGATTCTAGGGAATTAACATGTGTCCAAACTTTTGTATATTATACTACTTTGAAAATGCAATTTTGATTAAGTGCACAACTTGTGGGAATGCTTGTTATAAACCTGAAACTAGCAAGGGAAGGACTCTTGTCGCACATAGAAAATTAAGATATTTTTCAATCACTCCTAGACTACAAAGGTTATTCATGTTTTCAAATGTTGTTGAGCACATGATATGGTATCATTCACATGATGTGGCTGATGGGGTCATGATACGCTTTTCCGATGGTAAAGTCTAGAAGCGATTTAATATGGTATATCCTTATTTTTCAATGGAACCATGAAATGTACATGACGAGTTATGTACAGAAAAATTTAACCTATTTGGGTCATTTTTTGTACTATATTATTGTTGGTTGGTGATACTCACAGTTTATAACTTGTTATCGGGGATGTATATGGAGCTGGAGTTAATATTTTTACTATAGTCATACCCGGTCCTAATAGTTTGGGTAGGAATATAAATGTTTGTTTTTTTTACCGTTGATTGATAAGTTGAACCAGTTGTGGTCATTTAAAACTTTGATGTATGATGTCAAGAGAAAACAAACTTTTCAAATGAAGACAACTTTGATGTGGACTATCAATGATTTTCTTGTATATGAGATGGTTTCTAGTTAGAGCACACATTTAAAATTAGCATGTTTGTACTGTATAAAAAATAATAAAGTCTTCACCTTAACAAATAATAGTAAAACATCTTTTTTTTGTTGCCACCAGAGGTTTTTGCCAACCGATCACAAATACAAAAAAACATAAAGGACTCCTTTATAGATATAGCTAAAAGAGATGTTGCACCACTGATATTGTTGGGTGTAAAAGTGTATAATGGGGTCTCGTAGTACGAGTGTATTGTATTTGGTTTTGAATCTGGTAAACAGAAGTTTTCTGGTTTTGGTGTAACCCACAATTGGGTAAAACAAAGTATTTTTGGGAGCTTTCTTATTGGAAGACTAATTTTATTCACTATATTCTGGATATGCATATAAAAAAGAACTTTTTTGAAAATATTTTTAACATGATGATGGATATGAAACAAAAGAAAAAAAGGATACATGAAGGCTAAAATGGATATACCTTTCTTTTGTCATTGTAAGAATATGGTGTTGGTTTATGATAAGTCATAAGTCGCAAAACCCAAAGCCAAGTTTTCTTGGAAAAAAAATCCCAATTACTTGTCTACCAATGACTTATGAGTCTGTGTTTTCCTGATGGATATTCTTTGAACATAATCTATATTTGTGAAACCCTAGAAATTTATAATTTAACTATGCGAATGTGTGAACCCTCATGTAAACGTAAGATTAAAAGTGGTAATATTTTAATGAGTGATGGAAACCAAGATTAGAAATAATAGATAAATAATGATATATAATGGAAGAGATAACCCCCATAAAATAAATTTTAGTTTAGAATTCATAATGGCAGAGAAACTGGTAACATGTTTTGATGGATGAAATATTGAGAAGAATAACAAAATGTTTCTAGGAAATAAGTGAGGTAATAATAAAATACATTATAATAAATGATAGTGCAATGAAAAGGATAGGACTGTAGGTGCAAGCACCGATTAAAAATCAATGGCGTTATTTTGAAACGGTAATAAGCCCAATAAATAAATAAAGGTGAAAATTATAAAATGAATATATTTCAAAATAATAAAATGACCTTAAAGGTTTAGAAGGATAATTGATATGATTTTATGTGAAGATTGAATAAGAAAAATCTAGATTGTTTATGAAAAGTCATGAACTGATCAATTTTACATTAGAAAGCAGAGCTCACAATCCAATCGTTGGATCAGGAAGCAATTTTGCATGAAGTCTATTAATATGTTTTTCTACCTTGGTTAAAGATCCCATCCCAATTGGAGTTTAGTAAAGACTAGCGATTTAAGCAGAAATAAATCGGCTGGTTTACATGAAAAATAAAATAAAATACATAAAGGCATAAATGAGGGACATAATTGTAATTAGGGGAAAATATGCCTTTAAAACATAAAAAGGCCATCAATTCAATAAAAAAAAAGTGAGAGACAATAGAGAATTTGGCTACAGATAGAAGTGCATAATTTGGAGGAATCAATAATACTCTGGTGACCATATCTCTAGAATCCACCATTGGATCATGCTGAGTTTTGGATATATTGTTCATCTCACACTCCTCTACTAACTGACTGGAGGGATTTGAAAGAACACAATATGTTTGACAGAACGCATCATCTGAATGTTTCTAGAAAATAAAAGGAAATAATTCTGTAGGGAAGTTTTGGTCGCCGACTGATTTCTCTCCCGTCCGCCATTGGATCATGCTCATTCTTGGATATATGGTGTGCCTAGATGTTGCCTTCAATCTAGATGGTGGAGATTAGAAATGCATTCTCTGGCAAGGATTTGGTCATGTTGAACAGTAGCTCGTCCATTTTCAGGTTAGCTCGGTTTTATTCTGATCTAGGGAGATCCAAACATTGGAGCATTATGAGTTTTAGATATATTATGCACCACTCTATGATATGTAATCTGACTGTTGGGTTTCAAACAATAATCAGAGGTTGATGACTTATTTCCTTTTGAATCTATTGCTAGTTTTGGGAAAATTTAGTAAACTTGATTAAATAAATGTTTTGATGAAATTAGAATTGTGTGGGTGTAGGTTTTATGGAAGATCTAATGGTAAAATATTGTGTAAGAAAAGTAAGAAATATTGCTATAGGAACATTGCTATTATTTGGAAAATAATCATTATCATTAACTACTCAATTTGCCAAAAATACTTATGGCTAGCTTTAAATATGTTTTATTTTTTAAATTTCTTTCATTTCAATTTCTTCATGGTTCCACACAACCAACAAGTTAGCTTTTTATTCAATCAACATGTTCATATTGCAATGTTCCTTACTATTTTTACACAATAATCATTCTTCCCCTTGTATAAAGAATAGAAAATTAATCTATAATAATACTAATAACAAGAACTTATTTTACCATTACATCTTTCGTAAAACTTACACCAACACAGTTATAATTTTATCAAAACATGTATTTAATCAAGTTTACTAAATTTTACCAAAACTAGAAATAGATTCAAAAGGAAATACGCCATCAACCTCTTATTATTATTTTAAACCCAACGGTCAGACTATATATCATAGAATTGTGCACAATATATCTCCAAATCATAATGATCCAACAATTGGATTTTCCTAGATCTGAATAAAACTGAGCTAACCTAAAAATGGACGAGCGACTGTTTAACATGATTGAATCTTGCTGAAGAATACGTTTCCAATCTCAACCGTCAAGATTGAAGGCAACATCTAGGCGCACCACATATCCAATAATACGCATGATCCAACGGTGGATAGGAGAGAACTCAGTCGGCGACCAAAACTGCCCTGTAGAATTATTTCCTTTTGTTTTCCAGAAACGTTCAAATGATGATTTTTATCAAATGAATTTTGTTTCTTCAAATCCATCCGGTCAATGAGTAGAGGAGTGTGAGAAGAACAATATATCAAAAACTCAGAATGATCAAACAGTGGATTCTATAGATATGGCCATCGGAGTAGTATTGAATGGTTCATCATTTTGTTGTAATAATAATAATAATAATAATAATAATAATAATAATAATAATAGGAGAAATCCCAAAAGGAATGAGTTTCCTTATTTTGATCTAATTTTGTTATATTATAGAGGTAGGGAAATTGTTTGAATGTTTTGCTTTAGAATTGGTTTGAATTTGTGATTTAATGATACCAAATGACCTTGGGTGATGTTGTTTTTGCATGAAAATAAGTTGGAAGTTGAAAAGGATTTCCAAGGAATGAAAATATTCATTGTCCAAAATTTTACTTCCTTTGCTTGCCCTTAATGAAACTATGATGTAGTATTTAAATTAGTATTTTTTTCCACTTATAATATAGGATAGAAAAGTCAATGACCATAAAAAAAGAGGAAGTGTGTATATGTTTGTTTAGTACTTGGGATGAAATAACATGGCTGAGAAATCTATAATTTGGATGCCAAAAGTTTGATTATGATTTGATGCTTTAAATGTGCTATTTTTATTGTAAGGTTGTATCTTTCTATATTCTCTCCAGATGTTATCATACATGTCTTTTTTTCTATCTCAATGGATAGCAATAACATGCTATCATTACAAAATACATTACGATGTTAAGATGTTAATTGAATTTTTGGAATGATTTTTAAATTAAATAGTAATCATAATTAAAATAAATTACATTGTGGCTTTATCTATTAATGCGAATTTGCAAGTTAATAAAATTTTTTGTAGTCTCTCATAGGAAATGTGTTGCCGATTTGGTTTATATAATGATAATGTTATTATCTTTTTATAATTAATTTGTTTAGATGATGAAGAGAAGGTTATTAGAGAGTAAGATGGACAGGAACACTGTTGGTTTTTCTGGCAGCGCTTATAATAATCATGGGTCGCTAGGTGTTGACCATGACTAGACACCTTAGACACAAGCATCCTCTTTCAACGCAAGCTCGTCTAGTGTGAGGGTGAAACGCAGAGGGGGTATCTCTTCTAAGTAGGATGTATATACTAAGAAATATATTGCTCCTAAAAGTCTTACTGTAACATGTAAGTTTTTTCCCTTTTAGTGCACAATAAAAAAATAAACATCAATGAATAATTTTTGAATAATTAGTTTCAATGAATGACTGGAATTTCAGGTTTATAAATGTGGAGGTTGCTCACATGATTACGTTGGTGATGAAATCATTAATAAAAGTGTCTTTGTTTCATTGGAGTTAGGTTTTTAAAAATTCTGAATGAAAGCCTATAATTGATGTTCGGTTCAAAAAAGTTCAAGGTTAGTATATACATAAATTTTTATTATTTAATCTGGTTAGTTTTTTAATTTTAATAAACTAATTATTTTATGAAATTGACGTGCAAGGAAAAATCTTATTCATAGTAAGTTGTCAACACTATTTATATGAGTGTGTGAGAGAATCACAACGCTATTAGGTAAGATTGAAGTTAAAATGTGATATTTTCTTTTAAAAGTGTTCAAATTTTAGTTTTCATAATTTTAACCGATAATGTTTTTCTACGAACCAAGTTATATGATTTCTAATATAAGGCACAAAAAAAAATCAAAGAAATATGCAGAACAAAAGGTTTTTCAAGCCAGGAAGACGTGGTTGTGTGGAGAGATTTAAAATCTCTTTCATCTTAAAGGCTATACAAGATGCTTATATCAAACACATGATGTCTAAGAGTTTCTGTTGCATTCGTGATTTGGTGCAGAGAACTGAAATAAGAAGATTCATAGTCTCATTGCCACACACACTAATGGATCTATTTCGTTCGTTTCACATGAAATTATTGCTTTTATATGAGAATATTTAACTAAAAATAGTGTTTTTATAGGCTACAGTGCTTGGATACAATCTAAAATTGATGGAGTTTTTTTTGTTGAAACTCATATGCAAAATGAGAACCATCAGAAAAGGGGTACAACAACTCATGAAGAGCTGAGTTTAGAAGTTTGTGATAAGTTGAATTTTAACAATTTTTTCTTAAATTATTATTATTATTATTATTTAAATTTGATGACTTATTTTTATTTTCTTCGGAAACATGTAACACTTAATTGTAGAAGAGATATGAAGACGATCCTTCAACCTATTTGGAATTCAATTCAAATTTATGGTTTGAAGCTGGATTATTTGGTGGACCCAATAAAAATTGAGTTTACAGTATCTTCAACACTACAACTGATGATATGCGAATGGGTCGTAGTGTATTGATCATTAGTTCCTTGTAATTGGGTTCAAGCTAACAATCTTTGGTCGTTCAGGTGATTATTTGAGAATAAGTTCAAGCTCAGATGACTTGACTTAGTGCTGAGATGACCTAACTTATATATGAGATGGCTGGTCTGAGGGATAAAGTGAATATCCTCAAACAGCTGTTGGCAACCCTTACTGGTACAAGTGGTCAAACTCGTCGCTCTCTTGGTTTCGATGAAGGTCTGCCTTCTCCTCCTCCTCTAGCTTATGTTCACTAGATAAATTGTATTGAATAATATTTTTTAAATTAATAATACAAATTTAGTTTTATTATATCATTTTAATTATTTTTTTAAAATATTAAATATAATACTGGTAGAATTATTGACAAACTATTTTATTGAAAAACAATTACAGGACTTGCTATTATTAGATGTAATTCATTAACAATTTAATTTTGTCGATAATATGTATATGATCACCGATGGAAATACCAACAGTTTATTTACGTCTGTAAATCCATCAATTATTATATTACCGATAAAATGATCAATAAAACAAAAATCACTGACGTTATATTTTTCAACAACATCTTTATGTCCATTATTATGTCAGTAAATTTATTTTTTGACAAAATCAATATTTAAACAGTAACAAAATATTTCATCAGAGTTATCACTACCAGAAATTCGCTTAATAGCAACAGATTTACTGACAGAATATTTCTGTCGGTAATTTGAGGTTGAAATTACCGACAAAACTTTTTCCATCCGTAATTTAGTTGGTAACTACCGACTGACACTATCCGTCGGTAGTTACCGACTGAATTACGAATGAAAAGTTCAGAATTAAAAAAAAAAAGCGGGTCGCTGACGTGGAGGTTTTGGCGGGGTGGTTTTTTCTAACGGAATCATCGATGGATTTAAAACAGCAGACCCGTACAATGACATGACCGGTTCATTGTTAAAAATATCGACAGAATCATCGACGGATTTGAAATGGCGGATCTATACGGTGATGTGTTGATTTTTTCGTTAGAATAGCCGACGGACTCACCGATGGATTATTCCGTCGGTGAAACCGTTGGAAAAAGTTAATATAATTCCCTGCCTGCTGACCTTTTCCTCCCCCATTTCTCCTTCTTTATCCTAATCCCAACTCTCCCCATCTGCAAATAACCAGCCCCCAAACAAAAATCTCCCTCATCTCAGCACAACAAGTTATATTTCTTGAAGTTTTGTGGTCACAGCATCCATGTTCTGATTTGCCGATGGATTTTATTAATTTTTGTAAGTAATTCTATCTTTTTAAATTTTAACATTTAAATGTCAATTTTATTGTTGTTTTTTTAGTATATGTATTTTGTTAGTAAATGTACATGTTTTATTGTTATTTCTCAAACAAACTTGTAGTATATGAATGTATAATTTTATACCTGTTATGGTTTGTTTTAGATTTTGTAAGATTGTATTTGTTTGTAACTTGTTAAAACTTTATGGAATTACCGAATTACATGTGTTGTGTTGAAATAATTAATAGCTTGCTTAATGAGTCCGTTTTAAGTTTTATCAATGGTATTGCGGTGTGGTAATTTCCAAAAATTTATATATATTAATTTGTATGGACATTGATAAATGATAATGAATATTTAATATTTATGAGAAGTTGTGTTGGTTTGTTGGATAATCTCGAGGTAAACTAATATTTTTGCAAGTTTATTTACCTAACTTAGTTAATTAATACATGATGTCATCATAATTTTATAGAGGTTCGATATAAGTCATGGATGATCGTTCATGCATGTATCGAGATTCACCCCAAGGATTGTGGAGGATGGATTATTGTAACGGGGTTCAAGATTTTATTAATTTCGCAACATCTATTCCTAGAAATTTAACTGGAGGCGGTATTAGGTGTCCATGCAGGAAGTGTCAAAATAAAAAGTATCTGCATCCAGATGTTGTAATGATGATTGGGTCAAATTCTAGTGCTAGCAACGTGCATGAAGCGGCAAATGACAACATTAATCCTTACAGAAATATGGTTATGGATGCAATGAGAATGAATCAAGGTAATGTCAGTCAATGTCCAATCGTAGAATAAGAACTTAATGCAGATGCAACTAGGTTTTTTGATTTGTTGAAAGATTCTGACGAACCATTATGTGATGACTGCATAAACCACAGTAAATTATCGGTCGTGGCATAGGTGTTCATCATCAAGTTAGATCACGGGTTGAGTGAGGTCGGATATGATAAAATTATTGAATGGATAAGAAGCATTTTACCTGAAGAAAATAGGCCGAAAGAAAACTTCTATGCTGTGAAGTCCATGATGAAACCCCTTGGTTTAGGATACCAAAAAATTAACATGTGCCCTAATTTTTGCATGTTATACAACCTTGAAAATGCTGAGATGACCGAGTGCATGACATGCGGGCATTCCCATTACAAACCCAAAACTGACAGGGAAAAGACTCTAGTGGCATATAAAAAACTTAGATACTCCCCAATCACACCTAGACTGTAGAGGTTATTCATGTCACCAAGGATTGTTGAGCACATGACATGGCACCAAGCACATGATGCGGCTGATGATGTGATGGTGCATCCTTTTGACGGCGAAGCATGGAAATACTTTAACAGTGTGCATCATCACTTTTTAACTGAATTAAGGAATGTGCGTCTTGGGTTGTGTACAGACGGATTCAACCCATTTAGGTCATTTTCTGCTCCCTATTCTTGTTGGCCTGTCATACTTACAGTTTATAACTTGCCACCGAGAATGTGTATGAGGACGGAGTTCATGTTTTTATCTACTGTCATACCCAGTCCAAGCAACCCGAGACGGAATATAGATGTTTGTCTTCGACCGTTGATTGATGAGTTGGCGCAGTTGTGGTCCTCCGGAGCTCTGACTTATGATATATCGAGAAAATAAAATTTCCTTATGAGGGCGGCTTTGATATGGACTATCAATGATTTTCTAGCTTATGGAATGCTTTCTGGTTGGAGCACGCATGAGAAACTCGCATGTCCATATTGCATGGAAAACAACAAGGCATTCACACTAGTAAACGGAGGTAAAGCTTTTTTTTTTACTGTTACCGTCGCTTCTTGCCACTTAATCACAGGTACAGAAAGAACAAAAAAGATTACTTTATTGGCAGAGTTGAAAAAGATGTTGCATCCCCGCGCTTTTCTGGTGAAGAATTGCATGATGTTGTATCAGAGTACGGTGACATTGTGTTTCGCCTTCAATCAGGTAAGCAAAAGTTTTCTAGTTTTGTTTTGACCCATAATTGGGTAAAACAAAGTATCTTTTAGGAGCTTCCTTATTGGAAGACCAATCTGCTCTGCCATAACCTTGACGTCATGCACATAAGAAAGAACGTGTTTGAGAACATTTTCAACACCGTCATGGATGTGAAGGGGAAGACAAAGGACACATCAAGGCTAGATTGGATATAGCTTTATACTGTAATCATAAAAATATGGAGTTGGTTTATGATGAGTTACGAGCCACAAAACCAAGGGCAAGCTTCGCAAAACCAAAAGTCTGTGTTTTTTGGATGGACATGCATCGAACATATCAAGGCTGGTTAATATAGAGGACTGCAGATTGTATGGAATGAAGAGTCATGACTGCCACGTGTTTATGCAAACACTTATCCCATTAGCTTTTTGTGATTTGTTGCCAAAGAGAATATGGGATGCACTGACGGAGATTAGTCATTTCTTGAGAGATATATGCTCCAGCAAGTTGAATGTTGAACACATTGAGAGGCTTCAAACGAATATCATCGAGACACTATGCAAACTTGAGATGATATTTCCTCCATCATTTTTTAACTCAATGGAGCATCTCCCTATACATCTATCATTCGAGGCAAAAGCTGGAGGACCAGTCCAGTATAGATGGATGTACCCATTCGATTGGTTAGATATTACAGTTGCAATGTAATTCATATATAAAAGTATTTTCTATGCTTTTCTTAATTAAAAATACTTGAATTGTAATTCAATGTAGGTACTTGTTTAATCTCAAGAAAAATATTAAAAACAAGGTGCATGTTGAGGCTTTGATATATGAGGCATTGTTGAGGAGATCTCAATATTTATCTCGTACTATTTCGAACCTCATCTGAGAACGAGAATTAATCGCGTTCCACGGCATGATGATGGCGACAAAGTGCCTTCCAGTGGGAACTTATCAATATTCTCTAATACTTGTGAATATACAGGGACGATCCTTTGACCCATCCAGAATTCGATCCGAATTTGTGGATGGAGGTTGGATCGTCAGGTGGACTCGATACAAAACAGGTTTACGGGCTCTCCAACACTACGGCTGACAACTTGCGGTCGGCCTATAGTGCTTCAACCGTTGGGAGCTCCCAATCAATAACGAGCTCCCAATCTAAGGAGTTCATGGCCTTGCAGCAACACACAGCTTAGCTTACCGAAAAATACGATCACTTATCATTGGAGTACGCACAACTCAAAGCGTCTCATGCACAACAAAAAGCAACTTATGAATAGCTTCGCGAAATGGTCGTGAACATGGCATCACAGAGTGGAACATGTGTGCTTAATCCTTTTTAGCCATATGACCACTAGCCTCCTCCTCCTCCTCCTCTAACTTTATATTAATTTATAATAAACATTATTTACCTTTAAAATTTCATCTAATATTTTTTTGAAACACATTCATTTTGTAATGAATATTATTTAACTTTGATTTTTTGTTTTTAATGTTTAATATAAATTTTATTTGCATAATTGGTTTTTATTACCATTAAGTTGTATCATTTTATATTATGTATTCTAAATCATTTTTAAAAAACAATTACAAAGGGTTTTACTGACGGAATGAATCCGTCGGCATTTGACAGTAGCTGCCATAAGTACCGATGAATTTACAGACAGATATATTCAGTCGGTATTTTAAACACTCACCGATAAATTTACTAACGGTAAGTTGTCATCGGTAATACAGGATATCACCGACGAAATAAAATCCGTCGGTATATTTCAAGCGGGAAACTTTTTTTTTTGGCGCGCAAATTCTGTCTGTAAAACCATCGGCAAATGATTTTTTTGTGTTTCCAACCAATATAGCGACGAAATGTGGAATCACCGACGAAAGGAAAGCCGACAGATGTATTCTGTCGGTAATATAGTCGGTAAATAATTTACTGACGAACTTCTAATCACACACTGACGGAAATATTATGTGAAATCTTGTAGTGTGAAATATTCTAGAAGGGAATGGTATTGACATCATTTTCATTGACAAGATTGATATACATAATCAAGCTATTATGTAGGAATTATTTAATCCAATTCAAAGTCATTCACACCTTTGATTTCCAATGGAACTGGTTGAAAATCCTGTGGACAGATGGATGCCGACCACGGGGATGAATTTGCCGGCTTGAACATGTTACTATAATTACTATACAATATTATTATATATTTATCAAAGCTTCCTAAAGATAATTATTTACAATTTTTTTGTATGATGAGATTGATTAAAAAACATGATGAAAGACATGGAGCATAAACCAAATCTATGTACAGACACCCTAGACCGTTTCTCTTCTACCCTAATGGATGCCTTGTTTTCAGAGACAACATTAAATCAGCGCCATGTGAGAGGATGAGAAAGAGTTCTTCAAGAGGAAGGAACGTCCGAATCAACTATTCACCACCATAAATTAATATTACACAAAGTTTTTTCACCCTTTTCAAGGCATTTCCTCCATGCTCTCCATGAGCCTTGTCTCGGGGGAATGCATTTGAGTGCTCTTTTATGCGACCTCAGATAACAATATTTATCAGGATAATATCAAATTATTGTGATGAATGATATTTTAACCAAAAATATTCATTAAGTAATTGCATCCATTCAACCCATATTTTAAACTGCCGATCGTTCTCAACAATATTGGTATTTTATTATATTCATCACTTTCACATTTTCTCAAATAATTAAAGGGTCTTTCAATCTGAAAATTACACTAACTTCTTACTGCTTTGTGCTAAATAATAATAATAAAAGGCAACAATCTTTTGAACTTGAATTTTATGAAATGCAACCAATTAATGATGAAGACAAGAGATGGCAAAATTAAGGCCTAGCTGCGTTTAGTATGCCTAATTAAGTTCTCACTGGTTCGAGTTCTCACAGATTTAAATAAATATAAGGTGCTCAGGTTAGCAAATTGCCAGCTCTGTAGTCCTGCTGGGCACAGACTCTTACTACGTACAACAATTTTCTACTTAAAGTTTAGATTAATGGCAAGTCGAGTTGACCTTAAGCCACTGAACCCATGTTCTATTCATCAAAATTAGCTGGATTAGATAGCCAGTTTGACTCTTGATCCTCCATGGGTATGATGAAGACACGATACCTAGCTAGCTAACAGTACTCTCTCTGCCAGGCTCCTCAGAGATATTCTATATATGTAATTAAACAATTTTTTTCATTGCTTATTAATTTATTTTTTATATATTCTCACCGAGGTGCAGGTCATGGAGGTCCAAACGAACTTGCGATGTTGAGGGAGTGCTGGCAAGCATTCCACAGTCACCACTGATGTCCATTTTGTGACCTTGCACGATCTCTACTGCGATAAAACATTTGCTTTCAAACTACGGCTAGCTAGCTCTACTGATACTAACACGAACACATCAGTTTTTTTTTTTTTTTTTTTTCTGTTTTCTATTTGTAGGGATTTGATTGAGAGGGTGGCACAGATATATGATTTGGTGATGATGTCTTCTCCACCACAAATATAAAAGACAGAAATGATATGATCCAGCTTTGAGGATACGTATGGCACTGTGTCATATGCATGCTACGTGGCTAAAAGAAGAATCGCTGAATCATGTTATGATTGATTGTATCAGGAAACATGCCAGTTATGCAAATCCGACCATTTTTTTTCTTACAATTTTTACGACTTACAATTACTACAAGGTACATCAATGGATTAGGTAGCCTCCCAAGACTAGCTCTTCAAGAACAGCAACGATTTAGATAGCTTTCTAACTTTTAGTTCAACAAGAACAGCAATGATTTAGATAGCTTCCTAACATTATCTCTACAAGTACAGCAATGATCGATGTTGATATGGTTAATTTTCCGACATTACTTATCGATCGAGCGGTCCATATATAGTCTGTCCGATCCTATGTGTATCCTAACATTCGGACAAATATAAGAATCAGATCAGAAGAACAACTCAGTAAAATAAGGTGAGGACTCATCCACCCAAGCTCCAACAGTACTAGAGATATCCCAAAACTACTAAGTAAAACAATCAAAAAACCATTTTAGCTAGCTAGCTCGCATGCATGCATAACCAACGAAATATCAGTATGTGCTATCAAGATATTACGCATATGATGTACGACTAGTATGAAGTTCACAATATATTAGATTAATACTATATTAGTATGTACTATCAAAATATTGTCTCGGGGGTTACGTTATGGGTCGAATTAGATTTTTTTTTTAATATACAAAATAAAAAAACATTCAAGGATTGTTAATATTTTTTTAGTAAAAATAAATAAATTATGTAGATGTTAACTCGATGTGACCTAATCAACTTAATGAGTTCAAAGACAACTCAGATAACCGGTGAAACACAGAGAAAAGAATAAAGATCAAAGATCAAAGATCAAAACTAAAAGAACCGAAGTTGATTTTCTATGTAGGAGAGATGAATGGAGGCGGGAAGGAAGGGTCATCGACGACAAACCAACCATCTTTAAATACCATGTGCCACCAATAAAAAAAAAAAATATGAAAGAGAACCAAATAAGATAGTAAAAGCTCATTTTGCACACACTGCCTAAAATGCATCACATCTTCCACGCGCTGGCGCATGCTAGGCACGCATCAACAACTTTTTTTATTTAAAAATTATTAATCAAATTGTAAATTATATTAGTACCTTCAACCAAACCAATAATTATATATATATATATAAAAAAAAACAAATAAAAAGACATCAATACCCCTATTTCAATAGCTTAGTTTTTGTCCCTAAGGTCATATCCATAATCTTACCATATTATATATATATATATATATATATATATATATATATATATATAAAATGATATATTGAAGATACAATAATGTTAGTTTTTTTTTTTTTCTATTCTAGAGGTATTTTGGCTCTTTTATTGTTATAAATATATTGAATAAACAAAAATGCCTACTCCAAACAAATATATAATGAATAATGCAACATATAAAAAGACAAAGATACCCCTGGTTAAAAAACAAACAATTTTTCTTATAAATGATAAATAGGATTATTGCATTACAGTGGTGAATAAAAAAAATATAAAAGGAGCTACAATGTTTTTACAGTCTGATTTAATTGTTTTGTCTTTTTTTGTTTCACTTTGCCTTTGGCTACCTTTGCAACTAATTATGGAAAGAAAGGATGGGATGTAATTGTTTACGTTTTTTGAAGTAAAAAGAAATCTGACAGTTAGAATATAGAAAAGAGAGGCATGTATACGCATCACCTCACCTGAAAGAAACCACGAAAGAGCAACAGGATGCTTCTGTTTTGGATTGCCGGTGGCATTACGTGGCTATTAAAGCGTTGACCTTAAGCAAAAATGTCGCCGTCCCACGTACCTCACCCCAAAGGCTTCTTAATTATTTTAAGAAAAAAAAATAAAAATTAAAGTAATTAAGAAGAGAGTTGACAATCTAGATGGCGGGAAATCTTACTATAAATAACCCCCCATGCAACCCTTCCATTTGCAATCACAATAAAAGCAATCTCTCCCTCTCCTCCTCTGACCTTTTGTTAGGCTCATTGCTTCCTTTACTTCCATGGCAATTCCAGTGATTGATTTCTCTAAGGTCAATGGCACAGGCGAAGAGAGGGCCAAGACAATGGCTCAGATTGCCAATGGATGCGAGGAGTGGGGTTTCTTCCAGGTAATTTTATTTTTTATGTAGTTTCAGGGCAATGTTTCTTTGGTGGATGATCATAACACATAAAATTGGGTCTTAGAAAAGAATGGTGGATAATATTGGATTTCCGTGACCATTCAAGCCATAACCCTTAAAAAGAATTTCCTGGTGTGGCATTGCCTGCCAAGAGCTTATAGTACTGTAAGAGAATTTCTCTAAATTAATGTGCAATGTTTGTGACCTGTTACAGCTGATGAACCATGGAATCCCAGAGGAGCTCCTAGAGAGGGTGAAGAAGGTTTGCTCAGAATACTTTAAGCTGGAAAGAGAGGAAACTTTCAAGAACTCAACAGTAGCAAAGACTTTGAATGACTTAGCTGGGAAGAAGAGCAGTGAGAAATTGGAGAATGTGGACTGGGAAGATGTCATCACTCTCCTAGATAACAACGAGTGGCCATCTGAAACCCCCGGATTCAAGTAAGTATAAGCACTTCCAATTTCCATGCATGATTTCCTTCTCTCCTCTGAAACTCGTATAAACAAAAGGTGACTCGATAGAAGAAACAGACTCGGCACAGACAAATGTAACTCAACTTTCATCATCCCTGAAAATTATCAATGGTATAACTAATCAAAGAAAAACAGGCGGTATATATAACTTTCTGGCAATAATGACAGGGAAACCATGGCTGAATACCGTGCTGAGCTGAAGAAATTGGCCGAGAAGGTCATGGAAGTGATGGATGAGAACTTGGACTTACCAAAAGGATACATCAAGAAGGCATTCAATGATGGAGAAGGAGACGGTGCC
>CM031977.1:14517284-14608078 GCA_018804465.1 Populus tomentosa | reverse complement strand
CGAGACTTGTGGAAAAGATGGAGGCTCAACTTAATTGAGACATTTAGTTGCATGTATACAAGCAGAGAGGCATGTAATAAAGAGGAATATCAGTTATTCATTCTCTGAAACCAAACTTTAAATTCAAGAATCAGGGATATGCTCATATGCACAAGCGCAGGCATCCGTAAATTTCTGAATAAATTGAAATCATAAATAATCCATGTTCTTCAAGAAACCCAGATATGTATTGTTTACTGTTGATGGTTCAAAAGAAGAACCCATGGCTTGAGTTTCCCACGACAGGGATTACCATAGGAAACCTGTAGAAAAAAGAACGTTTTTGGCCGGATTGATATGCTAAAAACTGTAACTGTCCCCTCCAACCTAACTTAGCACTTGCAGTTTTTCCAACCAAATTCGTCAGCCAGCAAACAACCCATATCAAGTGTACCATGCAAAGTCCAAGGAATCGCAATATAGAGGTTTTACAGTGGAAAGATAATAAAAAACAAATTAGAAGAAGAAGGAAACTCAGAGCTCAAATAGCAATAAAGGATGAGTCAAGGCTTAAAGCCAAAAAAAGAGAGGAAAACAAAACAATTAAAACCAAGAAACTGAATGAATAGACCTAACAAGAAAGAATTAATGACAAGTGAGAAAGAAAGAAGAAACGGTTGACTGAGACTGACTTACCGAGAAGAGAAGACTGTCAGAGTTATTGGGTTTTTTGAGATTTGCGTGTGTGGTGGTGTGGGCACATGTTGATGTAAGAAGAATCCCTCTCTCTCTCTCTCTCTCTCTCTCTCTCTCTCTCTATCTATCTCTCTCAATTTTGGTGGACTAGAAGAATAAAACTAGAACCAAGAAGAATAGCTTAAAAGGCTAGAGGGGGAATAAGAAAAGAATATTAACAGCTGCCATTGAGAGAAGATGGCTTGGTGCTTTCCAACTTCCATTCGGTAACCGCCCATAACAGGACCTCTTCCACTCTACTCGCTTGGGAGTTTGCAGAACCACCGGACACGCGCTGGAGCGAGCGAGCCATGTACTTTATAAAAAAAAGCGATGCCATCCTTCATAATGCCATATAAAATACATAGAAATAGAACATTCACCGAGTTTCTCCCTGCTTCCTACATGTGGAATGAGTTCTTGATAAAAGATTTAATCTTGTGTTTATTATTGAATAAAAAATGTTTCTCGTAATAATCATTATTTATTTATGAAATATGAGTCTTTATATCTATCATTTCCCTGTTAATTTTTAATATTAATAAATAATTTGTATGTGATAAGCATTTGGCACCTAGTAGATTTTACTAGATTTTTGCTTGTGCTACGATGCGGATTGAGTTAGATAGTTTTTAATGTAAAAATAATATTCAAGTGATGCTAGTAATTTTTTAAAAGGTTAATAAAATATATGGTTAAAAAAATATATGGTCATTGACTCAATTAAATTCAATAAATTTAACTAATTTAATAAAAAATTAAAAAAAATAATGATAATAAATAAATCAAACTAAACTAAAAAATTAACAATAATCAACTTAAAAAATAAATATTTGTCAATATTACAGAAATATATGCTCTCATATTCTTAAAAAGTTTCAATAATCTTATTTGACAATAAAATAGAAATTAAATCAGAATATGATAGCTCTATAAAAAAACAAAATAAAAAACATTTGAAGCTTAATTCTCATCAAATCAAATATTTAAGAAAAAAATTTAAAAAAAAAGTAAAAAAAAACATGTAATAAAACTCGAACCGAGCTAGCTTGCTAAATCCACAACTTGGTTGTGAGATTGTGATAATTTTATAGAAAGTAAATTGAATAAATATACAAAGCTCAATTCTCGAACAATTCAATGTTGAAAAGTAAAACTAAAAAAAAAATCAAATTTATATATATATATATATATATATATATATATATAAAAAAAAAAAATCCAAGTCAACTTGAGTTAACCTGCCAAGGCAGCAACTCAAGACATGAGATCGAGATAACCCTCATATAAAGAAAATTATAAAAAATCATGAAGCTCAATCTCCTACTAACTCAATGTTGAATGATAAAATTAAAAAAATAATTAATTTTAGAAAAAAAAAAAACCTAAAAAAACACAAATCAACTTGAGTTAATTTATGAAACTCATGACCTAAATCATGAGAATAAGACTAATATCATAAAAGACAAACCAAACACAAAGTCAAATTTCAAATCAACCAAATGTTGATAAATAAGATTAAAGAAAAGAATTCAACCAAACAAGGATATAAAACAAAACAAATAACAATTTTAAAAAATAAGGATTAAATTTAACATAAAAATAAATTGAAACCAAATGTTAAGGGGTGTGATAAAAAAATTCAATTAACTAAAGGATAACACAAGAAGAAATCAAAATCAAATTTGATGTAAAAATTAAATGAAATTAAACATCGAGGGATGAGATTGATAAAAAAAATAATAATTAAAAGAATAAAGATCAAATCAGTCCTCGATGTTAGAAAAAAAATAATATTTATTTAAACTTCAAAGTCAATAAATCTCTAATTATTTTAAATCAATAAAATTAAGTTTCTTTTTCAAATTAAAAATTAACTGAGTGACAAAATGATTCCTCGATACCTTGAGATATTTATAAGCATGCATGAAAAATAAATCACTGAAAACAATCGGAAATCAAATAAAGTTTAAAGGACCAAATAAGAAGATAAAGAACCTAAAGGACCAAAGTGTAAAAAATTCTAGGAGAAAAAAAAGAAACACAATTAAAAAAAAAATGATTCTCCTCACAATCTGCAGTAAAATAAAATAAAATTCCGCACCCTTAGTTTTTTATAATAAAATAATTGTTTTGACAACAAGTTTTAAAAGATATTGAAAGGTTTACCGGCTTAAAATAAAAGAGAATTATTGTGAAGAATGACAAAATGTGATTTTTATATTTTAATCACTTTTTTTATTTAAATAATAAGAGAAAATTATTAATAATTTATTTTTTAAAAGGTGAGAAACACTTTGATTATTATTTTTTTATAAATTATATTTTTACATACCCATTGTATTAAATTGGCTTAACATTTCATACTGAATCATTAATCTTATCAACCTGATGATTAATGAAAAATTAAAAACATTATATATTTGCTATTTTGATTTTTTTTAACACCCATATTTCTTTTATAAATAAAATACTTATCATCTTCATATTTTTCTTATAACAAAATACACTGAAACAATTATATAAATACTAGTAAAAAATGAAACCAAATTCCATTCCAATGAGCTTAATAATTATAACAAAATAAAATTCTTAATTTTTTTTATATGCAGTATTCTATTATATTCCAATAAATACTAAAAATTAAAGATGTTCAATATAAACATAAAAAAAGCAAAAAAACTCTAAACTAAATCATCCTTAATTATCTTTTATAAAATAGTACTCATCCATAATAATATATGTTATGAAGCTCATAATAATCTTTTTTTTTCTTTTTCTACGTAGATAGTTGTTAGCAAGAAAGTTGTCATTCATTTTGATAATGAACCTTGTTTTTACAAATTTCTTTTAAGAAAAAGCTTGTTATGTAGTTGTTATAAATACATAAAGAATTAAGATTAGTCAAATTAATCTATCAATTAAATGATAGATTTTTTTTAAATCTTTTAGAAGTTGTCATTGCTCTACACAACTAAAAAATAGTAGTTAATTTATGAAAACTTGGATGTTTTGATACATTAAACTCATAATGTAGCAATTAAAATCTCAAATGAAGCTTTTATTGCTCACCAAAATCTACGGGATAAGTGTTTTTAGCCAAATTATAAGCATCATCAACATTAAATGAGCTATAACAATCTTGAGTATATAATGTTGAACTTAAGCTAAATATCATTAGTAAATACATTTTTTTAGGGTTAGAAATGAAAATTTTAATTTTTATATGAAAAACATGATATATTTAATTCTATTAACATATTCTATATATACATATAAAAAGAAATCACAAAAGTGAATTAATTAATTTCATAGCCCTAAAGAAAAAGCAATATTTAACTCATACCATCAAAACTCTAATACAAAAATTACAAAATATAAAATTTGAACACAAAATAAGAAGTATCTTTAATTATTGTTTGGTTATGTTTTTATCATTGAGAAAGTGTTAAAAATGTTGGGTTTTATGAATATCATGTATATAGCAAAAACTATGAAATAAAATTATTTAAAAGTTTATAGGATCTCGTTAGATAGATTTAGAGTTGTTTAAAAATTTATTACTGGAAGATCTGATATTTTTCAACTTTTAATAATTCTTTAAAGGTTGAGTTGTCTTAAATCACATTTTATCTAATTATCCGGCCTCTAATGATAATTCACACAAATCATATGTGAGAAATCTTCTAAATTTCTATTTAAAAGAGAGAGATTGTTATGCTTAGAATGTTAACTTTAATTTTGTATTTACGTATATTTTCATCTAACAAACAACAACTCATCAAAATAAAAGGCATAGCTTACTATTTATAGGAAAATCTAAAAAACCTTATAAGTTGATAAAATATCAATTTGCTCCTTGAATCATACCCACATATTAAGTCAGGATAATTTTAGAAATTAACTCAATCAAATCCTTACTTGATTTTTTCAGGTCTGAAAATATAATTAATGTATTAATTATATTTTAGTCCTTAATTTCTAAAATATATTTTAATCAAATTATATTTAATTAAATCATTTCAGTTTAATTTCTTACTAATGATTCTTAATGTGTTGACCCATTAGGCTCCTAATATATTGACCTAAAAATAAATTTTAATTCTAATTAAATATTATTAAATAATTTAACTTTTATCAATTAAACAATTAATTAATTTATACTTGAATATAAGACATATCATTTAACAACATTTTATGATCTCCAAATATTATATATATATATATATATATATATATATATATAGAGAGAGAGAGAGAGAGAGAGGAATTTAGATATTATTTTCATTTTATTTAATAATGTTATGGTCTAATTTTTTTTTTAACGAGCATGCATGACGGGCGGAAGAAAAGGCGACAGCGACTTTCGATGACAAGAGAGAGAGTGAGAGAGAGAGAGATACGAATTTAGATATTATTTTCATTTTATTGAATAATGTTATGGTCTAATTTTTATTTTTTAATGAGCATGCATGACGGGCGAAATTAAAGGCGACAGCGACTTTCGATGACAAGTCGTGGAACATATGGCCACCAACAGCACGTCATGGCTAAAAGTTAAGTGGACTGTTTGAATCGCTAACGTGCAGTTTCCAAGGGCTGCACAAAGAGTTTCGTCATTTTCTTTCTTTCTTTCTTTCTTTATTTATGCCATGACATGGTGGTTTGACCATCCTCCTTCACTAGGCTTAGCTGTAGCCGTTTTCTCCCAATTGTCAAACATTGTTAGGCGAGTTAGAACACAAATTCCAAGGCTTGCCTTATTTTCAAGGGGCGCCGTGTGATTGATCATCATCACATATTCACCATACTAATAGCTCCCCTTTTTTTTTTTTTTTTTTTTTTTTTTTTTCCCGTTTTATCATGAGAGAGGCTTAACTTAAAGATGTTGATGCAAAGCTTTGGAAGTGCAGCTCTCGTGCGAAGGTCCTTCATAAGAAAAAAAATAGGGTAAGCTAGCATTCAATCGAGATATTGTTTGTAACACAAAACTATTTACCGGAAATTAGAACAAAAAAACATAATTTAACTGGAAATTATGTTGAGAGGTTGTTGTGAAAGAGATGGAACCAGTATGGGTGATAGGAAGGCTCGAGCCATCTACAATCATTATGTCACCCGAGCCATTATAAGGAGTGTGTAGGGAGAGGTTGGTGAGATCATAGTAACATGATGAGATGCTCTAATATCCAGAATCCATGTTAAAGAGAGAGATGGATTGGTTGCATAGTGTAGTCGTGGTTGCCACGGTGAAACAAGATGATTTGGTGGAGGGGTGGAGTTGGTGGTGGTCGAGGAAATAAGAACTGGCCGGAATACGGGATACCTTTTGGCAGCATGGCCTTGAATTCTGCAAATTTGACAATATCTCAGGTATAGACAAAAAGGACCATTGCTAGGAGAAAGTTGGTGGTGTTGAATACCGATTGACATTGTGGTTGAAGGGACGCTAGGAGGAGTTGTTTTTAAAGCCTCAGTGAGGGTGCCGACTTTATATATTGTGACTGGTTAGATTTGTAGTTACTGGGAAGAGAGATGATTATGGCTTTGGTAATTTTAAGGATGCTTCAAATTTCAGCAATTTTTGATATGGGAATATTTTTATGTTTTAAAAATATTTTTTTAAAAAATTATATATTTTTTAATTTTTTATTTATTTTAAACTAATATATTTTTAGTGTTTTTAAATTATTTTAATGTGCTGATATTAAAAATAATTTTTTTAAAAATAAATAAATATCATTAATATGTATTTTAACATGAAAAATTATTTAAAAAACAATTACAATCATGTAACAAAACAAGTTTGAATGAATCATAACAGACTTCTAAGACATGTCACATAATAATCTGCTATTAGTTTAATCCAATACATCTATGTGGGAATTGATTCTGGGTTTTAATATTTTACCAGAAAAAGACCCTAATCTCAGGATAGGACAATAATATCACAATTTTTTTTACTATCTGCAACTACTATTATTAACAAATTTATCCTCTCTAGAGAAAATAACTCAAGACGTCTAGGGATGATAATTTTACTAATACCCGAAGAATATTGACCAACTTGATTAGATAATAAATTTGATGGATAGTTTGAATTTAAGTTGAATTAATGTAAAACATGAAGTGAAAAGATTGGATTTGAGGTTGGGCATGGATATTATCCTGAAACTGGGCTTGAATTGGTTTTGTTTATTTTTATATTTAAAAAATATTTTTGAAAAAATTAAAAAAAATTTTATTTTAAATTTTATTTTTTGTTATTTTTAGATTATTTTAATATACTAATATCAAAAATAAATTTTTTAAAAATATTATTTTAATATATTTCCAAATAAAAAATACTTTAAAAAAATCACAATCACACACCTAAATATACTAAAACTCATCTCAAAATTCAATGGTGGACTTATATTCGTACGCTTTTCAGTAGCAACCAATAAAAACAACATGAAAATGGAAGGGTTTTAGTCCATTTTCAAGATTCATGAAAATATATTTCCCATTTTCTTCTTTATCTCCGATGAAAATTCAAGATTCATGAAAATATAGTTTCTCTTGTTCCTGTTCTCATACTAGCTAGAACAAAATTTCATGTTATTTAATTCGATTTTCTATGTTTTATTTTCTCTGTAAAACCATTCTTCTACGTGGAAGTTGATTCTCCAATTGGATCATGATAATGTTGGTTTCTTTACCATGCCTGTGATACTGACTAACAAAAATATAGGGCGTGACCATTTCCCTATAACAGTAGACACGTCGTCGTAGATTGCTATAACAAAATGATTATTTTGTCTTTGAGTTGAAAAAATAGGAGTCTTAGTTGTGGGGGTGCTTTGACTTTTCCACTTTCTCATCCTAATTGCTTATTAAAAAATTATTTGGGGATATCCAAGTTTTTTTTTTAATTTTTTATGCACAGTAAAAAATTGACCTAATATTTTTTTTTTACTTTTCATAAATTTTTAAACAATAAAAATATTTTTTTTATTTCCAGGATAAAAAAATATTGCAGATAAAAAAAATATATTGGGGTGTTAGATAAGATGTTTTTTTTTTTTTTTGTTTTTCCCTTCTTCATGTATAATTAAAATACATATTTGATCTTAGAAAAAACAAAAAAAAAATGTATTTAGAAATTCTTTTATACTTTCACACGGATTTTTTTTAGTAATTATTGAGGTTGCAGAGGAATTTTATAATTTTTATATTCTTAGATCATGAATACCCAAAACCTAATAGGTTTGATTTGAGTATCTAAAATTTATATTTATGGGGTTTTAAATTCGATAAAAATAATAATTTTTAGTTCGAGTATGTACATGTAAATTAGAAAACTCAGTCCGTGGTATCGTGACGGGATGTCTTGCGCAAACTCAATCAAACGATAAAAGCCCAAATTAAACTCTCTCCCTCTCTCTCTTCTCTCTCTCTCTCTCTCTTTTTTTAATTTTCTTATTGGGGGAGCCCAAAACAAATCAAGGCCCGGGTGAATTTTTCCTATGGGCCTCGTTTAAGTTGATAAACAGAGAACGAAATGCCCTTAAATGTAAGTAAATATTACGTATATAGCAGTACCAGATTCGTTCATCTCCTCTTCCGTTGAGAGCGATACAGTGGTGGAAATGAAACAACAGCTAGCTTAGCAGCAGTCACAGAGCTTTAGCTGTCCCCAAGCACGGTAAATCTTATCGTTTTCTAATTTCATAATTACTTACGTTAATTATAGTTTCCTCTCTTTATTGCTTGTTTAAAAATCTTTTCTTACCCATAAAAACATCTGCTTACACTCCATTGAATGACAGATGTATCAGATAAAGAAACAAAAAAATTAATTACAGTTTTGTGGGTGTTTGCTTCAGGTAGATTTTGGGTTTAACAGAGATGAGCAGAATTTATAATAACTCGAATAAATTATATTCGGGATTTAATAAAATGCTAAAGAGAAGATACATGTCAAGTGAAACAAGTGATACAACGAAAACAATATGTAAAATTATGATGTCTTCGTCGGTAGTCACACTTGATACTGCCCTTGATCAAAGTGGGGTTAGGATTTCAGAACAGATAGTGGAGGATGTCCTTAAGAAGTTTGAAAATGCTGGGATGGTGGCTTATCGATTCTTCGAATGGGCCGAGAAACAACGGCATTATAACCATAGTGTTAAGGCTTTCCATACCGTGATTGATTCTCTAGCTAAGATAAGGCAGTATCAGCTAATGTGGGATGTTGTGAAGGTCATGAAGAGTAAGAGAATGGTAAATGTTGAGACCTTTTGTATTATTATGAGAAAGTATGCTAGAGCTCAGAAGGTGGAGGAGGCTGTTTACACGTTTAATATCATGGATAAGCATGACGTGCCTCCAAATTTAGCGTCGTTTAATGGGTTGCTTAGTGCTTTATGTAAGTCTAAGAATGTGAGGAAGGCTCAGGAGATCTTTGACAGTATGAAGGACCGGTTCGTTCCCGACTCAAAAACTTATAGTATATTGCTTGAAGGATGGGGAAAGGATCCGAATCTGCCTAAAGCAAGGGAGATTTTCAGAGAAATGGTCAGCAATGGTTGTAGACCTGATATCGTGACTTATGGTATCATGGTAGATGTGCTTTGCAAGGCTGGGAGGGTTGATGAAGCCCTTGGAATTGTCAATGAAATGGACTCTACAGTTTGCAAGCCAACTCCTTTCATTTATAGTGTTCTGGTTCATACATACGGAATAGAGAATCGGATTGAGGATGCCGTCAGCACCTTCCTAGAGATGGAAAATAATGGAATCGAGGCTGATGTTGCAGTTTATAATGCTTTGATCGGTGCTTTTTGTAAAGCAAACAGGCTTAAAAACGTTTACAGAGTCTTAAATGAGATGGATTGCAAGGGTGTGATTCCCAATTCAAGGACCTTCAATATCATTCTGAGCAGTTTGATTGGCCGTGGAGAGACTGATGAGGCTTATAGGGTATTTCTCAGGATGATCAAGGTATGCGAGCCAGATGCAGATACATATACTATGATGATAAAAATGTTTTGTGAGAGGGATGACCTAAAAAGGGCACTTAAAGTGTGGAAGTACATGAAGTTGAAGCGGTTTATGCCGAGCATGCACACTTTTCAAGTTCTTATAAATGGACTCTGCGAGAAGGGTGATGTCACTCAGGCTTGTGTCTTATTGGAAGAGATGATAGAAAAGGGAATTCGGCCTTCGGGTGTGACATTTGGGAGGTTAAGACAATTGCTTATAAAAGAAGGAAGAGAAGATGTACTAAAATTTCTTCAGAAGAAAATAAATTTCCTCGTCAATGACCCTTTATGGGAGTGGTGAACCATTTCGGATGAGCTTAAATCTGTTTGTTATGTTTATCCATCAACAATGAGATTCAGAGTTGAAATGCCTGTATACTGCTAGATATCAAATGCATAGGTCAGTTTTCGCAGATGGGTTTACGCTTTTCCTTTCTTTCTTTTTTCTTTTCTTTTCCTTCTTTTCTTTTCTTTTTCCTTTTTTTTTTTGTGTGGCAATGCTGCAGTTCTTCATGTTATTAATGTCCTGTTTTTGCTTCTTTAATTTTTTTTGCCCCCTAAAATTTTCTGAGTACACCTGAACCTTCTTTAGCGGAACTGGACAAAGTAACATCAGCAACGCCTGTAAAGAGAGAATGAGAACAAATGCCCGCGGAGGGCTCAATCACTAAAAATTGAGAGAGAGAAGAGGATTGTAACTTCTGCTCAAAAATGGAAACAGTAGAAAGCCATTAGATAGATTGACAATCTTTGTTCTCCATGACTTGGGCAGTTGAGATGAATTTAATGTTTAAACCCAAGTGCCTTAAGATAGAAGGGAATTTTCCTATTAGACAATCTCTGCGTTGAATTTCACATGCATGTACTGCATCCCTATCTATCTGTAGCTCTACTTTAGAACTTTTTTAAAGTTCTTTGGTATTGGTTAATTTCATGCATTTGTTTGGAAGCAGACTATTTATCTAAACAATATCAAAATGCTCACAATTTGGGACATGCTCAAGTAAAGTATAACAACATTGAGATGGGTCACTGTTGTCCGGCACTTATGGAATGCCTTGTTATTTTTTTAAGGCTTTGGTAAAAGGCATGCCTCGTGGTTAGCTTGAATGCTGGAACTAATGTTAAATTATTTTCCACGCATCCATGGCCAACAATGTTTTTGTTACAACCTGTTTTATGTCATGTGCACACGCAAGTGAAAGTTGTTTAAGATTTATGCTATTGTTTGTTAATGACAGATTGTATGGTTTTGTTTCTGGTGATATCACTATGGGATCAGAACCTATATGATTTTTATTCCATTTGGGCCTAACATGATGTTATTAGTCAGCACTCTGAGCTGCTGAAATTTTAATCGATAGTCTCTAGTAGTTCTCTAAATGTGGTATGACTTTGCAGAGCCAAGGAAGGAAACTGGTGAAATGAAGCAGGTGAGTCATAAAGTTATACTCTGATCTTCAGTCAGGGAACATGCTGCTCTGGAAGTTTTGTGAGGAAAGCTCTTAGGTTGCTGTTTGGAGTGGCAGAGATCAAGCTCAACCCTCGCCATGACAACTATCAGGAACACAAAATGAGATGTTAATTTTTCCTTGATAGAGCGAAGGTATATTGCAACAAGTAATGTAGAACGCACGCTTGAGGTTGGAAAAAAGAAGCATTTACCCAGTACTTATTTTCCCCCATAAGGGAAAAGGGAAAGGGATCAATAAATGAAACCACATTCTGTTTTGATATAGAAAAAAGAAATGTTTTAATTACATTGGTAGTGATGTAAAATTAAGTAGAATGATAAGGTATTCCAAGATGCAAAAGAGCAGCCACATTTGAAGGGCCTGAGTTGAAAATTCCAAGGTTGGCGGGGATTTAAAAACAATGTCCTTGCTGACCTAACCAATGTAGGAAAATCTACACGAGTCTCCTGCTTGAGCTGCTGGTTCTTGATCTCTCGGTTGTATACGAACTTTCCTTGCATAAATGTCTGAATGACTCGTGACCGAGTGGCAATGGCCTTTCTGGTAATCTGGGGATGTCAATGTCGCCCTCTAACATTCTTAGAGCATCAGCAATGGTAGGTCTGAAAGCTACAATCACGTGAGCACAGAGAATTCCAACAAGAACAAATCTCTCCATTACCCCTTTTGGTCCCTGATCCCTTATCGACTCATCGAGAATTTCCTGAAACTTCCCTGATTTCGCTTGTGTCCATGCCCAATCTGTAATCAAAAGGAATGATGAGTTTGATGTATCAATCACCTTCCTGCCGCTCATGATTTCAAGAATCACAATTCCAAAACTGTAAACATCACTTTTCTCTGTCAGTTGCCCGTATAGAGCATATTCCGGTGCCAAGTAACCGTGTGTGCCGGCTACTCTTGTGGTGAGATGAGACTGGCCATCCAAACTTTGCTTAGCCAACCCGAAATCTGCAACTTTTGCTTTCATTTCCAAGTCTAAGAGTATGTTAGTGGCCTTAATGTCACGGTGATAAATGGCAGGTTTGATACCATAGTGCAAGTAAGCAAGTCCTTTGGCCACGTCCAGAATGATATTCTTACGCTGAGGCCAAGTTAATTGCTTCCTGCTATGGTCATTGGATAAATGGTCGCCGAGGCTACCATTAGACATGAAATCATAAACAAGGTATCTCCTTTTACCTTTCGAGTTATCACTCGTAACACAGCATCCTCGCAGAGAGAGAAGATTCCTGTGCCTTATTTTGCTTATGATCTCAACCTCATTGGAGAAGTCTTCGTCACCCTGCGAATCCAAATCATGCATTTGTTTCACTGCAACCAAGGTGCCATCTGCTAGAGTTCCTTTGTACACAACGCCATAAGCTCCTTGGCCGATGAAATTCCTTTGAGAGAACCCTTGTGTGGCTCGTTCAAGTTCTGATAAATGAAACCATTTTGCACCAGAGTTAGGCAGCATGCTGGCCTTGAAACTGCTGACAAATCTTTCATGTGAAGCACTGACCTTCCTCTTCCTGTCCCATTTTCTATACATGGTGATCAGTCCAAAAGCAAGCAAGACACCAATCAGAGAGCCCAATAGCCCAAATACGAGCTTGAGTAACTTATCTTTGCTCTTGGCTGGCTTTTCAGTACCTGAGTTAGCCAGTGGCAAGGCTAGGGTGCAGGCAGCTGTTTTGGCATCCAGGGGACCAAGCTCGCTCACAATCCCAGCAGCATATAAACAAGTATAGTAGAAGCACTTGGAGGTGGCGGTGGCATTTGGGTCTAGACTCGTTAACTGAGAATTTATCTTCTGCCCTGCATCAAGACATGAGCTGCACCTCGTTAGTTCTGAAAAATCGCCTCTGCAAGCTGTGTTTAATGGGGTCATTGGACCAACCTTCTGAATCCAATCCTCTGTAGTAACGATTCCAACACAACTAGAATTGCTACTAACAAATTGACTCGAGTTCTTGAAGCAAGAAGGGACTAACGTTGGGTCTATCGACAAGGTGGCAAGTTTGGCTTGAAAATCAGACAAACAAGCAGATGAAGCATTTGAATTAGGAAATTGAAACATGGAGGTCTCTCTCAAGTGTTGGGCAAGTCCCATGCCCAAGACACTGAGAAGAGTCTGGCAGCAATGTTCTAATCCATCAGGTTGACGGCACAGCGATGTGTCCCACGGCACAGTTTGGACGTAGCTGAGATCTACGGGACATGAAGAAGCGGCTGAAACTGGATGAATGGATAAAATGGTGAAGAAGAAGAAGAAGAAGAAGCAGGGGCAGAGAGAGGAAGAGAAGAGCAGGTTGTTTCCCATTTTTGTGTGCGGCTTTCAAAACCACCTTTGTTCAATCACATTTTGGACTTATATAACGTTAGTTATTTGTTTTTGTTGTGCTTTGAACGGAACAATCAATCAATGTTGGCTGGCTGTGGCTGTGGTCGTGGTCAAAACTCACGTTTTGGTTTTGGACACGGAATACACGCACGTGCGGAAACACACAAATATAGGTACTTTATTCTTACTTTTATTACTCGGCAGGTAAGTGAAAGATCTTCTTTTCTTTTCATTTCAAAAATATTTTAAAATAAATCTAAAAAGAATTAAAGTTTTTATTTCAGATTAATTTTTTATATATATTTTCAAATCATTTTGATACAATAATATTAAAAATAAATTTTAAAAATCTAAAAATATTTTGAAATATTGCCAAAAAACAATACTACAAGTTTTAGAACAATAACATAAATTAAAAAAATATTTGAAAAATAGTATAGTTTGAATATAATTGTATTTAAAAACATCATTTTTATATACAACCGTTATTTAAAATAACAGGCAAGTTTCAAAATATATTTTTGCACGCATTTACTTTTTAAAATAACGGTTGTTTAGTTATGTTTCAAATTATGTTTTTTTTTTTTCAAATTAATTAACCTAAATAAAAATAAATTCAAAATCCTATAAAGATCTAATAGTTAAAAGAGAAGATTCAATATTTAATGGTCAAGAAAGAAAGATGATATAAGATGATGTTGTAGGAGAGCGAAATAAAAGAAGAAGAAGAAGAAGAAGAAGAAAAATTAGGTCACCAAAGACACATTGGACTTCATTTTCAAGACATCTAGAACCATTATAAAAATTTTGACGAGACAATTTTAACTACATATTAAAAAAATACCAAATAAGATCATAATTAACATTGAACAAAGTGCTTAATAAATTAGGATAATGTTTGGTGGTCTTTTAATATATAATTAAAATCGTTTCATTAAAATCTTTCTAACAGTACTAAATATGTTAAAAATAAAGTTATAGTGTGTCTCTGATGACTTATTTTTTATTGATCATTTGATCTTGAATTTCATTTTGTATCCATTAAATTTTCATTAGTTTTTAGATTATTTTTTTAATATTAATTAATTAAATTAAATTAAGAGTGACATGATTTTTAAAAACAACTACTATTCTAGATAATAGTTTTATTCAAATTGTCTTACATTCCATAGACTTTTATCAAATTACCTTAGAATTCTAAAATACCCCTTATTGATTTAATTTCATCTCATACATCTCATAAACCTCCCGTCCGCCGCCCCCTCAATTAGACCACCGTAATGTCTTTGGTTTGCATTAAAAATATTGTTGTTGGATTGGTAAAATTATAAAGTATTGCATATAGGCAAATTTATTTAGAAAACACAATTAATAACGTTCAATTGAAGTGGTTGTAGTCAACTGGATGTAGCTTATTAAAATTAAATTAAAAATAAATTTAAATGAGTTCTTGATTTTACTGTTGATCATGAGATAGATTACTATAGATTAACATTAGTTATTTAGTTTTTTTTATTTATTATTTTTTAATTTTATCTTTTAAAATTATTTTTATTAAGAATTAAATTTTAAATTTATTTTAATTTATTTTTATGAAGTTCTTGTCTTCTAAAAAAATCTTGACATTGAAGAAGTGCTTAATTTTACAAAAAAAAAAAAATCATAATAATTTCATTATTTTTAATAGATTGAAAATTAAAAGATCAAAATTTAAAACAAGAAGAAATGGCAACCCTTTTGTTCTCCCCTTTTTTTAAAAAAAAAAACAAAACACTATAGTCTTAGCGTTTTTTAGAGAGTCTAGCCTTAGGATTTTTTCAAGTTTTTTTTATTTTTAATCTTTTTAGTTTAGCTATCAAATATTTTAGTCTAAAAAATTATTTTATTCACATTTTAAATTTTAAATTTTTTTTAAAAAGATAAAGAATTGTTAAAAAAAACAACGAAGAAGAGATAAATTTATCGGTTAGACACATCCAATAATGAACATGATTTTTTTTTGTATCAACGAGTTTGTGTTCTTGAGAAAAATTTAATAAGAGGGTGTTTTTCTATAAACATGTTGGAAAAAATAAATTGGATTCCTTTAGGGTTTTTTTTTTTAATTCATTTGGTTATTTTTTTTTTAGAGTGATTTTGATGTGGGAGGGGGGGATTGAGAATGAGTCTAATAAGTTTTTCATAGTGTTTTTAAACTATTTTCAAGTAAAAATAAGTTGGTATTTGGGATTAAGAAACTTAGACCTCATTATTCAATTAGGTGACTTGTTATGGATAAAAAGATATTTAGAGCATCTGAATCCTTTAGAAAAATAAACAAAAACAAAAGCTAGTAACATGATCCTAGCTTTATTTTTGATGGACTAGGTGCGCTAAGCACATAGGATTGCATATTCGGCTAGTTTTTTTTTAATTGTTTTTTCTTGAATTTAAATTTAATGTATTTTAAATTAATTTATTTAAAATATATTACATGTATATTATTTTATTAAAATTTTAAATTAATTAATAATATAGTTCAAAAATTATTTTATTAAATACCATTCAATTTTTATTTTGTTTTTTTAAAAAGAGTGTAATAGCTTTTTAAGAACATCAATAAACATTATTTTTGTACAACCAACCACAATCTTTTTTTTTATTAGGTTGTTTTCATGTGAGTGTTAATTTTTACTATCATAGAATTAAATAAAAATAAAAATAAAAGTTATTGAACTTAGCTTCGGCTAAAGGCATTCGAGGAGATGACCGGGACAAATAAATGATTAGCTTCGGCTAATGGTATCCAAATGGATGACTGAGACAAACGATTAATTAGCTTCGGTTAATGACATCTGAGAGGATGATCGGGACAAATGATTGATTAGCTTCGGCTAAAGGCATCCGAATGAATGACCGGGACAACGGTTGATTAGCTTTGGTTGATGGCATCCGAAGTGGATGACCGTGGTGTGTGAACGGTTAACCTCAGCAAATGATGCCTTAAGAGGATAGCCGGGTTTAAGATTATGGTTGATTGCAAAAAATTAGTGCATCTATATGTACCACGAGTTGATTATACCAAGTACATGAAGAAACTATAAATGTCATGTTTCAAACATGGGATAATGTTAACGATTCATTAAATTGCCAGACCGTTTAATTATCATTATTATTATTAAGTAATTGCATTCTCTTAAATGTTTTGTACTGCAGCAGGGACCTCACACCAAAGAGGTGCCTAAAAAACCCAATACACGGGGACCTATTTTTACAAGGAATTATGTAGTTGCATTCTAAATCACGATATATTTTGTATGAATTGATGTACTGAACGTATAACTTTTATTAGATCATTTTGTTTAAATTCATGATCAGTATTAGTAGGATAGGAATGCAAACTCATGTTTATGTATGTATATTTTTAATGTGAACTTCTAATTATGCGAACATAATAGTTGGAGCACAAATTCCAATAACCAGTCTTGCCTTATTTTCAGTAGCAACCAATAAAAACAACATGAAAATAGAAGGGTTTTAGTCCATTCCCCATTTTCTTCTTTATCTCCGATGAAAATTCTAGATTCATGAAAATAAAAAGGTTAGTTTCTCTTATTCTTCTTCTCATACTAGCTGGAACAAAATTTCACGTTATTTAATTTGATTTTCTATGTTTTATTTTCTTTGTAAGACCATTCTTCTACGTGGAAGTCGATTCTCCTATTGGATCATGATAATGTTGGTTTCTTTACCATGCCTGTGATATAGTGCGTGACCATTTTATTATAGCAATAGACATGTTATTGTAGATTGTTACAGAAAAATAATTATTTTATCTTCGAATTGAAAAAATAGAAGTTTAAGTTGTGAGGGTGATTTGGCTTTTCCACTTGCTCATCGGTTATTAAAAAATTATTTGGGGATATTCAAGTATTTTTCATTTTTTTATGTATAGTAAAAAAAAATACTCTTAAGATCAATAAAATTTAGAGCTATTAACCTAGTGATTTTTTTATTTTTTATAAATTTTTAAACAATAAAAATATTTTTTTTATCTCTAGGATAAAAAAATATTGGGGTGTTAGATAAGGTTTTTTTTTTTTCCCCTTCTTCATGTACAATTAAAATACATATTTGAGCTTAGAAAAAACAAAAAAAAAGGTTTGCATTCGGGTATACTTGTATACTTTCACACGGATTTTTTTTGTAATTGCTAGGGTCACAGAGGAATTTTGTAATTTTTATATTCTCAGATCATGAATACCCAAAACCTAACAGGTTTGGATTTGAGTATCTAAAATTTATATTTATAGGGTTTTAAATTGGATAAAAATAATAATTTTTAGTTCGAGTATGTACATGTAAATTAGAAAACTCAGTCCGTGGTATCGTGACGGCATGTCTTGCGCAAACTGAATCAAAAGATAAAAGCACAAATTGAACTCTCTCTCTCTTTAATTTTTATTTTCATTTCAGGGAGCCCAAATAAAATCAAGGCCCGGGTGAATTTCTCTTATGGGCCTCGTTTAAGTTGATAAACAGAGAACGAAATGCCTTTAAATGTAAGTAAAAATTACGTATATAGCAGTACCAGATTCGTTCATCTCCTCTTCCGTTGAGAGCGATACAGTGGCGGAAATGAAACAACAGCTAGCTTAGCGGCAGTCACAGAGCTTTAGCTGTCACGGTAAATCTTATCGTTTTCTAAATTCATTATTACTTACGTTAATTATTGTTTCCTCTCTTGATTGCTTGTTTAAAAATCTTTTCTTACCCATAAAAACATATGCTTACACTCCATTGAATGACAAATGTACCAGATAAAGAAAAAAAAATTAATTGCAGTTTTGTGGGTGTTTGCTTCAGGTAGATTTTGGGTTTAACAGAGATGAGCAGGATTTATAATAACTCGAATAAATTATATTCTGGATTTAATAAAATGCTAAAGAGAAGATACATGTCAAGTGAAACAACAAGTGATACAACGAAAACAATATGTAAAATTATGATGTCTTCGTCGGTAGTCACACTTGATACTGCCCTTGATCAAAGTGGGGTTAGGGTTTCAGAACAGATAGTGGAGGATGTCCTTAAGAAGTTTGAAAATGCTGGGATGGTGGCTTATCGATTCTTCGAATGGGCCGAGAAACAACGGCATTATACCCATAGTGTTAAGGCTTTCCATACCGTGATTGGTTCTCTAGCTAAGACAAGGCAGTATCAGCTAATGTGGGATGTTGTGAAGGTTATGAAGAGTAAGAGAATGGTAAATGTTGAGACCTTTTGTATTATTATGAGAAAGTATGCTAGAGCTCAGAAGGTGGAGGAGGCTGTTTACACGTTTAATATCATGGATAAGTATGACGTGCCTCCAAATTTAGCGGCGTTTAATGGGTTGCTTAGTGCTTTATGTAAGTCTAAGAATGTGAGGAAGGCTCAGGAGATCTTTGACAGTATGAAGGACCGGTTTGTTCCGGACTCAAAAACTTATAGTATATTGCTTGAAGGATGGGGAAAGGATCCAAATCTGCCTAAAGCAAGGGAGATTTTCAGAGAAATGGTCAGCAATGGTTGTAGACCTGATATCGTGACTTATGGTATCATGGTAGATGTGCTTTGCAAGGCTGGGAGGGTTGATGAAGCCCTTGAAATTGTCAATGAAATGGACTCTACAGTTTGCAAGCCAACTCCTTTCATTTATAGTGTTCTGGTTCATACATACGGAATAGAGAATCGGATTGAGGATGCCGTCAGCACCTTCCTAGAGATGGAAAATAATGGAATCGAGGCTGATGTTGACAAGAAGAAATGACAACCCTTTTGATTTTCCTTTTTTTTTTTTAATTAGAAAAACATTATAGTCTTAGCGCTTTTTCATAGAGTCTAGCCTTAATATTTTTTCAAGTTTTTTTTCCTATCTTTTTAGTTTAGCGATGAAACATTTTAGTCTAAAAAAATATTTTATTCACATTTTAATTTTTAATTTTTTTTTAAAAAAAGAATTGTTAAAAAATAATGAAGAAGAGATAAATTTATTGATTAGCCATATCTAACAATAAACATGATTTTTTTTATATCAACGGGTTTGTTTTCTTGAAAGAAATTTAATAAGAGAGTGTTTCTCTATAAACATGTCGGAAAAAATAGTTTGGGATCCGTTTAGGTTTTTTTTTAATTTAATTTGTTATTTATTTCTAGTGTGATTTTGTTTTGGGATAGGGGGCGGGGGCGGGGGGATTGAGAATGAGTTTATCAAGTTTTTTATAGTATTTTTGAAGTACATTCAAGTAAAAATATGGTATGTAAATTTTTAGGGTAAAGAAACTTAGACCTCATTATTCAATTAGGTGACTTGTTATGGAAAAAAAACATTTAGAACGGATGACTCCTTCATAAATATAAACAAAAACAAAGCTAGTTACATGATCCTAGATTTATTTTTGATGGACTAGGTGTGCTAAGCACTTAGGATTGCGTATTTGGCTAGTTTGTTTTTTGTTTTTTTTTTAATATGTTTTCTTGAATTTAAATTAAATGTATTTTAAATTAATTTATTTAAAGTATATTACATGTATATTATTTTATTTAAATTTTAAATTAATTAATAATATATTTTAGAAATTATTTTATTAAATACCATTCAATTTTTATTTTGTTTTTTAAAAAGAGTGTAAGTTTTTTAAGAACATCAGTAAACATTATTTTTGTACAACCAACCATGAACTTTTTTTTTTTATTATTATTATTAGGTTGTTTTCATGTGAGTGTTAATTTTTATTATCATATAATTAAATAAAAATAAATAAATACATTAGTTATTAAATTTAATCGTGTCCATGATAGGGGTAGCAAGTTTAATAAATTAGCCAGGATTAACCTAAGTCGATCCAAAATACCTTCATATCAATATATAAAAAAAGATTTTATTTTAATTTTTTTAAAAGTTAAGCTGGATTTTTATTAGTTGTCTAGGTTGTCGAGTACTCGATAAGTCACCCAGGTCAAACCTATATGGTTTAATTTGAAATCTGATCTAGTCAAGAATTGAGGTCGGGAAGTTTCAAGATTGATTCTCTAAGGCTATGTTTGTTTCCCAGAAAGTAGTTTCCGGAAAACTATTTTCAAAACTTTCCTGTGTTTGTTTGTTATTAGGAAAGTTGGTCAACGGAAAACACTTTCTAGTCAACGGAAAACACTTTCCAGTCAATTTTAGTCAAAGAAAAATTTGACTTGGTTTTCAGGAAAGTATTTTCCCTTTAGCTGTGTTTGTTTTTCGGAAAGTGGTTTCCGAGAAATCACTTTCCAAACTTTCTTGTGTTTGTTTGCCAGTAGAAAAGTTGGTCAATGGAAAACACTTTCCAGTAAAAAAAAAATTTGGCTTGGTTTTCAGGGAAATGTTTTCCTGAAAAATTTGGGGGGAAACACTTTCCGAAAGTTGTAAAAAATTTAGAAATGTCATTATTTATTGATTATATCAAATTTAATCCTCAAACTTTTGATTGCTATATATATTTTGTTTTGAATATTTATTTTTTAATTTCATCTCTTAAAATTTTATTTTTATATTAACTTTGGTCCTTATTTTTATAATTGCTATTTGCTTTTTTCTTATCATTTTTTATTGAAATTTTTTATCTATCAAATTTAGTCCTTATTTTTTTGATTGTTACTTATTTTATTTGAAATAATTTATGAAATGTTGATTATTATTATTTTAATTTCTTCATCTTTTATTTTTTTTTAATTTTTTAGATTTGATCTCTATTATTTTGATTATTATTTATTTTATTTGAGATAATTTATGAAATTATATATATTTTTTAATTTCATTCTCATTCAACTTTTTAATTTGTAAGATTTGTTACTCATTATTTTAATAAATTTAAGAAAAATAAAATATTAATAAGTTATTTTCCAGCTCATTTTCCATGACATAACCAAGCACTGAAAAATATTTTCTAACTCATTTTCCATTACACTACCAAATATTGAAAAATACTTTCTTGAAATTAACTTTCTCCGGAATTTTTTTTTTAAAAAAACTATTTTTCAACAAACAAACGGAGTCTAAATCAAATTTAATGATACTGTTAAAGAGTTTTATGTGAGAATACACAAGTATTGTATTGTTTTTATGTATATTCATACACTCACATCAAAATTATATATATTTTTTTTTATAATTAAAACATGCTTTTGAAATAATGATAGAATTTTTCCTAACAAGCAAATATTATGTTGAAAAAATTCGTTAAAAGTTCAACCCGCAAATGAGATAGAGGAGTTTTGGTTTGGGAGATTTTTTTTTTTATTCTTATATGTGTTGTGATTGCTTTTGATTTTTAGTAAATGAATGCCATAGAACAATATATATATATATATATATTGTAAAAGATTTTAATCCAACTGATAGCGAAAAACCAGCTAATTATCTAGTTTTATTACGATAAAATGGAGTCGTCCAAAAGTCAATAGCCAACGAGAGGCGTGGCGGAGACCTGGGAGACGACAGTGGAAGACAATCTTCGGTTGACGAGGGTGATTGGTTTGATTTATTTTTATATTTTAAAAAATTAAATAAATTCTATTTAATCCATAAAATTTTTAATTAAGGTAGAATTTGATTTAATGAGGTTTTAATCTAAAACGAGCTTTTAGTTTTTTGTAAGTTTTTTTCCTAGGTTTGATTTTGGCTTTTTCAGTTTTGATTTTTGAAACTGAAATAATTTTTATTTTTTTAATTTCCTAACTAAAATTATAAAATAAAATAAAAGCATTATATTTAATTAATTTTAAATTATTTTTTCATGAATATTTTAAATAATTCAATTAATTTTCTCACCCTCCTAGTGGCTTCGATTCATTGTCCAAGTTTTTACAAGTGGAGACCATGAGCTTTCAACATTTAGCGGAGTAGTAATTTTAAATTAAATTTTTAATAATTTTTAATTATTTTAGTATATTTTTTAATAAAAAAATATTTTAAAAAATAATTTCAATCATAATTTCAAATAATATTTAAATAATAATTATAAAATCAGAAGGAAAATTTTTCTAAGACATCAGGGAGAGATTTAACAAAATTCAACGGTGATGGGAAAGAAATAAATGGTAATAATAAAGAAGATGAAGGATTTATAATAAACTCGGAGTCGTGAAACCCATCACCTAGAAGGCAAAATGGAGCTGCTTCCACATTTCCACCCACCGCCTAGGCAGTTCTCAGAAGCACAGACAGACAGGCACATAATCAGAAAATGGTAGAGAGAGAGAGAGAGAGAGAGAGAGTGAAGCAGAAGGAACCCTGAAATCTAAAATTTCTCTTACAATTCCCGGAAAATTTTCTCCTCTCTGTTTCTATTTATCACCCAACACCCGCCATTTTGTCTACACCACCTGATACCTCTTTCTCTTAATTCTTTCTCCTTTGTTTTTTCACACAAGAAAAGGAAAAAGAAAAATTCCCCTGTTTCCAAGATCCTCCTTTCTTTTGCTTCAATTCCACTCCAATTTCATCCAATTCTTTGTCTTTTCTTATAGATCAAAAAACCCATTTCTCAGAACTGATTAAAAATAATAGCTCATTTTTTTTTTTTGTTTTCAAAATGGACGAGTTTGGTGTGTTAACAGAACGTTTTGGGTTAAAACCGCAAGGAAAATCGGCTCCAATGTCTGCATCGAGAGGACCCAATAACGCCCAAACTCGAGATTTCCCTTCTTTAAACCCGAAATCCAACTCATATTCTTCTAAATCAACTTACAACTCCAATTCATATAATGGGTCTTTCATGGATGATCACGAAACTCTCTTTAGCAATTCAAAATCCCAGAATTTTGGTGATGATTTTGACATTTTTGGTGGTTTTCAAAAGAATTCAAAACAGACGAGTACTGGGTTTGGTTTCGATTTTGATTCTGTGTTTTCAAGTACTAAAAGTTCGAGTGTGCAATCGTCTTTTGTTGATGATATATTTGGTGGGTTAAATGGGTCTAGTTCATCAGTTAATAGCAATAACAATAACAACAACAACGAGGATGATGATATTTTTGGGGCGTTTACTTCTTCCTCAAAGGCCGCCAAGCAAAGTGCACCAGTCAAAGATTTGTTGGGGGGTTTCGGCACAAAATTGAAGCCTCCGAGCCGTAATGGATCTGTTGGTTTTGATGATTTGATACCTGGGTTTGGTCCCAGAAACTCATCAAGGAAAGAGTATGTGTCTCTTTATGGGGAAACTTGACGCTTTCATTGATTACTTGCTTAATTGATGCTTTCATAGATTACTTGCTTAGTTGTTTGGTTAACTAAATGCCAATGCTTTAGTTTATATTTTCTGTTATTGGTTTGTATGTGTAGGGAAATATTTGCATACTATAATAAATCTTGTGCTTCATGTATGAATACTGGTGGGCATGAGAGGTTATTTTACTGGTCACACATTCTCAAGAAAATGATGAGATGGTAGTTTAATGGCCTAAAAGTTGAGACAGGATGATACACCTCAAAGTGATTCTTGTAATCGAGCATTAGATTTCTTGTTTAGTATGGATTTAGTTAAATTTTTCGAGGCCTTTTATAGTGATTTACCAGTCTATTTATAATCTTTTTTATTGGACCAATATAGTGTTACCCCATTTTCTGTATGATGTAATGGCATGGCCATGAACTTTTCTTGTTATCATACTTTTGGTGCAGAAAAAATATGCATACAATCACACCAGCATTCACTTCATCAGAGGACCCTTTTGCAGTACTTGAACAAACTTCAACCACAACAAAATCGTTTACAGACCCACTGGAGGAATTTGGTAAGTTTAATCATTCTGGAAGAACAGAACGTGCTGTTTCATCAAATTGTTCCCCACCATTGAGACCCCCTCCAAAACCAGGACAAGTTTTGAAGACAGGTAAAAATTAGTCTGTGTACTTCAATTGAAACAATAGGTCAACTAGATTTCTTTACTTATCTGTGCTTATAAACTTAATAATGTTACAATGCTCCATGATGCAGGAAAAGTTTCGGATGTTTCTGCCATAGATGAACTGGAAGACTTTGCTATGGGTAGGATGCAAAACAATGCTCGTAGTGTCTCTAATGGTCACCATGCTGGGGAAGTAAAGGAGAGCGCGGATGATCTAGAATCATTTTTTGGCAGGGTTTCTCAGTCCAGCAGTGTACCAAAGTCAAGGCCTGGAGTTCCGGTAAGAACTATTGTTACCAGAGTAAAGGTTTCTGTAACACTAGTAGCTTGTTTTTATTTGACTCTGGATGGACTTGTTAGGACCCTCTATTTGATGCAAAGATAAATGGAAATGGAAAGCCCAAATTCCCTTTTAAAAAGGCTTCGAGCCCCTCACCTGGCATAAGGAAGACTTCTTCTACAACAAATGCACTCGGTGACCTTTCTTTGATTTTTGGAGGTAGTTTGTTATTGAAATTAGATTTCAGTGGTAGCAGTAGAAATGTTCTTTTGATGCATTGTTTTTTCTGATATGATGACACCTTTACTCTGCCAAAGATGCCACATTATCTGGAGAATTTGAGGAAGTTGAAGGGGAATGTGAAGAAAGAAGAAGAGCCAGATGGGATCGTCACCAGAGGACCAGGGATCGTATGGTCTGTTTTCCTTGTCATTTCTCCACTCTTTGTTTCTCAAACACGACCAGAGTTATAATATTGACTGGATGAACTTATTTTTTTCTCTTGGATTATAGTAATACTGTGTGTTTGTTTATATAGAGGGTGAAAAGAAATCAGTGGATGTATGAAATAAGAATAGAAAAGGAGTATCTAAGAGCTCTTGTACTTGATGATTAGTGGCTATAATCATAAATTAATGACCTTCATCTAGCACAAAATTCCTTCCAGCAGCAGTGGAAGAAGTGATTTGTCCTTCTCTGGTTTTTGTCAGTATATCTCACCCTGGCTTCATCTTGTGCACCTTTTCTTAGTAAGAGCCTGCATAGAGTAATAATGATGACTTGCCATTGAGTCATATCTGTGACTCTTTGCTTGCGGATTTAAAGCACATAGCTGATGTTCCTAGTTGACAGCATGAAATTGAATGCATTCTTACTTGTAGATTGAATTTGTATTTGTCACCATAGATGAAGATTTCTACAATTTTGGATTGTTTTATATACAGGAACAAGCAGTTGCTGATATGAACCAGCGTGACCTTCAAACTTTGCATGAGCAAGAGGAGAGGCGTGTAAGTAAATTCAGAGTTGCCATGACTTGCAATGCATTTAGTGGGATCTTTGTGTACTGCCTCTACAAGTTATTGGTTTTTTTGCACCATATGCACAATGTAAGGATGCTTGCGGTGCTTCTTTTGGGGTTGAAGACAAGTTGTAAATAACTCACTCTATATGCTAATGTGTATGTACATGTGGTACATACATAAATGATCATATCTATTCATTTCTTTGTTGTTCTCTCTTTGTGAGGCTGGGATTAACAGGGTGATGGCTATATCTTCCAATATTTATTTTTTTCTTTGCAATGTAACCTCTTAATTTTGAGTAATATTTTGGTGATATTTGATATTAATCTGCAGAGGATAGCTGACAAAATGGATGTTCAGATAAAGCACTGGGCTGCAGGGAAGGAAGGCAATATGCGTGCACTGCTATCATCATTGCAACATGTGAGTTTCACAACAGCCTTTTTAATTTGTAAATCTTTTTGCTTAACTTTTAGCACGTTACTAGGCAAGAAAGTATTGCATCTATTCTCTTATATTTGTTACTTTCTATATCTGAATTGCTCATTAGCCTCTGACCAAACTGTGGTCTTGCATCTTAGAAGTGAGAATTTGGAACCAGTCTTCGAAGCGAGCTTCTGGATTGATGATCACAACTGCTGTTTCTGGCTCTGAATGAATGCCATGAAACATTAATATGTTGATATGCTACATTAAAATAGTCTTGTGCCTTGCTACAACTTTTTATTTGTTCTGCTTCTGGAAGTGTTGGGTTATCTGTATTTATGATGGTGAAGTTAAAATTATTGTTGGAGTTTTGATGTGATGATAGTGCCTCCACACTCCATGCATGCCTATTTTTGTGGTACCTTTATAGGCACTGCTCTAATGGTGTAAAGTCCATGCTTTTTCACCGCCAACCATACTATCAAGAAAACATTTTGAGGGCCACTGGCAGCATCATTGGACTCGCTAGAACTTGTGTATTTGTTGTGTTTTATGTTTAAGAGGTCGCTTGAAGCAATGGGTTTCAGTTCAAAGGAAAATGAAGTGTCATTCTCATGTTTTGAAGCTATTATTGAATGTTCAATGATTTCTTTTTTTTTTTTCCTGCTTGGTTTAATTAAGCATAAAGTAATTACCAACATGTTTATTTTATATGTGGAATGATGAGCAGGTGCTTTGGCCTGAGTGTGATTGGAAACCAGTTTCACTGACAGATTTGATCACCTCTACCTCAGTGAAAAAAGTCTATAGAAAGGCAACATTATGCGTCCATCCTGACAAGGTTCAACAGAAAGGTGCCACCATTCAACAAAAATATACTTCTGAGAAGGTTTTTGATATCCTCAAGGTACAGCATGAATTTCCTAGTATCAAAATTAGGTACCTACATTGCTGGGTAGTGGATTATTTTCGACTGTGGTTCAATTGCTACATCTAGCCTTTAGTTGCTTTTCTACTTCGTTTCTCATTTGCTGGAGGGTGTCTTTTGCTTTTCATTAATCAGGAAGCCTGGAACAAGTTCAGTAAGGAGGAGCTCTCTTGAATGCCTATGATGATGCGTCCTCCGATTATTTTGAGCCCCACCATTTGGCAGTTATACGACTTTGATTTTGAGGTAAATGTTCTTGCATGCTGTGTCGATCTTACACCCTTTAGGTGCAACATCTCCATTACAACATGAATCCCGAGTCTCATAACTGAGAGATATGCTAATTGAAGATCACTTCTGTTGTATTTGATGGTCTAAATTAACGCTTCTTCTAGAAACATAGGTTTTACAACATTTATAGAATCCTTCCCCAGGAAAAGTTTCAACTACCATTTGGCAATTGCATTGATGGTGAGAATTTCAATTTGCGCTCATTTTTTATTCTTTATTAGCATTCAGTATTTGAGTTACGGGGAAGGCGTGGGGGATTTTCTTCTTTATTGTAATAATGATATTCCATGAACTTGTGAATTTAATCTACTAAACAATCAGAAAGGTGTGGTTGTTTTCTTGTGCATTTAGCAGGCGCAACTAATTAATGATTCTTGAGTTACAAAAGCTGATTTTTCAGCACTCGCTGATATTCAACATCACAGCATTTTTTTCTTACCATAATTATTGTTCTTGAACGCACCCATGTGCTTTCTCAAAATGGGGCGATGGTTTAATTGGTGGGATGTGATGATCAGCGTCAGTGCCATCGATTTGTCAAGGCTCTTGCAGTGATACACAGAATTTCATCCTACCAGAGTGTGAAGTGCCATTCTAAAGTCTTAATGATTTGAATTTGATCCTTACAAACGTTGAAATTGAAGAGGCCACTTTTGACAGTAGTTGATTCCTCTGCCGGTGAAGTAAAAGAGGGGCAGTTAAGACTTTTTGAAGATCTATGTGCAAAAATACGTAAAAAATAAATATATACATAAATATGCACTTGTTAAACGCTGCTATATGCCGTCAATTTTGTGACTCGACTAGCAAGTAGCATGGTGGTAAATACAAGAGGCATGATTCCCAGATAGGCAATTTTCCATGTTATTTTTAGGCTTCTTCTCAGTAGTTTTGGGGCACAGAACATGATTGTTGGTTTCTGTGCTGATTGCAGCGTTCGCTATGCAAATAGCTATTGAGGCCACTACTCTTTTTTTTTTATTTTAAAAAAGGGCCTAAATGCCCTCCGGACCTGTTGCAGCTTCGAGGAGGGGAGCATTGCCTTCTATGTGAACTGCCAGGCATAGGGGAACCTATCCCTGCGGGAGTTTTTAGGCAACATCCGAACAGTGTGTGTAGGTGTTGGGATGGATAAGGTTGCAGAGAAGCTCAAGGCGGAGAATGGTTTGGTGGCCACGGGACCGGCAGAGCAAAGGGTTTTGGCATCATCTTCAGAGGTTGGTAAGTGTTCGGAGGGTAAGGATGGTGGTAGGATGAATTTGCGGAAGTTGGTAAAGGTGGTGTTGGGAGAAGAGAAGGATGTATCCAAAGCCTAATTCATTATAATGGTATAATGAATAGTGTGATAAATGTTTGGAAATGCAGTTTAAACAATGTTTATACACACACACACACACATATATTCCTTGAATTTTAGTGTAAATGAAAAATGATGACGGATTAGCGTGACAATTGACCGGGGATCATATTGGTATGTGGTAACGATGACATGGTCTTTTGATTGTGCTAATACAAGCCGACACAATTAAAATTAGGGATGAAATTGAAGTTATAAGAGAGCTCAAGAAGGAAAAAAGAATATTATTTGGCAATTGTTGGACCAAATTAAAATTTACCAGATACATCTTAGGAAGGTTTGTAAATTTTAAATTCTCAATTCCTTATTCCCTTCAGACTTGTATTCTGGTGGTTGGATACGTAAGTAATCCGACACCCTTACAAACATGGGCAATTTGAACTTCAATCTCAATTAATTTGTCAATTTACATGCTAACTTATGAAATTATTATAAAAATAAATTAAAATAGATTATAAAATTCTTTTTAATATTTATTTAAAAAAACTCATGTTAAATATTTATTCCGAGTCAAACTAAATTATTATAGGTAATTTAGGTTGTATTTGGATACGTCAAGACAACTGAATCATAATATTTTAATTTCTATATAATTTTTTTTTTTAAAAACTAAAATAACATATTGACAATCTCGAAATATTTTTTATACTAAAAAAAAATTTATTTCACTCCGAGCGTTTGCCAAATGATGTATGTGCATATACACTCCTTGAGTGACCATAAACCGAGCTTTTTCCAAGCCAAAGAGAAAAGGTTAGGGATGAAAGATACTTTTCCATATGCCAGCAACGGATACAATAAACCAGAGGGTAACATCCATATGCAAGCCAGATCTACACCCAACTTTTCTTTTTTCCCTTGCAATTTCATGCATTCTTCCAATTCTACTGTAAGTAAGTGGTGTTAGATTTGATATTAAAGGCATGCTTTTTGAGAATATGATAGATGTTGTTTTTCAAAGTATTTTTTGCTTGGAAATATATTAAAATGATATATTTTTTATTTTTAAAATTTATTTTTTGACATATCAAAATAATTTTAAAAAATAAAATTATTTTTTAAAAATATATTACTGAACCTCAATACCAAACAAGACCTAATCCTTAATGTGATGTGAGCTAATTAATCCTATACATCACTTTTTTTTTAATACAACCATATGATAAAATTTTTTTTTTTCTTGGACAGTTTTAAGGACATTAAACACCATTGGATGCTTTAATTTTTCTCCAAAAAAGAGGATAACCAACGGTGTGACTAAATAACTTAATTGGGAGGTTCTATACCAAATAAGTAGTTTATAAATTAATACTTTTTGGTGAGAACTTTCTTTTCTTTTTTGTCATATGCATAAGAGTTTTTTTTTTTTTTTTTTTCCCTTAGGTAATCCAACAGATACACCTTATAAGATGTTATTGTTAGGATGGATGAGATTGTCAAATAAAAAGATGTTTGGCGTTATGGCTGCGGGTATGGTTAGGTCAAAACATAGTTTTATAATATTTGGTTAGATATGAACCATACTTTTTATTTCCATTTGTTTTTTGTGCATTCTCTCTCTTTGAAAGCATTCTCTCTCACTTTACCAACAAAAATTGTGCAGAGAAGAAAACTATTGCAAAAAAATACCAAAATAACCCCTGTTGATCTGGAAATCCTACCGTTATTCCCAAAATTTACAAGCCTTGTTTCCCTCCATTCCCTTCTCTTGTTTTGATATGCAGATCTGGAAATTCTGCCATTATTTCTAAATATTTCAAGCCTTGTTCCCCTTCGTTCTCTTCTCTCGTCTTGATAGCCTCCTTTTATTTCTCTAAGAGTTACCTTGCCAAACTCGTTCGAAAAGCAATTTTCATTTGCTTTTGGGTGTCTTCTTCATTCATCTTTGAAACCATTCTCTCTCACCTCCCCCGATAAAAAATTATGCAGACTAGAAAAATGATTGGAAAAAAAAATACCAAAACAACCATCAAATCTGTAAATCCTGTCGTTATCATCTCATTCCCAAAATTTTCCAGCCTTGTTCCCCTCCGTTCCCTTCTCTTGTCTTGATGGCCTCCTTTTATTTCTTTAAAAGTTTACTTTCCCAGACTCGTTCCACAAAAGGTAATGTTCAGTGATTAATTAGCTCATGCATCAAAGCTTTGTATTGTTTTTTTTTTAGTTGGTTTTTTTAAATTGAAATCTTATATCCGTCCACCCCTTCTTCATTTGTCTTCAAGTGAGATGAAATTCAATGTAGATTTTTATATGATGTTTCTAACATTGATTTTCTTTTTTGATATGCAGAAAAAATCAGCAAATCCATATTAGGGAAACTCATACAAGAGAAGAGTAACCATGAGTTTCTTCCTTATCTCCATTTTAAAATTTATTTTAATTAACTACAAATTTTAATTTGTGTGATGCGTCATTAATTTTTTTTATTGTGATTAATTGTCAATGTTGTTAATTAACTACAAATTATTGCACTTGTATGCAACCTATTCTTGAAAGTAGATTATTTTTATGTATACATTTTTTTCTCTGTTGAAAATACTCATGTTTTATGGGTTTTAGTTATTGAAAATAATTAGCATGTTGTTCTTATTTGCAAGCAAATATTATTTGGTTGATATTAGAAATCCCAATGAGTATAGGTATTTAGGTCTTTATAAAGATGAAAGGTACACTTACAAGAATTTAGGTGTCGTGAATAATTAAGTGGTTGAGAAGAAGTGTTTAATTGTACATACTCATCATTATGTAACGTGATAAATTTTTCTTTTGGGGTATGAAAACAGATATGGAGAATTTTACAAAACATGCTTGTTTATCCATATAAAACACAAGTTGAGATTGTAGTTGTATTAATGACACTACATAACTATATTAGCAGGAGATCACAAGATGATGAGGTTTTTGTTGAATATGATCGTAATCGCAATTTAATTCTGGATGACTTTTTAACTGATATTGTAGCTCGCTTAGATGGTTAAGAATCGCAAAGGCCTTCACTTATGGATTTTGTATGCGATGGAATTGTAAATAGTTTGACGTGACAATGAAAGAAAAACATAATGTATAAGGATTATTCATTTCATTATGTAATTACAATTATAAATCAACAATATTTTGCAAATATATATGTGTGTGTGTGTCCTTTTAAGTAATTTCACATTCAAACCTGATACAAAAAACATATTAACTAAATACATGAAACTATTTTTTGTTTAATTTCAATTTCGATCATAGTTTTAACCAAACACTTAAATTTTAAAAACAAACCTCAACAAAAGTAATTTTTATAAAACTATTTTTTTGAAATCACAACCACAGAAACAACCACAATACAAAATATACCCTAAAATTCAAGAGTTTAACATAGATTTGTATTATTTTAAAATAAAAAATTATGTTTGTTAAAAAATAACTCTTTAAAAAACATTAAATTGACTGAATTAATAGTTAGGATTGTCTTTTTAAATAGACAATTATAAAAAGGTTTTCAACTTAAAAAAAATATTCTTGTATCATGTTCTTTTATTTTCTTTCTATCAAATACTCTTAACATTTATTTTTACACAGTTCCTTTTATAAGTTTATTTTTCTTTTACTCTCGTTTGTCCTATCAAGAATAAATGATTGAATAGACTTGAAAAATAAAATTGCAAACACCATATAACAGACAATAAATTTCTTTAAAGGCAGAGGATTGATTTTCAACCCAATTTACATCTTAAAATTTATATTCTATTAACAAAACTGTAAGTTGATTCTGTTTTATACATTGATTCATGAGTGTTTTTATATGTGTATGTAGAAATTAGATTATTGTATGGAAACAACAACTTTTTTTTAAAAAAAAATTAAGCATTTCTTTTATTTGTACATGTCTGATATCTTGTTATATATTTTGATGGATTGGCATTTTTGTTTTGTTTTTCCTCTCTTTTAAACAAATGAACAAAGTTTAAGGTGATAACTCATTATCTTTGTGCTTAGCCAAGCTTTGAGCTTAGATATGTGTTGGTCTGGGGAATTGTAAGACTCATTGTTTGCAAGCTCAACTAAGCATTGCCCTCATATTTATATGGGTCCGACAAACTACGAGACCCACTATTTTTAAGCTCATCCAATCATTAAGCTCATATATTTGTAGGTTTAGCGAACCATTAAACCCACTTTTTTTTTTTGGCTTAGCCAAGTGCTAAGCCTAAGCATGTGTGGGTTAGGTAAATTACCAAACCCACTATCTTTGGGCTCAATTAAGCGCTAAGCCTAGACTTATGTGAGTTTGACGAACTGCCAGATCTATAGTTAGAGATATTTCACTATGATAAGTTATAGGTATTTTATCCTAAGAAATCAAAGATATTTGGTTGATATGTGAAACTTTTTCTCTTCCATAAAGGAGGGGGACCTAAGAAGCTATAAAAGAAACCAATGTAAACTCAACTAGTAAAGTTCAATTTTTTCTCCTCTATAAAGGATATATATATGGCTTTCTTTTAAAAGAGGATTGATTTCTCTCTCATATGACGTTGGTTTAATCATTAGAGAGTTTTTAAACTCGAAGGAGGGAACGTTTTGCATGTATTAAGCATAATCCATCAGCCATTTCGCCAAAAATAAAATGGATTAGATTGTCAGAAATTAACAATCTTATCCCAGACCTTGGCTTGACCTTCAAACCCATGAGATAAAATTAGATTTCATTAATGGCGCTATCTATGGGGAAATCATAAAAAAAAAGCCATCGATTGCTCTTTCAGAAGCCAGACCATTATCATTCATAATTAACATTAAATTTAGAGCCTCAAAGTCTTGGAAGATTTTTAATAGGTACTAGCGAGATGTTGATTCAAACCGTGTAACTTTAGGAGTTATTGTAAATCATTGGATTTATTGCCATTATCATCCCTAATTACTATCATAATAAGAACTTCAAGGTCTCAGTACTACAACACATTATACCTTGAAAGGGATTAATATATTCTCCTTAATACGATCACACTTTTCTTCAAGAATAGGATAAACATTGCATCATCACGGTGGATATGGTTTCTTCAGGGCGCAAGCCTCTTAAATATTCCAAATATGGGATGCATTTACTCTTCCTAGTGTGATAACACATTTACTTAGAAAGTAATGAACATCTCTCTAGTGCTACAACATATTTTACATTGGAATGGATTGATATGTTCCCCCTAGTGTGATTACACTTTTCTCCAAGGATAGGACAAACATTGTCATCAATAATAAGCAAATGCCTGGAAATGATATCCCTTCTCAGTTCATAGAAAGCAAAACCATCTTAAACTCTCACAGGGTTAGATGATTCGACACCCACCATGAGAAATGATTTTCTAAGTATGAACATTGGACTCATAAATGATTTTCTAAGTATGGATATTGGAACAAAAAATGATCTCTTAAGTATGGGTGTTGGACCCAAAATAATTTTTTAAATATGGGCATTGGACTTAAAAATGATCTTTTAAATATGGACATTGGATCTAAACAAAAACTCAAAGCTCGGGGAAAGCAATATAAAGATAAAGGAATCATATTATAAAAGAAATGATGTACATGAAAGAAGAATGGATACATATATACATGTATATAGGGATCTAAAAATCCAGACCAGGCTCCTCAATTAAATATTTCCCTCACTAGGTTGCAGCAACCCTGACCGAGAATACTACTGTAACAACCCTAAAATTTTAGCATATATTTTTTTTATATAAAAAATCTGGCTGATTTTCCCTGTATTTTTAGGTACCAAGTTATCGACTCTTCATCCACATTTCCCTATTATCAAGATTTCACATTCAACCTATCATCCAGGACTTTCCCATCTCATCAAGATACCATTTTTTAACAATCAATTTCACATATCCCATTGTATGCATATAGATAAGGACGGTAATTCTGGAATAACCTTGGGAGATGCCCAAGGTCAGTTTTGGGCCATGTACTTGCCAGGTTGTGATGGGCCACGAATTCCACGTCTATAACACATGTTACCGGGGACATCATTTTTAAGAGTCTTACACAACCCCTTCTCTCTTGAAAGTCTCTAGAAGGGGCACAAGATGTAAGTCTTACAAGGGGATCTTCTCTCCTCCTTCCCACTAGAGAAGGTCGCCAATATGGCACCCGCTCTCATTCTGAGTCCCAATCTGAGGGACCCGTATTTCCTATCACTTTTTTTTTTTTTTTTCAGGTTTTAGTTGAAATCTGAACTCCTCGTTAAGGGATAAAGTGCTTCTCTTTTTAGGAATAAATCTAATGTTCTTAGGACCCTTATTTGTTCTAATTAAAAGAAATATAAGGAAAAAAAGTTCTGATGAAAGAGATGTCTAAAATAGTTTTTTTTTTTTTTAGATCAAGAATAAAGGTGGTGAAGAAAATCTAGGGTCTTGCTATGAGAGTAAGTTTTCATCAAGCATGGAGAATGAAAGTAAAAGAAAAGTCATAACTAGGGCTATAAAGAAAAAATCTTTTTACTCCCGGATGGACAACTTTTTATATAATCACAAATCTTTAGAAGTCAATTTAATTATTGTATTTGCCGTTTTATTTTTCAACGGACTCCTTCTCCTAGCAAAAACAAGCCTTCTAGGCTTCCAATAACGTGTATAGGACATGCAAAATCTTTTGAACAAGGTAAAATGATACTCATCTGCTATTAACAAGATCTTTTGAAGATCTTTATGTGTAATACACAAATATTTAGGGGGCTGTTATTAAATTAACATCCCCCCTAATTCCTCCTTTACGGATTTTGTGCTAAGAAAATCTCTTATCACTTTGCTACTACATGTTTTTTTTTTTTATTATTGTATACACATTAATAATATATATGATTTGTTTTAATTAACTATCCACCAAGTGTACTTTATTTTTCAGATTATATAAATATGATATATATTCGTAGAGTTAATCTTGTTATTGTACTAATAGATAGCTAAAAATAATGTTAATAGGATAAGTACACTGATTATTCCAGCTGTTTTAAAAAATGTAAATTATTATTAAAAAATAAAATCAAGGCCCTATTAACTAAATTATCTCTGCGTGCTTATGAATAGTAATAAAGAACATCAAATCATTTCACCCATGACTACAAGCAAAAGGCCTTGGTAACTCCGAAGTTTAGGAAGAATAACCTCACCGAAGCTTGAACTCTGGAACTTAATGTCTGTTTACTTTTGTGTGTTAAAAGTTTTTTAAAAAATTTAATTTTTTTTAAATTAATATATTTTTTAATATTTTTAGATTATTTTAATATATTAATATCAAAAATAATTTTTTAAAATAAAAACAAATATTATTTTAAAATATTTTTAAATAAAAATATTTTAAAAAATAACTATAACTAAACTTTCAAACATCATCTTCCAAGCCTCCTTCAATCCCCATCCCACTGGTTCTTGATTCTCAAAATTCCACCACTATAAATTGGTGGCAGATTTGCGTTTTGACAGCAAGATTGATTGGAGGCTCAACAACTCATCATTGTTTCTTGAACCCAAACCACGGCTTCAATTTGTCAAAAACCGAGAAGACAATTGGACGGCAAACATCGAACCACATGCTTGCTCCCTGTGCGGTAACACCACAACCGTCAGTTTAAGCATTTTGGCCATCCATAAATTCAACTGCATCCTCCAATTACCTCTTCCTCATTGATTTCCAGAGATATATTAAACAATGTTAACTCAGTCAGTGAATAATATTAAAGTATTTCTGTAACTTTCATAACAATTTAAATTATTAAATTAAATTAATTATTTAATATAGTATCATAATTTTATTAATTAAACAATTATAAATTTAAATTTTATTATTTTTATTTTTTTGATAAAAATTAAACACAAAATAACATAGATTTGAATAATATAATTTCTCAACAAGTTTAGACCCTATTTGTTGTTGCATTTTCAAAATATTTTTTTAAATAATTAATTAAATTTTTTAATTTTAAATCAATTTTTTAACCGTTTAAATAATTTTAATATACTGATATTAAAAATAATTTTTTTAAAATAAAAATATTATTTAATTATATTTTCAAATAAAAATACATTTTAAAAAACAACTATCACATTACCGTACACCACACCCAACTTCAATCCCCGAAGCCACAAGAATCCTTCATGAATGCTCCACTAAAAATGTGTTCATTTATGAGTTGCGCCGTGCAAGCATGAATTTCATGCTTCGCAAGAGTTTCTGCGCATAAACGAAAAATACTCTAAAACTTTCCATAATTCAATTCCCAATCCCACCACAGCTTGGAGAAAAAGAATCTTGAAATCTCCTTAAACCTTGGAAAATCTTCCTCCATTCTCTCCGGTACTAGCTACTAGGAAGTTATTATGACAAAAGAGGAGAATGAACGGCAGGGAAACGGAGTGATAGGTGGTGGTAAACTTCACGATACCTACCCACTAAAAGCACACCAACTTAGACCTTAAGAAAAGCTCAGTAAAAATTCCATGCCGGCAAAGAGTTAGACCCCACCACTCAGGAGGGACAATCCAGCGGTGGCGGCGGAGGTGGCAGCCTTGCCCACCGCCTTTAGCGATTTTAAATACTTGTAACAGGCATCATCATTGAAGTATGACATGGCTAAAAAATATCAGGGATTTTGTATTTCTTTACTCCAGTGTTGCATAATTGCATTTCATGGGAATTGTGAAAATAATGAATAAACGAGGTTGATCAAAGTAGTTAATAGCAACTTCTGCAGATGTTCTGCTTTCTTGCTTTCAATTTTCAAATGCTAAAATGGATTCACAAGGAGTGTTTCGCTCAATGGTTCTCACATGCTATTCTACAAGCGGGAAAATTCTCGAGACCTAGCTAGGGAGTGGAATCTGTTTTTTATCACTACTTTTCTTGATTTAAAGTGAATTAAAAATGAAACATGATATTAAAATTCTACAGAAAAATTCTGAAAAATCTCATTTCCCCTTGCCTTATCTTTCTTTTCCTCTGTTTCAATGCCACTATCCCAAGCACTTTGTAGATTTTCGCCGAGCTTACATATCTCACAGTACAATTTAGGAAACCATTGCTTTCATGAAAGGAATGACCAATTTAAATCCACAAAATTGCCACTGCTTTTCCTCTTCACCGAGACCTTTGTGTCTATACCATACAGGGTTCTTCAACAGCATCCATTTTCCGTTTGGATGGCAGGGAATGGGGATATAGGAGAAGGGCTTGCCTTTAGCCAAGGCTTCTGGGCCAAAAAGTCGAACCTTTCACTGTTGCTATAGTTCAAACAAAGACCCATATCTAATATTTTGGCACCCCCCCACAAAAAGGTGACCGAACTCGTGCTTAATGCTCTCACGAGTTGATTGATCCACCCACCATTTGATCACTTGACCATGTTCTCGTGATCTATAAATGTACAACTTCAAGACAGATTAGATATGATAGGCCTTGTTTCAACAGCGTGAACTGGATTGTCATTATTGTTCTTCCCCCCCTCTGTTTTCGTTGCTATTGATTGGAAATCGCTGCACTTTCAATGGTGCCTATGGAGATGTCCATACATGCCTTATCAAGTAAGAATAAAAATACCATTTTCTATCTGGAGGTGCCCTCTGCTGATTTGAATAGCTGGAATAATAAGTGATCAAAATTGGAGTTGAATTTAGATTCAACAGTTGAAACCATTCGACTAACAAGCAAATACAAGGAACAAAATGAAAAAAGAATTGAACCAACTAGTTAGTTAGGACAGACATCATAAGGGTAATCCTTTGCAGAAATTCTTTCAATTTGCATTGAACAATAGAGAGTTACAGAGCTGGGATAGGTGCCCAGGGACACGTTTACAGTCCACTTACATTGCAGGCACGGTCCCAGCATTTGTTTTTAAACTGCTAAAATAAACAGCAAGAAAGTATATTAAAATGAGATGATCAATCAACATGAGCAGGGACTAAAATCCTAAAGTAGGTTGGGTGCTTCTCTTTCTTGTGATATGCTCATCAGTTGTGATACCAACGAGATTCTAGTGGTCTAGTAGCTGGTATGGAAGGGCTTAGTAGTCTTGACATCCGTAATAACTCCAGCAATAGAGCCAGCGGCAGAAGCTATAGTAATAATGAGGCAAGCAACACTGAGGATTTGGAGGCAAAGCCATCTGGTGCTCCATTTTGGTATCTTCTTTTGTGAAATATACATCTCAACTGGGAAGTAAACGGTCAATGGCCAAAATCCCAAAGCCCCGAGGAGACTAACTACGTCATTAAAGAAGGGAAGGAGCATTGAAATCACAGTAGAAATAACCACAAAAATTGTTCTCCAAACCATTCTGAAGAGGTTGATATTGAATGGAGGGAGACCAGGAATTGAGATTTTGATATCTTTGGTAACGAAGTCACTATCTGGGAATCTTCGGGCCGCTTCTTTTTCAATGAAGGCAAAGAGGGGTTGGCAGTAAACTTGGTATGCACCTACAAGGTGGATGACAATGGCAGTATTGGCAATGTCAAGTAGCCAATATGGATTGTAGAAGCCAAATCCAGTGAGGAGGTTGGTTGGGGATTGGTCTCCAAAAGAAGCATATCCAAAGCAGCCACAGGACATGTAGAAAAGCGTTGTCACTACAACACTTATGAGAGTTGCTTTCTTCATTGTCTTGGCTTCCGAGGGTGGGGCTTTGACCGAGTCCTGCCATGAAATGGACCGAACAATTGGTCAGTTTAACTGGAAAATCACAGAACAAATGTGAGAATGTATACTTAGCACTTGTGCTACAAGAGAATGTAATGTAACATACCTGAATTTCAATGAGAATCATGGAGTAAGAATATGCAAAAGCAATGTTACCAAGTGCTTGGAAGCTCCTCCATATCTTTTGAGTTTGAGTCACGGTGCCAATACTTATTCCGGTTAGGCTTCCCCTGACTCTTTTATTTTCTATAACTTTACCAATGCCAAGACCTAGACCAATTGTTGAATAAGTGAAGGACATGACTGCGGCGACAAGGGAGAGCCAGTGTAACTGATCAAATCCAGGAATCTGAGACAGAAGGATCTCAGCTATGCCAAACCCTATCATATATGGATTGGCATTCATGTGGCATGGATCTTTTCCACCACTCTGGTGGAAACAATTAGACCTCTTTATTGCCCTTTATTCAAAAGACAAGGACCAATCAGCCCAACAACAACAACAACAAGAAGAGAGCAAAGTTAATTACAAATTCTTGGTTGGACTAAAACTTACATCATGCTTATAGAAGATGCAATTGTGTAGCCAATGGCAACCCCAAAAAGGTTCACATACTGAACAAATCCACATATTTTGACCTTTACACCACCTGTGTGAAAATAAAAATCACCGTGTAAAAAAAAAAGATCCATAATGATTAAAGTTAAAAAGGGTCATGCTAATTTCATTAACAATATATGTGTCAGCAAATTTACCAAGGTTGACTCTAACAGCATCCATGTAAGTGTAGTTCCTCTTGCCATTGACAGGATCACCGGAGCGGTAGCAGGCAGAGAGCAGAATGGAAGTATAGTAAGTGACAAAAGAGAACAAAAGCATCACAGCTGGTCCAGCAATCCATCCAAGCTGACCTATAGCCCAAGCCAAGGATAGAACCCCGGACCCAATAACAGCTGTTATGATGTGAGCACTAGCAGTCCACACATTTCCTGTTTAAACAAACAACACAAGAGAGAATCAGGATAGAAAAAAGATAACCAAAGCAGTGAGCGCTAATATGTTTTTATTTATTTGTGAGAGTTGTCCAGGAAATTCAGAAAAGTGAAGCTCACCAGTTCGTTTGGGACGCCCATCATCATCAAACCACTTGGAGTCCCTTTGTGGATCTGTGTCAACTGAGACACTGAAAGCCTGGGGTGGGAGATGGTTCTTTGTGGCTGTATTCTCACCCATCTTTGCTCACAAACGATACCAATTACGTGAGATATGTTATAAAAGAACCTCTAAAGCGTCTGAGACTATATGGAAGATTGTGCACTCAACACAGTAACATTAAAGCATGTGGAAAAGAAGCACTGTCGAAAGAAAGTGATGGGGCTCCTTCTTTGATAGATCCAGGTGCAGTTATAAGTATGGTGTTTAAGTCTCAGAAAACCGAGAATAACAACAGCTGACACATAGGCTCAACCACACACCTCCCAAGAATCACAAAACCCAAATAGATTCAGAGCCTAGTTTTTATCGGTGCTTCAAAAGGTGGAGACAGGGGGGACTGTGCTTATTTACCAGTATCAGAGGCACTGCTCTTATGAGCTGGAGAATGGAGTGAACTAAATTCAGAGGTACACTGGAAGGCAAGGGATGGTGCGGTACTTATAAGAGGTACGAGCCAGCCCAGGAAAAAAAATTAAAAAAAAAAGAAGCACAGGCACGTGGTTTTAAAGTCTTCTTATCCCACCACCAATACTCTGTCTCGAAAACCAAATTCAAGCCGTTCATGCTTGTTCTTGGACTTCTACTTGTAAAATCACGAGGGTACCAGATTTCCAATTTTCATTTTTTTGACTTCGAAACTGTTAGCATTAATAATAATTAATTACTGTTTCTTTTTTTCCTTTATGTTTTTTTCTTCTGCACGTAATTATTTTCACTATAGTCAAGTCAAATAAAGGCAGTTAAAGAAGTTAAGCAATGAAAACATTCTTTAACCGCTTCAGAAGCGATGCTGAATGCTGCTAATTACGTACCTCCTGTTATTGTGGGTGAAATTAATCAACTTTTGTCTACGCTACGCATGAATTCAGGGCCTCTCTTTTGTTATTTACAAGGGTGTTCCTCGCACTTTTGTTGCAAAATTGCAATCACAAGGGTTACTGCATTTGCTTCTTTTTCTTTCAAAAGTGAGATTCTCCGAGTCATCCCTGCCACTGGACATGGCTTTAGTTAACTCGGAGCAAATATATATATATATATATATATATATATATATATATATATATATATATATATATTATTTGTGCTCTTTTTACTCCTTTCACTTTCAATTATCTTTTTCACGCTTCTTCTGTATAGTGAAAGGGAGCTATTCTCTCTCTCGGACCAAACTCGGAAATGTGTGGCAACTGGGGTCCCCAGAGTTGTAATAAGATGAACAAACCCTATTTCGAATAATGAATTATACGCGACAAGAGAGATAAAGATTAACTCGAAAGTAGTCTTACCTTCATACCCGGTAACCTGCTGTCTTCTCTAGCACCCTGAGCTGCTTCTAATTAAAAGCTTGAGTGTACCACCCAGTTATTTACCATAAAAGCTCACAGCAAGAGCTAAGAGCAGACACAGGTAAAAGAAGAATTTATGAGGGAGAGGAATTCCTGTGCTCGTGTGCTTCTCTTCTAGCAACCCTTATATATATATAGTAGCATGCGAATTGAGCCACTTGAAAATATATAATATAAATATATTTTCTCTTCGAAAGACCACCTTTGAATGGAGATTCTTGCGTTAAATGCTTCTCTGCCACGATTGATGTTGTTCGAGAATAGGTTCCCTTTTTCTTTCATTTTCCGTTAAGTTGAAAAGAGCATATAAGATCAGAAGATTTGGATTTCATTTTGATGATCATAAGCAAAAACCATGACTAACATTCGCAGGTGGACAAATCAGGCATCTAATTCCCGTCTCTAACTCCCAGTGAATGAGGAAATAAATTAAGGTTATTTTATACCTAATAATAAATATTATATAAATATCTGAATTTTTTACATGCATGATTATATGGTTTTCTTTTTAAATTTATTTTAATTCAATGTTACTTTTTTATTTTAAATTATAAATAAATAAATAAATTGTATTAAAAACATATGACTGTAAAATCACTCTCGAGATGACTATGACTATAAATTTATGGATTTTGATTCTCTCATGGTGAACTGGTCATATTTCAGATTTAAATCTAATTTTATTTTTACTATACATGAGATCATAATTATTTAATTTAAATTGAATACAAATACTAATTATATTAATTAATTAACTAAAAAAACAACATTGTCAACAAATTAACGACCGCCCTAGTTATTGCCCCCCACCAAGAGTACTGTAAATAAAAAGATTAACTATCAACTGTCTTAACTCTTAAGGGATACGATTCGTTTTGTCCCTACACGTGGTAGAATCACCAACACAAACGTTGAACACCTCCCCCCTCCGAGTTTTTCATCATGAAAAACAATCCGAACCTTTTCTAGTGCACTGTGTCATCACCTTTCAATATGTGTATATGTTCTTCTTGATCCTTTGATATTTTAATCCCAAAAGCTCTGATGTGTTTGCCTGTTGATCAACGGAAGCAACACTCTGTAGCTAAGTTACCTGTCGTTGTAGTGATCAAATAGATGAAAGCTACAATGAAAACATGAACTTGAAGCTTTAACCACTGCACTATCATGCGTTAGGAATCAGAGAAAAAAAATGCTGAATAGGGACTGGACATGACAAATTTGAGTCCAAACTGTACACGGCGTTCCCTAATTAACCGATCGGTATCATCAATCAACGTATATATGAGTCTGCCAAGAACTCATAATTAGCTTGAATTGAGCATGAGATCATTGGTGACCGCATGCCCACGTCCCTTCTATCATCCTCACGTCCTAGTTCTTTCAGAGCAATCTTAAGATTTGCAGCAGAGACTAGCTCGTCCTCTTAACCATGGTGAAACATTTTTGTTGCTGATACTCGGGACTGTACATACGCGCGGAGCACGGTGTCTGGGGGTTGAACTTTGGTTAGGTATGGGTTAAGAGAGGAACAAAATGAAATATCAGACCAACCTCGCATCAGCCAGAGAAGACCTTCTAGCACAGCTGAATTGTTTGACCACAAGTTATTCGACTTTGAAGACGGAGAGTGACGGAGCTCTCTTTCTCTCTCCAAAACTACTAGTGCTTGAAAGCGCTGTCGAAGCACCTACAAATGGGATTTGATAAGATGAGAATAATACTTATCATCATGTCAGAAACAAGGTATTCAAGGTGATGGCTTGATCGGTTTCTTTTCGTGGGGAATCGAAAGAGTGTTGTGAGCCTATCCTTGTCGAAGAAAAACAAAAAGGAATTCCAGACGAATGAACCATAGATATATTTTTCTAGAAGATTTAGATGACTTGTATATCTCTCAGTTCTACAAAACATTTTTTAAACTAAAAGAAGTTAGTTTTTATAGGTGTTAGGTCATTAATCAATCTGCCAATTACCCACACACTGCCGTGGTCTGTGAAATACCCACCTTTGTTTATTTCCTTCCTTCCACTTGTGTCAAGATTCACGCTTCAAAACAATCCATTTGCCTTGCTGGGTTCATAAATGACATCGAGGAAAATATATATCAGCCTAACCTTTAGCCCTAACTATTAGATAAGAGAGTATTATTGTTTTTTTTTTTAAAAAAAAAAATTATTTAAAAATATATTAAAATGAATTTTTTTTATTTTTTAAAATTTATTTTTGATATTAGTAAATCAAAATAATCTAAAAATAAAAAAATAATTTAAAGAAAAAATAATAATTTAAAATTTAATAAAAAACAGGTTGAATTTTAATACCAAACGAGTACAAAAATGTGTATTCATAAAGGTAGAAACACCCTCCCCCACTGTTTAGGCACACAATTGAGAATTTATTAGAAGGACAGCAATTCATCTTTCAATTTCTTTTTGTTCCAAAAACCAAATCAAACAAAAATAAGTAGTATTAATTGTTTTGTCTAAAATTGTTTGTATCATGAACTATTTACCATTTCATAGTATTTGAGCTCTTTAATTATTCATGTTTCTACTAATAATTTATGGAATTCGAATTAAAAAAGAAGAAGCAATAATTTATTGAAGTTTGTCTTCAAGAAACCAATGTGTTAAGTGTACGCAATCATACAATTACAATTATATATTGAAAGTAAATCCCAAATACAAGGTCTCGTTCAACTTTAAAAGCAAAGTTCATGCCCATCCTATCTATAAATTCAACAATGAAACATGTCTGGTAGCCTCGCGGGATAAATTCGCAGTCATATAATGCAAATATTCTCATAGAGATAACTGACTTAATTGTATATATGGTGAACAATTATATCCACTTGTTTTCTTCGCTACTACTAGCACTACGCCCAGTGCTAGTAGTAGCGAAGAAAGAGAAGTGATGCAAGGGGCCAAATGTGAAAAATTGAGTAGAAATCATAGTGTTAAGCCTTTGATTAGACAACATTTAAAAATACGATGAAAATCATGTTCTATAAAATTTTTAAAATTTTAAGTATTTTTTTATTAAAAATTAAATTTTTATATGTTTTTAATTGTTTTAATATATTAATCTTAAAAATAATTTTTTAAAATAAAAAATATTATTTTAATATATTTCACCATAAAAAATATTTTAAAAAATAATTACAACCATTATAAAAATTGAATTTTTATAACGGGTTTTTGAAAGATATAATGGCATTTGAAGGCAATTGTCAATGTATTTTGTCAATGTGCCCTAATATTTTCATTTGGGAAACTGATTATGCTGACCTTAAGAGCTCTCGTGTCTCGAATTATGCTGACCTTCGGAAGGCAAAAGGTGCACCGCTTACATCATATATTGACTCTTCCCACGCTAGATTGATCAATGCTTCGTAGTTTAATTGGATCTTGGACTCCTAATTTATACGTTACACTAAAATAGAGCTAATCAGTTGCGACGGCAGGTCATGAAATAAAGAATTATCAAGCTCTACTCATCAAGTCTCATGAGCAAAAACACTTGCGTGATGCCATCAGGAAGCGAACAATCTGGAGAATATGTCTACCATAGAAACCAATATCACAATTGTTCCAATAAAATTAGCAATATTTCAACACGTACGCCACTTTTCGCCAAGATACAATCTATAAGATTTTTTTTATCAGAAAATCGTGAGATTTATGGATACTTATCATGATATCTTCGAGCTTCGTGCTAGAGAAATAATCTCTCGTGACAGTTTTTTTTTTTCCATATGTTGTTTAGAATTTTTAATTTTATTAAAATGATATTATTTTTAATGATACTACCTCTAATCTTCGAATATGTTTCTTCATGGTGCGTTAAAATATCATTATATAGCTGAGGTTTGATTCCAACCCTTTAGAGTTTAATATAAAGAATGTTTAGTAGAGAGGAGTTGATTTTTATGAATTGTTTGTTCCCCCCATTTATTGCTCTCCCTGTTTCATGCAATAGTTTTTGTGTTTTTTTTTTTTTATTTGTTTATCTGATGTTAGTTAGGCTATTATCTTTGTATTCTTTTTTTTAATAAAATTTTGACTATTAACCCGAAAAAGAAAGAAAGAAAGAAAGTGTTATACACGGACCTCCTAGCAATTTTCCAAATAAAAGAAAGAATATCAGAGACGGTTTCGTTGTTTAGGTGGGTATCAATTAGGCAATTTGTTGACAAATGTTTAAGAACATAAGGAAAGAAAAAGCGGAAAAGGTTGGAAGGAAAAGCGTTACCAACTCTCCATGTGCTTTTTTCTTGTCAATTTCTTTATATGTTGGGATCTATTATGTTTACATACGTGCTCAATATATATTGAAATATCTTATGTGAGTCCATTGGTAATACTCGTCCCGACAGACTATGAGTATATATAAATATTGACAAAAATTTCTATCAGTAACATGTTAAATCTGATAATGAAATATCTTGTGCATTTAAATTTTCTGTATTTTTTGTATATATTTAGTTACTGATCAGAACTTAAGGTCATTTAGCTACCAAATCTCATATTCAATGTGATAAAAACTGTCGTGAATTATCAACTATCTTGACAGGTATAACTTTTTATACATATTTGGTGAGAACATTGAATATGAGAATAGGTTTTTATTTAGCTAAAGCGTGATGCTCTTAGATGTTAGGGGAAAATATATTTTATGCTGAAAATTGTACCAATTAGAATCCCCTCGAGCACTTTGAAAGAAATATTTGTACTTCATGTTGTATAATGCCACAACTGGCTAATAAATTCATTATGACTGACCCGAAATATAGATCACCTCACTTGAAAATGATTTTTTCCTTGAAAACTATAATAAAACTAATAATACTAATAATAATAAAATATTATTTGAGAGGTAGAAAGCAGATGGTAAGTAGATCCTTATACCATGACACCAAAAGAAAAGGAAATGAAATTAGAAGTTGAGCTGCTCGGAGCCGGAGCTGATTCTCTTGGCATTTTTTTTACTTTTATTTGTTGAAATAAAGTGTAGCAGTTAACTGTCCATTGTAATTGGTGCTCTGTGGATGGTAAAGAACTGAACAGGGGGTCCCGTGTTTAAGGACTAAGGGAGGGTTATGCTACGCCGGTCAACTGAGGCTGTTCATAATTATTGCTCCTTTTTTTCGCCGCATCTCATTGACAGTGATATTAATGCGAAAAAAATGAAAAAAAAAATGCAATTCTTTATTTTTTTTTCCCTCAACTGGTTGGTTGTGACTTCCAAGTTGAACATCGAGAAAAAACAAGATTAAAAGACGAATATTTTTTTGACAAAGAAAATGTGTCTTTGTTAATGTTGAATGTTTTAACCGTGACAACTTCGAGTGTTGTGCGGCAGGGGAGGTGAAGGGGGAGGAGACGCGGGGCTGACTCACTTGTGGCCGCGGCGAATCGAGCCCGCTGGTTTGAGAGTGTGGAAGTGGAGGAGACCTATCTGTCCAGATAATTAATGGACTTGTGAACCATGGTCACCGTGCCCATGTTTCTCGTGTCGTCTCTATTTAGGGGCGGTATTGGCTAGCTTGTATTTCCATCGTCCAAAGATAAATTTGACGCCTAAATTTGTCTCTAGAGTTTTTCTTCCATACAATATCTTGTTTAAAGGGAAAACGAAAGAAGTAGCATCCATTCTGATGGCGCGGAGTTTTTCATTGAAATAGGTTTTTTACAGCTGTTTTGGGCAGCCAAAATGACTGCAATTCCAATCCAAAATTCTAACAAGTATGTGCTTTATTGTGGTAGATTTTATAGTTGTGGTTTGAAAAAAATTATTTTATAAAAATTATTTTGATTAAGGTTGATTTGATATTTATATATGTTTGGTTAAAACCGTGATTGAAATTAAAATTGAACAAAAAATAGTTTAATATATTTGATTAATAATAATTTTCAAATTAAGTTTATAAGATAACTAAAAAAGATATATATTAATATTGATTATTTTTAATTTAAATATTGTAGATTTAACTACTGTTATTACATCTTGAAATAAATAATACTTTATACAAAATATTTTTTATTATTCCATTAAACTATCTATAATTCTATATATCACGTATAAAAATTCATTCGATAAGAACTACAGTTTTCATGATTTTTGAGCGTATAACAAAATCAGGTAAAATATCATCAGGAACAAAATTGAGATTACAATCAAATTCTGTAAATGCTACGTCATCATGCGATCTCCTTCTAATTTATGTAGTGTCATTGAATAATGTTAAACACTAGTTTTTTTTTAATAAAACACAATTAAAAATTAAAAAAATAAATTTTTTTTCTAGGTCAAACCCGATCCAATACATTTATTTAGGTTTGGCCTGGACCAATCCGACTATAAACAGTGAAAATGTTAGCTACTATTCACGTGAACTTTGCAAGTGAAAAAGTGAACAATGTAGAATGTGACTCTGCACTATTCACTTTGCAAAAGTAAATAGGCCAGAGTGAGATTCACTCTACACTTCTCATGAAGCAGCTTGGAGCTGCTTTTAATTCACATGCATTTTCAACGCAAAATTAACTAAGACCCACAAACAGTAAACAACATTTTCTATTTTACCAAACATGTATTTTCTGTGATTTACTTTAAATCAGAAGTAACCACAGAAGCAAACACCCTTCTAGACCACTGAAATTTTCAATCTGACACCCGTTATTAACATGGCATGTTTAATCCTACCCTAACACGCATTTATATGCATTTTTTTTAGGTTTCTCCGAGCTGAGCCCTAAAACCTTTCATGAACATGATTTTTTTCTAAGTACACATGAGTTTTTCTATTCAAAATAGACACTATTTTTTTTCCACGCATGATACAACAATCATAGCATGATATAATAATAAAAAACTATCATGGCTAGTTACTAATAACACACCAATTTCTTCATCAATAATATGTTTTCCTTCTCCATGAAGAAATCTTAAGACATAAGTGTATTGATTTTCTAGTCACAAGGGAGAAAAAGATATCACATCTTTAGCCATAAAAAAATAATCCATAAGCTACTCATGCAAGAGTGCATGCCACACAAGTTATAGCAATACAAAATTTAACCCGAACCAGGCCATATTATTCGGTTTCTATACATTACACCCATATATGCACCCCACCTTGTTTTTTTTTTTTTTTTTATCTTTCTATTCTTATATAGTATTTTATCCTTCTATATTTACTGATTTAAATATCAAAATGTTCTATATTTTTATAAAGAACTAGTTTTTTTAGGAATAACTTAGGGAATGCTAGAAAAAGATCTATATTTACCAACCTATAACACAACCATGGAAAGTCCATATTTGTAAGTTTTTCAAAACTTTATTAGTGGTGCCTTCCATGGGAAAAATAACAAAAAAAAAGTTTATTCCCTTTCACTTCTCATCAAAAATTTCTTTCATAGCCGACAAACTCTAGAATATGGGAGAATAATCGATCCCACTATAGGAGTTTCAACTTCTCTAGATCTCCAGCAAGTATAATTGCTTAACAATGTTATTCTAGCCATACAAAAATAACTTCACACCTTTTTGTTTTATCAATAGAAAATTCAACACATGGTTTCTTAACATGCATTAAATGTATAAAAGCAACTTTAATTCCATGAAGGAATATAATGAAATGACATGTAAAGTATGTACGATACTTTCACTTTTTAAAGAAGTCACTCTCACTATGAAGAGCAATCCTCCACAAATTTTAATTAACAATATGCATGACAATTTCTATCAATTCTTTTTATGACTCTTTCTCGTATGTTCTCTTAAAAAAAAAAAAAAAAAACCGCGAGATGATATTAAAGATTTCATAACTAATTATAATAATAAATTAAACATCATTTTTATTGGGTAAGAGAAGTTTTATTTTATCATAGAGTGTTACCCGCAATTCTTTCCAAAGACTATATCCTATAAAAGCCAATTTACACAACTACTTTACATATCCTAAAAAGCATATAGAAAACGACTTCATCACATTTTCAATGTCTATCCGGTTGTTTTTTCTTGAGTGGAATAAAGGAGAAAAATGTCCCATCAGTATTTCAATTATAGTTCCCCACTCAACGGTAAATGACAAGGTATAAAAAGATAATTTTAAGATGATAGAACTTGTGATTAAAGAGGTGTATTTCTTTGTTTTAGTTCAAATCTTAAAGCAATTATTTCGAGGGATTTAAGTTATATGCATCAAATTAATATAGAGATTGTCTCTTAAAATCATCCAGGAAAGGATTTAGTTTCAGTCCATGCATAAATTGAACTGAAAATACTCTTAACGTGCAGCTGAAAAAAAAAAAAAAAAAAAAAAAAAAAAAAGAGGTAAAAAAGGGGATGTGTGAACACTGAAGGACGCCGGGCTGCTTTGGCAACTAGCTTTTCATAAACAGGAAAGGACTATCCCTACAAGGCAGAATACCACAAGGAGGTCCTGAGCCTATAACGCATTACGCAACCCACCCTAGCTAAGTTGACATGTATTTTGGCAGGACGAGATTCGAAAGGAAATTCAAGAGCATGCGCAGTGAAAAATCAACGCTATATGTCCAAGACAATGAGCACGCACTATCAGAATTCAAGGGATAAGACATGCTATAGGCTTATCATAGCGATGTGTGGGCTATCTTCATGCCCCTTCGTACCATATGACATGAGCTTGTACTAGGGCTTACGGTTGCAAGTAACGAAATATTTATTTTTTGTGTTTAAAAAAAAAATTAATTTTTTTTATTTTAAATTATTTTGATGTATTGATTTCAAAGATGATTTTTAAAAATAAAAAATATATATTATTTTAATATATTTTTAAATAAAAAATATTTTAAAAAGTAATTACAATTACATTTTCAAACAAGTTTTTAATACACAAAATATATTTTTTTCTTGAATTTTATAAAATGGCAATATGTGAAATGGGTTGTAAAAATTTGAGTTCCTAATTAACTTATCTCCATTCATTTTTATTTTTTATGAGATAGATAGGAAAAAGAAGAAGCATAGGAATATTTGTTTTTTTTAAAAAAATACTTTTCTCCTCGTCTATAGCCCCATAACGTATCCAGAAAGTGGAAAGTCTAGTTTCTTCTAGTTTTAATGAAAATTTTAAGTATTTTAGTGTACCTGGTAGTTTTTGCGGTTTAAGAAAGTAACTTAAAAATATATATAAATTATATTTTTTTATAACTACTTTTTTTAAAAAATAATTAGTGGGATAAATACATAATTATTGTGATGTCTATCTATTAACTAAACATTTTTCAAATTATTTGAGATAACTTTGAAGGTGGGAAGGTACGGTGGAAGATAGGCAAGTGAAAATATCGAAGAATTTAAAATCTCTCCCTCTCTAATTAGAATCCAAACAAGTTGTGTCCTTCACTTCCAAAAAGTTAGAGAGCGCTTCTTTGCACCTAAAAGATTTAGATGAGACCACTTAAAATATCTAAGATATTGCAACACTTGATAACCATTTGTTCGGTAAGCTTATCAATTATTATTTTTTTTTGAAAAATAGTACAGCATTAAAAAAAATATCTGGTAAAATATCACCACCCTAAACTAATTTACAAAAATAACATAATTTAACATCACACATGTTCAATCTATGTCACCTATGAGACATCATTTTCAAGACTCACAGGTTGCCGCCCATAGAGAAACAGGTTTAACATGTATATCTTCGAGATACATAAGTTTAAATCCAACTTCGAGGTTTTGCCCGCCATATAATCTTTAACTTTTCTTCTACTAATTCCCCTTTATTGACTGCTGAAATTCTACCGATTTAGTAACTGGTCTGGAAGGGTTTGATCGACTTGAGATCATCAACAACTCCAGCAATAGAGCCGGCGGCGGCGGCTATAGTAATAATCAGGCAAGCAATACTTAGGACTTGCAGACCAAGCCATCTTGTGCTCCACTTTGGTATCCTCCTTTGGGCAATATACATCTCGACGGGGAAGTAAACAGTCAGTGGCCAAAATCCCAAGGCTCCGAGGAGACCAACTATGTCATTAAAGAAGGGAAGTAGCATTGAAATCACAGTGGTAAAGATCACGAAGAGGGTCCTCCAAATCATTCTAAAGAGGTTGATATTGAAGGGGCGGAAACCAGGAACTGCGACTTTTATGTCTTTCGTAATGATTTCACTATCTGGAAACCTTGCAGCTGCTTCTTTTTCGACGAAAGCAAAGAGAGGTTGGCAGAAGACCTGGTATGCGCCAACAAGGTGAATTACTATGGCAGCATTGGCAATGTCAAGCAGCCAATATGGGTTATAAAAGCCGAACCCAGTAAGGAGATTTCCAGGGGACATGTCTCCAAAAGCAGCATAGCCAAAGCAGCCACAGAACATGTAGAAAAGGGTTGTGACTGCAACACTTAATAGAGTTGCCTTCCTCATCGTCTTGGCTTCTGATGGTGGGGATTTGACGGTGTCCTGTTAATTATGATATAAAACTTGTAGGTTGGTTTAAATTGTAAATGAAAAGATCAAATAACGTATTCCTGTTCTTATGCAGCTAGAGAAATGTGTATGCTACAAAGATATATTAATGTTAGCACCTGAATTTCAATGAGGATCATGGAGTAAGAATAGGCAAAAGCAATGTCACCAAGTGCCTGGAAGCTCCTCCATACTTTTTGGGTTGGAGTCACAGTGCCAATGCCTATTCCAGTTAGACTTCCACTGATTTTCCCATTTTCTAGAACTTTACCAATGCCGAGACCTAGACCAATTGATGAATAAGTGAAGGACATGACCGCAGCGACAAGAGAGAGCCATTGTAACTGATCAAATCCAGGAATCTGAGACAGAAGGATCTCAGCTATGCCAAACCCTATCATATATGGATTGGCATTCATGCGGCATGGATCTTTTCCACCACTCTTGTGAAAACAATTCGACCTCTTTATTGCCCTGTTTTGTGGAAAAAGAAAAGGCACCGTAAGCCCAGAGAATTCAAAGTATAGCTAGGCATGGTCAGCCATTGCAAGTAAGACAACAAGAAATTCATTTTTTGTTTTACTTGAAAGTGAAAGCTTACATCATGCTTATAGACGATGCAATTGTGTAGCCAACGGCAACTCCAAAAAGATTCAGGTACTGGACAAATCCACATATCTTGACCTTCACACCACCTGACAAAATTAAAAATGAGCATATAAATAAGAAATTAGAATGTTAAAAAAGATTCAATGAAGCTAGCTCCATATAGCAGCAGGAATATTTACCAAGATTGGACCGAACAGCATCCATGTAGGTGTAGTTCCTCTTGCCAGTTAAAGGATCACCAGAGCGGTAGCAGACAGAGAGCAGAGAAGAAGTGTAGCAAGTGACTAAAGAAAACAAGAACATGAACGCTGGCCCAGCAATCCATCCAAGCTGAGCTATAGCCCAAGCCAAGGAAAGAACACCAGACCCAATAACAGCTGTTATGATGTGAGCACTTGCAGTCCATACGGTTCCTGTAAGGAAACAGATCAAGATGAACAGAATAATCTTTGAATTTTTAGATTTTCTTGGAAATCTTACTTGATCAAGAAATAATAATGTAAAGGAGTTATAAGGAATTAATCACCAGCTCGCTTTTGACGGCCATCATCATCAATCCACTTGGAGCTTCCTTGTTGATGCATGCCAATGGAGACATCAAAAACCTGGTGCTTCGCCGCGCTTGTGTTCTCAGTCTCACCCATCTTTCTTTAGCAGCAAAAGAGAATTAAAGAAAGAGGAGTAACTAATTAGAAGAGGAGGGCGGGGCGGGAGGGTATTTATAGAAAAAGATATTTTTATTTTATTAATTATTGAAACTGTTCGTTTGGCTGGATAATAATACTTATTAATAACCATGTGAATTAAAGTTGAACTCAAATTGAATGTAATACATGCCGATAGAAGAGGATTTTTTTCTTTGTAATTCTTCTTGGATTTGTTTTCTTAAGATTTAATCAACATATATGGGATTAATTCCTTGTAGAAAGAGGATTTCTTTTAGTAGCAAATTAATTATTAACCATTACTTGATATATTACGGTGTAAATTCTTATGCTTTTAGAACTTTAATGAACTCAACATCACGATTAACATGCTATAGTTACATTAAAACATTTATATTGTATATTATGTAAACTTATATTAACTATCAAAATTAATCGTCCTTCATAATTTACTTAATTTAATTAATAAGATTTAATTTATTCATTGTTATCATAATATTTAATGTAATGATGATAACACATCTAAGAGTTGAGACACGGCGCAATCTCTTTTAAGAGTCGATCATTATAAGACAAAAAAAAAAAAAAAACTTGTCACTTATTTGACAATGTGTATCATATTCGTTTACTCCCATGCTTGATGCTTTGGTTCCCAACGACAAGGGAATAGATCGGTCTTCAAGCTATCATCTTTGAATGGAATTAATTTATCTAGTCAACTGGCACCGCTGCTAGCTATAAGCTTCTAGCTTTCTAGGATACTTAGTTCAACTCTTACTTTGTGAAGAAAAAGAAGATAGTATTGAATGTTGATTGTTCCTTGCATAAAAAACAAGAAGATGAAGAAGAAGAAGAAAAAGAAGCTACGATCGTACGAATATTTTCGTGATGAATAATCAAGTCACGACAAGCTTAATTCCTTGAGAGAAAAAAAAAGAAAAGCATATTGCTTGCAAAAGATTTAGAGCATTGTTTGGGCGTTGCATAAAAAATAACAAAATTAAAAAAACACAAATCACATGTCCTTCCCATGGTGATTTATAAGTAACAAAAAGATATCCCGTTATCGTATTTGGTTATTTTTCTAGGATAAAACAATAAAGAAGAAGATAAAATTATATTTGATAATAATATACAAAATAAAATGATTGTCTTCGTATCTTGTTGGTTATATTTAGTTATGATGGACAAGATATAATAAAATATGAAAAACTTTATTTTACCCCCAAGTCGAGTTTTATCCCTATATTAACTCAAGTCAACCCTAGTTGACCCTCCTGATCCATGACTTAGGTCTTGCCCTAGGTTAACCGCCCGAATCAAGTTTTAAAACAATGATAATAATTATTTTTATTTTATGTTGACTCGATTCAACCCGAGTTAACCATTCTGACACGTGACCCGAGACTTACATCAAGTCAACCCTCGAGTCGAGTTTGAAAACAATGATAATAACTATTTTTTCTCTTATGTTGATTCGGATCAACGATCAACCCCACTAATAACCAATGCTTTGCCCCGGGTCGACCTCTAAATCGGGTTTTAAAACTATGATAATAACTATTTTATTCTTGCAATGACCTCCTAGGTCAACCCAACCCATGACCTGAGCCTCGACCAGTAAGTCAGTAACCCGAGCTTTGCTGTAGATCAACCCTCATATTGAGTTTTAAAACTATGATAATAACCATTTTTATTATTACATATCTTAGTTTTTTAAAAGGATAATTTATGAATAAAAAAATAAATATTGTCTCTGAAGACATGTCCTCTTTATACCTCATGTTTTGGAGAAACTCACTCTAAAATTATCCTAGAGACAGATTTATTTTTATGTTTCTATCTTTGTTTCTTCAACTAAACACATTTTTTTGTCTTCACAATCTTCATCTTTTATGTTACAGGATAGTAATCAAATGCTACCTGTAAAGCTCCTATTATTAACCAATTATTTCATAATTGTATCATTTGTTCCAAACAATTATCAAATATATTAAAAGAACACGAAAAAAGAAATCGTAAGCTCAACTTTACTCCTCTTGATTCAATTTCACTTTTATTCATATGAGAGAAAGTGCTCAAATGATGATATTCTACTCATCAAAAAGGTTAATTTTAATGTCAATGAGTTTGTATTTCTGAGAGAAATTCAATGAAGGTGGTGTTGCCCTTTGACCATACCAAAAATATAGATCAAGTCTTTAAAGCTTTTTATTGATGCGTTCATTTTTTGTTTTTTTTTTTAGAGAGCTTAGAAGTTGTTTTATGTTGAAATGAGTTTCTTAATGTTTCTAGGGTAATGTTTTAGGTGTTTTACGATGAAAACAAGTTTAAAAATAAGTTTTTGAAATCTAAAAACTCAAACCTTGACTTTTTTTATAAAGAGATGATAAAGAAAATAGTTGAAAAATATTGAGGTGAGAGAAAGTGATTTGATGATGATATTCTACCTACTAAAAAGGTTGATTTTAATGTCAATGAATTTATATTTTCAAGAGAAATTCAGTGAAAGTGGTATTGCCCTTTAACCATATCAAAAACGTAGATCAAGTCTTTAAAGCTTTTTATTGATATGTCCATTTTTTATTTGTTTTTTAGAGAGCTTAAAAGTTATTTTATGGTTGAAATTAATTTCTTAATGTTTCTAAGGTAATGTTTTAGATGTTTAAAAATGAAAACAAGTTCAAAAACAAGTTTTTAAACTCTAAAAACTCAAACCTTTATTTTTTATGACCATAATCTGGTCCAGAAGAGGATAGATTGTTTCTTACAACAAACAATCTATCATTTGTTTGAGAAGAAAAAAACCCAAACCAGACAATGCTCGCTAGCTTGGGCTTCAAAACCCAAGCATGCCTGAGCTTTTTTATCCTTTACAAAGCATATAGGATCGAACTCTAAAACTTCTTTTTATTTTTAGGTTTTATTAGGTTATTTAAATATGGCAAATTTACTAAAACTTTTAGTGCGCATAGAGATACCAAAAGCTCTTGTATAGAGTTTCATCAATGTAGTTCAACCCATCAAAGAGTTATATTTGACATAACATTTGGTTGTTCTCGTAAGATTAAAAAAAAAATTTAAAATGTGAGGTGCAAAAAATATGTGTGGTTGCGGAGCTTTTTATTGTTTTTAGTTATTTTTTTGTCTTTCTAAAAAGAAAGATAGAGAGACAAAATCAAGTTAATTTTTCTTTTTACAAATATCAATTTAAACATTTTATAATTTCCACCTAGATCTAAGACTAAAAATATAAAAGCAAAATTTATATATATATATATATATATATATATATATATATATATATATATATATTTTAGATTTTAACAAACAACATGAAGAGGTGGAGATTGAATGATAATGAAAAAAAATATGCATTTGTGATGAAACTATTATCTTGTATTTTAAAGTATATTGAATTTTAACTTTTCATTGTTGCAAATATTTTATTTGATAAATGATTGATTTAATTAATTATTTAATTATTAAATATATTTTTAAAAAATAATTTAATGACTAAGTCATAATTCAAATATATTATCTTCTTAGTAATGAATTATTTTTTATGATGATTACACATTTTTATAACATGATTTTGACAAATGAGAAATTATCATAGTAATTTATTTTAGAAAGTAATGCTTATTATAAACTAAAGAAAAAATATTGATATCTATTTATTTTTTTCAAACATTGTAAGGTTAATGGTAATAAATATCAAGGATCAATGTACTCCCTAGAGTTTAGTTTACCTATTTATTTGGTCTCTATTGTTCTAGAATTTCATATTTTGATCCTAAATTTTATTTTTTTACATTTCAATCCCTAAACGTTGAGAGATGATAGATAAAGTACATGGGAAATATTGAGGTGAGAGAAAGTGCTTTAATGATGATACTTTGACAACCAAAAAGATTGATCTTTGTATCAAAAGAATTATCTTTTTTAGAGAAATTCGATGAAAATGGTGTTGTTCTTTAATCATGCCAGAAAAGTAGATCAGAATATTTAAATTCTTTTACTCATTTTCTAAATTGTTTTATTTTATAGAGAGATTAGAGGTTGTTTTTGGGTTGAAATGGGTTTTATAAGGTTTTTAGGTATTTTAAGGTGAAAATATGTTGAAAAATGAGTTTTATAAGATCTAAAAACTCAAACCTTAATTATTTATGTCCATAAACTAGTGTAAAAGATAAATAGATTATTTTTCACAACAAATAACTTATTGCCTGTTTGAACAAAAAAAAAAAACCTAGAATGAACAATGTTCCTTAAAAAAAAAAAACAATTACGCTTGTGAGCCTTGAATTTTTTATCCTTTATCAAGCATGCAGGATTGACCTTTTTTTATATATACATATAACTTTTGATTTATTTCTTAATTTAAATCCTAATTAATAACCTTTCTCTTATTTTTTTTGTCTTTTTTTGCATTAATGTTTTTATTTAAATTTTAGTTAATATCCTCTCTTTTTTTAAAAAAATGACCATGTTACTTTTTAAAAGTGTGATATTTGACTGGGCTTTTAAAAGCATGGTATAATTAAATCTTGTCGATATCTTACATTTACCGTACTAATTTTAAAAAATATCATGGGAATAGAAGCACATCATATAGATCAAGAAGATAACGGAATAAAATAGATAGAACTTAGAAGACTGAAAAGACTGAAAAGACACAACTCATAATAATTAAAATGCATGAAAGAGATTGATTAAACACTCGGGCAATGATTTACGTTGAGCTCATCCTGGCTTGAAATTTCCTTTGGAAAAGGACTAAAGTGAACAGAAATGTACCAGAGAAGGGCCAAATGTAGTAAAGCTATTTCAGCAAATTGGAAAGAGTATACTGTTAGAACTCGTGTTCTATTTGAAGTAGACTAGTCGAAATGTATAAATTTGTTTGTCAACGAAGGATTATCTCTTGAGTCGATCGCTATGCCTTTTTTTTTTCTTTTTTTTTTGGGGTCTGCTCGACAGGTATATTATTGTGTTACTTTTAAGATATTATTGAGATAGTTATTCCCCGTATACATCGAGTGCAATCTTCTTCTTTTTTTAACACCAAGCCTCTTCATCTATAAAAAAAAAAAAAAAAAAAAAAAAAAAAAAAAACGTGTATATTTTAAATATTAATCACTAAGTTTCCATAGATGTAAACTCGCAGACCTTGAACTATTTGATTATTAAAATTAAATAATAAATAAGAAGTTATGGTTAAAGAATCATCTTATTAAGGTTTTTAAAATATAATTTATATTATAAAGATTCATTTAATCATTTAAATATATAATATGATTTAAAAATCTAAGTTGTTAGATGTGCTTTTAACGTATAATTTATATTATAATTTATCTCATTTTAGTTGTCTAATTAAAATTATTTCTTTGATTGAATCTTAGGCATGCATTATAGCATTCATGAAAACCACTTAATTATATGAGCCAATGGCTACAAATTAAATATTAAGTGTACATATTGATCTAGAGAAAGAATTCCATTTAGAAAATCTCGAATCTGGAACGAAAAAAGATCTCTAAAACAAACAAGGCTCTTGTTAAATCTTGAGCTAACTAGATAGAGATTAATGAAAGGAAAGAAGTGATTACAAGAAAAACATGAAAGGAAATGTCTTCTAAAAGAAAAGGAAAGGAAAGAAGAAGAAAACTGAAGCCCCCACCAGTATTAATGGAGGATAGTTATGATAAAAAAAAAAATTAAAAAATTTATTTAAAATTATTTTTTTATGTTTTTAAATTATTTTAATATGTTAATATTAAAAATAATTTTTTAAAAAATATAAATATTATTTTAATATATTTCTAAAAATAATAATTTAAATCAGTATTATATTTTTAAGACTCGGGGAGAAAAGAATGGAAAGGCAATGGAAAGGCAGTCAACAATGACTGTCGTATTGCACATTATTATTTTGGGGGTATAAATCTCATATCTTATCTGATTGATACTGATAGCAATAAAGAAGAAGAGTGCAAGCAAGTTGCAGCCACTAATAATTGGTTACTTTCTTCATTTATTGCTTTCACTGCTTCATAGAAATTGAAAAGATCGGTCAAGGGGGTCCATGAAAGGAAATGTAAACTTTTGAGAATTATTTTATGGACCACCACCGCCACTCCATCCCACTAATCAATTCCTTTTCCCGACGGAGGCCGCCGTGTAGACTCGGTGTTGATTCACCCGTTGGTGCGGCGAATCGGCCTCGTTGATGGACTCGAGAAACATAGCAAGCATCACTCAAGTCTCTCTGTATCTATTCTTGTGTGCGCAGTTCTATACGTCGTCTTCCGAATCATAAATAGTGTCCTAACATTATACAACTTCTCTTCTTCTTATGAGAATGTGAGAAAATATAGTTATATTTTTTAAAAAAGTGTTTTGTTTGTGAATATATTAAAATAATATTTTTTTTTATTTTTAAAAAATTATTTTTGATATTAGCATATTAAAATAATTTTAAAATACTGAAAAAATATTAATTTAATATAAAATAAAATATAAATTTTTAATTTTTTTAAAAAATATTTTTAAAACACTAAAAATTATTCCATTATCACCAAACTGTAATTGGTGGAGGTGAGTGGCGACCAATGCAGCCCAAGAATAAAGAACAAAATCCTGAGAATAGCTTCTAATTGGACCATGTATAATATTTTATGGGCTTATTGCTTTATGTCAATTTTGATTACCATTTGGACCATTTTGCAGGCTTGGATATGTATCATTGTTAAACTTCGTGGTAGGTGCATGGATATTCGAAAGGTATTGAGATATAAGTGAAATTCCTAATGATATGCTTTAATTTATCAAAACAAATCCGATGCTCATTCATTGTCTAGGTTTGGTTTGTACCGGAGAAAAAGAATTATTTTGCTACAAATTATTTTTTTTTTAAAAAAAAAAAGATTTTCGATGATGGAGTCATAGACAATGTCTACAACTCAAATATTGTATTCCAACTCAATCAAGTGTAATATTTTTGCTTATATTATTTTATTAAAAAAAAATTTAATAGTGCTATGTTCCTAAAAATTTTTAAAAGTGTTTTGATAATCAAGTCACAAATAATATCTATGACTTGAATATTACATATACTATCGATTATGTATTCTATTTTTTAAAAAAAAAATTATACTAAAATCTCTTTTTAATTGCGCTAGGTTACAAAAGACACGAAAAACATCCATAGCTTTATAGACACACGAAAAAAATATTAATTCCCTCTTCTTGTAACCTAATGATGATCGACATTAACGAATCTTGAATTCAGCTTACCACTTTATGAGATACTTAATAATTAGCTTTCTAGAACTCGTACAAGTTTTTCACATGCATGCCAACTTTTGAATCAGGAAAGTTAGGCGTGGATTGGTGGGTGAAGATATCTATGAATTTGATCGTTAGAATTAAAATAAAAACAAGAAGCACACTTGCCCCCCCGCCTTCCAAGAAGTTGCAAAAGGGAGCTTTGGTAACTAATCTGATTGCAATGCCACCCTCTCAAAAATCTAAAAAATTGTACCACTCAGCTGCCATCCAGCTGGTAAGCTTATCGTCCATACAAGTGAATCTGTCACCATAGCACCATAGCTTGCATCATCCATTTACGTCTAATTACTTAATCAACGCACTAATCTCACTTATGCCACCCGTGGGAGATGCAAATATTTGATAGGGTAAACTATAACTTGACCCTCTCTGGCTTGGAAATAATCCACTTAGCACCCTGTAGCATAAAATTTCTATCCTGATGTTTTCAGAGATTTCCAAGATCATCTTGTTTGGCAGAGTGGCTATGGTTGCTTTTCGAATAACGTTTCGTGTCCAAATATATGTCAATGAAATTTTTTTAAAAAAAAAAATTACTGTTAACATCAGCACATTAAAATGATTTGAAAACACTAAAAATATATTAATTTAAAAACTTAAAAAAAATTCAAAAATATTTTTGAAATACAGAAACAAACAGGCCAACACCGTCGGACTTCGTACCTTTTGAATTATGGTTTTTGTTGGATGTTATCACATGCATACGAATTCGGGAGGAAAGGCAAGAGAAAAACAGGGAAAAAGTGAACGAAGAATATGGGAAAATGCAAGGTATTCAACAGCCAGGAACCATATTCGATCTTTTTAAAAACATTAAAAGTTTATACCAAAATGTTTTCAAACTATGAGGGCGCAGGTGGGACATTTCTAAATCTACAGGGGCTAAAGATAGTTTACCCTACTTGTCATTCGAGGAGACAGATTTTTTATTACAAGTTGCCCACAAGGAACAAAACAGTTAAAACATGCAGGAGTTCCAAACAAAACAAGAAACGATTTGAAAGATTGCCATCTGCCATGAGTGGATGCTGAGTTACCCTTTCCGAAGCCATTCCGGATAGGCTTTTTTTATGTAGAAAGCCCCGAAAGTAGCTATTTTATAGCTGGCACAAAACTAATGTCATGTGTAGCAGTTTGTTCGCAACAAGTATCGCAGCTTATAGAAAAAATCAACCACTAGACTTAGATTATGAGTTCAGTGCATATTCTTGATCGGATCTTGACCAGGTCTGAGCATGCCTGTTTATAAAGGATATATTAAATAATAATACAAATTATATCTTGAGATTTTATTTAATAGCTTGAGTTTTTGGATTGAATTGGTTTTTTAACATGGTATTAGAGTCTTGATAATCAAGCGGTCACAAATTTGAATCTCATTATCTTTATTTATTTAATAAAAATTAAACACAAGATAATAAGCTTTCACTGGAGGGATTATGTTAGAAAATAATATATAAATTATATTTTAAAACTTCACCTAACAGGTTAAGTTTTTGAGTTGAAATGATTCTTTGACATGATATAAAAACTCATGAGGAACTTGAATGGAGCAGAGAAATCATGCATTTCCTATTTACTCTGCTTTTGTTTCCTTGTTGTGTTGAAAGCAGCTAGAAGCTTGTTGCTGGAAATAAGACTGTTCATAACTCAATAGATCTAGCGAATTTGTTAGTAATACAATGATATACTCATTCCACTTTAGAGCATCAACAAGAACTATAAATTGATGGCCCGTCCTCTGGTATACCACTTACAAACATGTCAACAGCGATGAATGAATGAAGAACATGTGATAGATATTATGGTATACCACTTGTTTAAGTTTTAAGAGGGGAGAATGTTGATAGCAATTACAGTTTGTTGTGAACCTCCCTATCGCGTCTGTGTGTGAGCTGGACAATGAGTGAGTCTCTTTGTTTTCTTTGTTCTAGTGTTTCTTCTTTCAACAGGTCTCCTGCCATAAACAACGTCAAACACACAAGAAAGTGTTGGCGTCGATGATGTTGAGAAAACAATTCTGAAAATGCATCTCAGAATTATTTTTTTAAAAAAAAAGCCGTCCAATTTGTTATCTCCGGCGTGCAAGGAAGTACTAGGAGGGACACTCCAATAAATTTGAATATCACACAATTCATTGATGTCCTTTAGAAGGGAAGCTGGAAAAATTGTTCTTAATATGTCTTATTGAAAAAACAAATACAGATATATAGCAAGAACAGGCTTGAGAATACTACCAAGCATGAGAAGCATAGTTGTTATTACAGTTGTCACCCATCACATAAACATGACCTTCAGGCAGGCATATACTGCAAAATCAGTAGTGGGGAAAAGCTAAACAAAGAGAATAAAGAGCATCTAATCATAATTGCATTGCTTGTGATCAAGTGAAATTGTTGTGAAATAATATATATTTATATGGGGGAAATGACTTTTGAAAGAATTGAATTATAATTTGAAATTTTGATTGAATTGTCATTGTAGTAAGAGATTTTGTTAACAAGAATGTTACGTAAATTGATTTTAGATGCTTGAATAAAGATTTAAATGAGCATGAAGGGTTTTAGAGAATTGAAATTAATGATATTGCAAAATATATATATATTAAAAAAATGAAAATGAGAATTTATTTGGTGACGAATATAAAAAGAAAAATTGATATGCATGTTAATATAAGAGAAGTTTTGAAAGCTGTGTTGCAGCAAAAAGGCATATGAAATCTTTGATCGTGGTTAAGTGTTCCACATCTTAACATTTTCTTTTGTAAAATTATCGTTATAATATTTTAAATATGTTATGTTAGTTTATTTTTAATTTGTAAAACATGTAGTGGAAGAAAGAAATTTTTTTTATGGTGGGATTAATGCCCAATAAGGGGTAGTGGAAGATTAATGTCCGATAAGGGACATTGGAATTAATTTTGGTGATGGGATTAATGCCCGATAAGGGGCAGTGGAAATTAGTCCTGGTGATGGGATCATTGCCCAGAAAGCGGCAATGGAATTAATTTTGGTAATGAGATTAGCGCTCAGTAAATGATAAAAAAAAAAAAATCAGTCTCAATGAAGGGATTAATGTCCTATAAGGGGCAAAATAAATTAGTTCTACTAATGAAAATAAGGTCCAGTAGTGGACATAAAGAATTAATCTTTCCTAGTATTAGGATTAATGTTTAGTACTAAGAAATGGAAATTTGATTTCAAGATGTAGGAGTTTTACTCGGTAATGGGTAGAGAATTTAGATTGTTTGTAAGTGAAAATAACATATGCACCTGGACGAACCAAAAATTATCTAGTATTGGATATAGGTTAAAAAGAGCTTAATATGAATATTATAGTTTAAGAAAGACAATATGTATTAGAAATAATGATAAATAAGAAATACTAACATAGAAAATAAATCATGTAAATTAAAAGTAGATTGTGTGAATCTAATCGAATAAATCTTATAATAAATTGTGTTCAAACATGTCACTGTATTTATTTTAATTGTTTAGGTAAATTATTGTTACATATTTAATTGTTGCTTGTATATTAATTTACTAGTACCTCTCAGCCTCAAACAACATAATAATTATTTTTTTATAATTGAACGTCAATCTACCTTAAATTATGTAATTATAAATTTAATTAATTATACTAGTGTATGATGTTATACTTATGCTTTTTTTTGCAATTTATATTAATAGTATCGAATAATTTATGATTATAGATTTTGATTTGAATCTTGAATATTATAACTACGTACATATATGGTACATATATGATGTAACATTAAAATGAATTATAATAATTATAATGAGATGTGTTGTGAAATGATGAGTCTAGGATTGTTGAACAATGATTGAGTTTGTTTGATAGGTATATTGAAGTGTTACAGGTATGTTGATAATTTGGGATCTCTCGATATAGAAAAGATTTTGCTGAAATTTTGATAGATTCTTATAAAGCTATATAAAAAAAGTCCCCTTGAAAATGATAATTATTTACAAGAAATAAAACTTAAAATGTATAAAAATATTAGGGTGTTATAGTTGGTATTAAAGTTCTAGCTTAGGTTCAGGAAGTTTGATGGAAATTGATATATGCTAAATTGTTGCAAAATGATTCGTACGAGATATGACACGAGTACAAATCTATCTCTAGTAAGAATAAGGGATCGAGATATGTACTCGGGTGGCATGCAACACTTTCTTGATCTATTAAATTAGAATTTTTGCAGACCACATGTATCATCTCAAGAAAGCAATCTAGTTGTGCCTCAAGTCAATTACCTATATAATCTTGGTAAAGTTATTTTTTAATGTTTTCAGTTGTATTATCAAGTAATATCCTTCTATATCTAAACCATTTTCATTCTAACCAAGCAAGAAATAATAGATCATATCCTGTAAAAGCATGGGTATGTTGCACAAGTTAATGTTACCGTAAAGCCATTTAATTATGGCTACGATTCCCGAGATTAATATTGTTAAACATGGTGAAATTGTCTTCTATTACAAAACTTTGTTTAAAACTTATACCATCTTGAATGAGAAAAAGAAAGAAGATCATGTTTGATGATTCACACTCTTCTAATATAGTGGAAGAGATGTTGCATGCTCTTGAAATTCGCAAGAATTTGATTTCTAATTTTTATTTTTTTTTAACAAGACTCATTTTAAACTAGTTATTAAATTTAATCAATATGCATATAATGAAATGTTTAAGCTTAATATTTAAAAAATTCAAATTCCTACTATATATATTGGGTCTTGTGTGAATGTTTAGCATGGTAGATCATGTCATATAAATTCTATATATGTGAAAAATTCAAGTAATCTTGGCTTAATCCCAAAACTTGAAAATGAATATGAAAAATGTAAATCTTGTAGCATGGATAAAATCTCAAGAAAACCTTTTAAAAATATTGAGCATAATTTTGGATAAATATACATACTAATATTTATGAATTTAAAGGTATTTGAAAGATTATCTTTTTGAATTGTTAAATCATATATTAGACAAGCTAGTAAAAAATAAATTTTTTGGGCCAAAAAATTATCTTATAACAAACTCAAATCCAAATCAATAATAAATTAGCAAAAAAGCAAATTAAAGTCTAGCCAAGAAAGCAAACATGTAACTCAAGCCTTAAAAAACTTTATTTAGCTCTTCAACTTCCTACCATATATAAAGTAAAAGAAAATCTCCTTTTTTAAAATAGAATATAAAGTTTTGAATTTCACAAAACCATACCACTTAATGATTCTTCAGTATCAATTACTCATTTACTCGTAATTTGTTTTAATTATGATAATGTTTCATGTTAAAGAAATTTTATTAAAATAGTTTTTTTAATTTAATTTTAATCTTAAATGGAGTCTACTGGTTTTAAACAAATTTTCTAACAGTAAATAGTTGTGCTAAAATCTGGCTATGAATTCATTAACAAGAACTAAAGATATCATATCATACAGGATTATATGAAAGTTGATCTTTGCCGAAAGAGTAGACTCAGCAAAACCTCTAGACAAGCTAAAAAACTACTGACCTCTACATTTTACAGTTAATAATGATAAAGTGTTGCCTATGGGATTGCATTGCATGGAATCGGAAGAGCCTCCAAAAGCAGTTGATTCACTTGAAGTTAATCCAACAGAGCATTGGAAGAGTAATACAACAGTCTAGCAGCTTAGGTTCTGGAAGAATTCCTCGGGTATGGAAGGTGGGCAGTACTTCTTTGCTACAAATTTGTACTGCGACAAAAGTAATAAACAAAGATTAGATTAGGACGCGTGCACTTCAGACCATTCCTCTGTACTAGTTAGTGTTCATGCAATTCAGAGAGAAAGAGGGAGAAACAGGGACAGAATGAGAATCTTGCTCACCTTATGCTGACTGTATTTCTCCCTGATTGCGGGTAAAGTAGAATTATGGCTTCCACAACACAGGCGATAGAGATCCTTTACACAGTGACACAAATCAACAGGCTCGTAAAGTGTGTAATGTTGCAATGTGCAATTCTGTTCCAGAAGAAATGGAGTATCAGGTATGATTGCGAGTTTTAAAAACCCCATAAACTAGAAGTTTCATTATTTTTTAACACGTACCCACGGTCTCTTTGAAGGAAGAAGTATATATTTGGCCAGGAAAATGGCAGAGGCAGCTACCAGCGACGGAGCATAGCAAAGCATAGTATATTCCAGGAGAGATAATTCTGCAATGTAGTTGGCCAAGCATTCCAACTGCATTGATGGAACCTAGCAAATGATGCCACGTACATAACAACCAAAATAAACCAAAGATTTTAGGGATGGTGGTGATAGATATTATAAAAATCAACAATATAATGGCCAGCAGAACAAAAATAGATACCTCATTGATTCCTTGAGCAGCACGAACAAATCGCCTACATGCATGGATGACAAGTCATGAAAACAGTATAACATACAGGAATAATAGATAGGAGTTGATAACCATAAGTTGGTCATTACCTCAAAAAACATTTAGCCGTTGGGGCTGTCATTTCAAACTTCAAGTAGTTCAAAACAGTTGATTCCATTTCCAGAACCTGCAGCCATTAAGAACACTTAATGCTTGTTCAGGTTAGGAAAAAAAAGTATAGTGGCAGAATTATCTGTCAGATGCACTTGGGCATATGGACAACAAGAACAATACCTCATCCCTGAAATATGTGTTATCGGTAATGTAGCAAAACTCTTCCACCTGGGGTGCACATATTTCCTCGTATTTCCTGTCAATATCATCATCTTCCTTGTTAATACATGAGATAGTAAAATCTTTATAAGAAAAAAGAGGTGCCATTTATAGAACAAACAAAGACATCGCAGAAAACTCTTTCTTACGCAGCAACCATCATGCAGGCAATACCAAGCAGCTGCAGTCGTTGCCTGTTCATCACATTTCCAGACAGATATCGATCAATGTAGCTCACGGTCAAATACAGGGTATCTGGTACAAGCCTGTACTCTTCAGCTACCTACATTTTGAATTACAAGTCAGCATTTGATTACTCATAGTCCATCTGAAGAAATATTTGTATTCCCATAACCCATCTATCAATCTAAAGAATGGTTACAAAAATAGATCATTCTTCAAATCACGTTGCAAGTTTACAAATATGTAATGCAATTCAATGATGTTACCTCCACAAGCCAGTCAACCAGTATTGCACGCATGCTGGCATTTATGTCTTTCTGAATTCTTTCCATGAAGTCTGTGGAGGGTCTTTTCTTCATCTAAAATCCCATGAAATTCAATAAAGAAAAGAATAACGATAAGTCCAGGCACGTACAGGTAGCACTCTGGAAATGCATTGCGCATACCAGGATCAAAACAATACTTGAAGAGGATGACAGATTATACATGGAAGAAAGTAACTCATTTAGCAATGCCACAAGCAGGTACAACTGTGTACTACAAAGGAGACTCATAATTGGCACATAAGCTTGAATACTCTACCTCAGATGCACGCAAATGCTTGTAAATATCACAGGCAATGGTTGCACAAAGCTGCGGATCCTGGTAATTGTCATCAACATTAACAATTTTATCATCTGTTTCCATATCAGTACGAGTATCTCTGATGCATACATTTTCTGCGCGCATATACAAACTAAGTTAGGAAGTCTAGAAAATAAAACAACACTTACTAAGATATAAAAAAGACAACAGAAATGAGAGTGAAAAAAAGTTGAAAACCTGCAGTTTCCAAATGATCTGAGATGTACAGATTGCTCAAGGTCTTCTTATTGATAGAATCAATTGCTATTATTTCATTGTTATCTATATATTCAACCTCGGGGCTGTGAAAAGAATCACAGGTGGACATTGATTCATCCAAAGAAATTGAAAGATCATCAGATTTACTCGGAGAAACATCAATGCTGCATGGAACAGAAACAGCAGCAACAGGAGGGACACTTTCGTCTCTTGCTGAGATAGAGATCACCTTACAAACACCAACAGCACTCGATTTCGCATTTAAGGATGCAGGTAAAGTACTGCTATTAGAAGCAGGAGGTCCCTTCTTCACCTTGGCAATTTTATTTGAGAATGGTGCCTGCATTTATGAAATTCAGTTAGGATCAACTAATTCTCTGAATACTAGAACAAACTCACAAGCTTAATCTGAACATCACAATAGAGGGAGTTAATTAGAACTTGAGAAGTTAATCATAAATCCAGTGTCCATGGTGACTCAACGAAATGCTGCTTTATCAGGAAAATCAGAGCCATCAAGGGATCAAAACTTTCATTGTTGGTAATGCTTTGATCATGCCACCTTGAGGATAACATTATCAAAATCAGATTATAATGCAGTTTCTAAGTACGCAAAAAAACATTAATTTCAACACTGACGATAACACTGCACTCTATACAGATCATAACACAGAAGCAGTTTTTGTCAAGATTCAGATCACCAGAATCTTATGTTACCAAGTATCAAGCAGTGACTTAATTGGATATCTTTAATGCACCTACAAGTAAGCAAAATATTCTCTCTTTTTCTTGTTAACAAATAATTATGCAATCTGTTAGCATTTACTATCTTTTTTTTTAATAAATTGCAATAAACAAAACCTAAAAATAATCAAAACCTTGCTGGGCTAACAAGAATAAATAACAAAAGACCCAAGAAATTCCGCATGCAACAAGAAATACTCAGAAGAAATGATACAGAAAACCCATTAAATGTTTCTCATAATTTAGAAAGCGAAAAGAAACGAAAACAAGAACAAAAAAAAAACCCACCAAAGTAGATGATGGAATTAAGGTTCTTGACCCTTTTTGCGTCACATTCTTTTGATTCGTAATGTCACCTAGAGGGGCTCGTTTCTTGGCCAAATGAGGCGCAACCGCCGTGGCCTTGCCTACATTCTCCGTCGATGAAGAAGACGCGTGTCTTTTTGCAAGAGACGACGACGTTGAAGAAGAAAACGACGAACGGCGTGTCTGCGTCGACATTTTCAACCCCCCTCTCTCTCTTTCTCTTCAATTTTAGTAAAGAAGAAACAGAGAGAGGATTTAAGGTAAAGGCGAGAGTTTTAAAAGGAAACAAAACAATCTTGGATTTTTGAAAGAAAGCAAAAGGGCTCTGCTTCTCTTATTTGCGCAGAAGGAGAGGTTTTACTTTTACTGTTTAATATTTGTTTCTTACTATTGAGGCGGGGAAGGGCTTGATTTGAATTGTAGAGAGATCCTGACCGTTGATTCAGGCTCGGTTTTCGTTGGGAGCGTAGTTTTGTAGGGACCACTGTATCTGTATCCTGTTTTTGGGTCTTGTTTTTGGAGTGTCACTGACAAACGAGATTCCGCCACGGGGATAGAGATTTTTTATTTTAATGGAGCTTGGCCGATTTGAGTAGATGGTTTTGGATGGAAAGTCACAGGCTGTCTGTCGACTAAGGTTTAAAGTTTTGAATTCGAAATTCAAACGGTCACTAGATCCTTCAAATTTGTCTTCACAACGTAGACAAATTTGTTAATAATTGAGCTGCTCTGCGGAGTCATGTTTTCCCCATTGGAAAGTGAACTTTTAAATGCCAAGTATACAGGGCCAAAGTAAATTATAAGTACCGTCCATATACTATGTAGATTTCATCAATCGAGTCCCCTACTATTAATTAAATCTGTTACGTCCCTCTGCTATCTTTTTTGCTTGCAATTAGAATCCTCCATCCAAAAAGTTGTTTGCAAAGATTTGATAACAATCAAGAGCTTTGGGCAAGTTGAATAAAACTCACCTCATCTTCGTGGTGAAAAAATAAAAGATTACAATAAATTAGAGAATCAGCTTTAAATTCTAAGAACAAGAATATTTGTTATTAATTATATATGATAAATACTATAAAATATGAGTATGAATACTTAGAGAATGTGTGTATATATATATATATATATATATATATATATATATATATATATATTATTTACCTAGGTGGTTCAGATAGTATATATAGCTTCTGAGCTTTGTCATATTGTTTAAATAGATTGGTTGGAATGCCATCTCATCTAGATAGCATTAATGAGGGATAAATATCTCTTACACGATATTAATGTTGATAGAAACATTGTAGGCCCTTAAGAGACTTTTATGCATCTAGGAATGTAAGGAAATGATCACCTTTGACTTTTAATATTTTATGTTAAAATATATAAGAATAAACAAATAAATCCTCATTACCTAAAAAGATTATCAGTTTCATATGTATTTGGACTTAGAATGATTCCTAAACTAAGGGTGATGAGTCTGACAGCTTGTAAAACTCATATATACTTAGACTTATCAGGTAGTTGAATCCAAGGGTGTTGGGTCTGGCATCTTGTAGACCAACTGTACTTGAGCTCAATGCATAGCTAAACCCAATGGTGTTGTGTTTGGCATCTTGCCAAAGTCATGTGTATTTGGGCTTAGCTAGATCCACATGTATTTAGGCTTAATGCGTTGTTAAACTCAAAGGTGTTGCGCCTAAAAGCTAGTTAAACTCGTATCATTTAGGTTTGACGTTTTATTAAGCCTAGGTATGTTGGGCTATTACCCTGTTTGTGGCTTTTTTTAATCATAGGTGTTTTTAAGAAAACACACATAGTTTTTTCAAGATTTTAATACATACCTCTAAAGGGAGTTTAACCGAATTGGAGCTTGCTAGTTTGGATAAGAGATCTACCTTTTTATTCTCTTCTCTTGGAATATGGTCAATTACGATTCCTATGCCTTTAAATATTCATTGGCACTACCCTACTATTTGCTAGGAGTTATTATAGAAATGGAGAGAGGAAATCTTCAAGGATTCTACTAGGCCCAATTTTGCTAGGAAAGCTTCATACTCTAATACATTATTGGTGGCTAAAAATTCAATCGAATTCCACACTCAAAGACATATTTATGAAGGTCATAAGTAGCACCACAACACCACTACCTTCAAAATTGAAAGATCAATCTACATATAGTTCCCAAGGTGGAATCAATTGTATGGACTATGAGAGGGATTATAGTTTCTCTTGAGGGGATCAACTGTTCAGATATTGGAAGATGCTTATCTTGGATATCATTCTCAAGAAAAGTATTATATTGTGAGGTCTGTTAAGGCTTGCTCTTTAATAGTTAGTCTTGGTTGAAATAAGAGTTTATATTCCTATAACTTAATCGATCACATCATTAATTGTCCAAACATGTATAGTTTGTGGAGAGTTTATAACAGAGGCTACTATGTTAATACTATAGCTTAATGAGCTTGGAATTTTGATTTTAGTTCTCTAGAGGTGCTCACTAAAGTTAGGGCCATCTTTTCCACTTTTAAATATCTTGTTTCAACATCATTAAGAGTTTAGCAAAGCTAGTAGATTGGGCAGTGTATGCCTTCCTTTTACTTTACCAATATAAAATTGACTGCCTGGTTAAAAAACCTAAGATAGAGGAATATGCTCTTGGTTTCTCTTGGTTGTGACAAGACCATAGAAGAGAAGAGATAAGTTTTAAGCTCTTCAAAAGCTTTCTGGCACTCTGATGTCCATTTAAAGTTGGTGATATTTTTCAAGATCTGGAAAAAATGATAGGTTGTATTCTTCTAGTTTGGATATAAATCTGTTGAGGGTGGCTAGTATCCTAGTGAAGCATTGAATATCTTTGACTTTTTGAGGAGAAGTCATGTCCAATATTGCTTGAATCTTCTTAGAATGGGTTTTATTCCCTTGTTCCTTACTAGAAAACCTAAAAATCTTTCTTTTCTAATGGCAAACACACACCTGAAAAGATTAAACTTCATTTGACATTTGCCTAAAGTAGAAAAAAACCTATTCTAGATCCTTTAAATATTGTTCAAAAATCATGTTTTTCACCAGCATGTCATCTATATAAGCTTTTATGTTCCTTCTAATTTGGTGTTCGAACACTTTATTGACCATCTGCTGGAAAGTAGCCCCTGTATTTTTCAAGCCAAAGAGAATTGCTTTGTAGCAAAAAGTTTCTCTTTATCTTTTGGATACATATTGATTTGATGGTACCATAAATTAACATCTAAAAATCTTAAGAACTCAAAGCCAGCTTTAAAGTCCATAAATTTTATCAATCTATATGAGAGAAAACTATCATTTAGATAGACCTTGATTAGGTTAGTGAAGTCCACACATATCCTTCATTTTCCAGTACTTTTCTTTACTATGATCATATTAACCAACAAATCTGGATACATGACCTCGTGAATAAATCCAACAGTCAATAATTTATCCATTTTTACAATTATTATTTGTTATCTCCCCCCTAAAAATTCTCTTTTTATATAGGATAGAAAAGAAAGTTAGATTAACTTGAAGTTTATGAGAAGTTATCTCTGGGATGATCAATGGTATATATGAAGTGTTGAAAGAAAAATTGGTCTAATGGGTAAGAAGAAAGTATGTCAATAGTTTTTATCAAGGTGGTTCGAATGTGAAGTTTATCCTGATAGCCCCTTCATTTTTCCTTAAAGATAACTTTTTTTCCAAATGCTATGTGGTCTCAATTATGACCTCCACCCTCTCTGTCAAAAACCCATAGTGGTTCAAGACCAAAGTCCTCTTACCTTTCAGATATATAAAGGCACAATGTCTTAAGGTTTCTTGGTTTTCTCTCATGATAGCCACCCTTTTTTGAGTAGGTAATTGCAAGACTAAATATTGTATGATTATGATTGTATTGATTATATGCAAGAGAGGTCTTATTATTACGGTATTATAAGCCAAAGCTATATTTATCCATAAAAGTTTGTTGAATGGTAAGACACCTAAGGTAAGTGCTTAATGTGATTGAGATCTCCAAGACACCTTTCATTGTTCATAACCCTTTAACCTAATTAAAGAGGTTTTTACAAGAGTCATCATTGAGAGATTTATCCCTATATAGGACATCACATCTCTGGATAGGATATTAACTTAGCTCCTATCATTTACCAACATCATCTTATAAGTTATAGGTTTTGTTAATAAGTCATTGTGAAGACATGTTTTCCATACTTCCTCTTGCCATTAGAAATATCTCCCTCAGCTGAAGTGCGCCTTAAAATCATATTGGTCTTATGTAGGACTTGAGCTGACTGGGCTATGCTCTGTCACATTTTATATAGGCATGCCCTTTAACAAATTGCTTTAGATAACCCTTGTCTATCAACCTCTCAATTTATTTTTTTAATGTGAAGCAATCTGCCATATCATGTTTTTTTATCCTTATGGAATAACCAAAACTTCTTGAAGGTGTATGTGTGTGGAGGCAATACCATAGAAAATGGATAACAAACAAAGTTTTTTCTCTTAATGATTGTAAGGACTTATGTAAGGGTGACATTCAAATGAATCATATATGTTCTATTTGGGTGTTATATGTGATCCTTCACTGGTTTTTTCTGACATTTATTGGAATTATTGTCTCTGTTAGGAGAGTAATTCTCTTTGAAATGTTTTTTTTTATCCTCAATCTTCTAAGAAAAAAGGAAAGACCTATACCTTAATGTATTGGTTTATTTCACCCGTATATGACTTTTCATGACTTATTTCACCTTATATAAGATTTTGTTTGGTAGAGCATACAAATAATTCCATAGAGAATGTTATTTCACTCCACTTATCAAAGCCTTTAAAGCTATTGGTTGAATCAATTCCTTTATCTTAAGCATTTCTTCATTGAACCTCTTCAAATATACCTTAATGGACTTCTCTTTTGATTGAGTAAAGACAAAGAGTTCTATAAAGCTTCTCTTGAAGGGTATAATAATGCTAAATCATGATACAAGTTTAACATAAAAGTCATAAAAACCCATGATAGAGCCTAGCTTTAGGTTGTTATACCCAGCTCGTGCTGACCTTTTTAAGGTCATGAGAAGGATTGTGCACATAACATCATCATCTTGGCTAACCAACTCAAGGTTTCTACTCATGTTTTGGACATGTTCTCATGGATCCACAAGACTATCATAGTTGTCAAAAAATCATGTTGTTGAAGATATACTCCTTAGGGATGAAGGTGAGCAAGATTTGCATAGATAAATATGATCATTTTATCTTAAGAAGGTTGCAGACTTTATTTTGGATGTATTTACCTTTAATATTTTTTCTCTTGATTTTTGTTAAATAGGTTCAGAGAAGTTGGATGATTATGTTATGGAATAATGGGATTGATAGCTAACTTCAATCCCATGGTGGCTAAAAGGATCACATTTAGAATGACCATCAATTAGGAGAGCTTTATGTCTACAAGAATGATCTTTATAGAGACTGGGAGATCATTAAAGTGGAAAGCTTTCCAAGTCATTTTGCTTTACCTTCTTTGGATAATACAATTGTCTTCTGGAAGAGAGGATTGTTTGAGGTTCAAAGGTTGGGACTGAGGGAGCTACCTCATATGCTAGAACTTGTTAGGGTGACAATATTTGATATTGCCCTTAGGATGCCAACACAGTTTGGCTAAGGGCTTGCATATGATTGATGAGTTGTTGAAACTATGATGCAACAAGCATGACAATAACTGTAAAAAGGCCTGTGACATGTTCTATCCTAAGGGTATCTTGATTGTCTACCATTAATAGCAATTAGAGATGTCAAAAACGAGTTCAGAAAGAATAATTGATAACTTTTTGATCAATTTCTCCTAGACGACACTAATTGATGATGTTTGAAAATTCAATATCCTCGGGAATAAGGGTTTTTTAAGTGTTTGGATAGATAATGATTACACTTTTACATAAATATTCCTTTCTCAAGAATTCAAGAAATAGATGATTAGTGAAGAAAACTTGACATTTGCAAAATAGTCCTTTTGGTGGGATTTAATTACCTTCTTATGATAAAGTTAGTGACATTTTATAAAGGATTTCAATAAATGAAATAATGAGATTTAAATTATAAAAACAAAAATGTTTATTCTTAATTATGTATGATAAATGCTCTAAAAATAAAAGTATGAATATTTAGAGAATAGAAAAAGTGTGAACCCTTTACTTAGGTGGTCAAGATGGTATAAATAACCTCTGAACTTTGTCATGTTGCTTGAATAGAAGGGCTGGAATGTTATCTCCTCCTGATAATATTAATAATAGATAAATATCTCATACACAATATTAACAAGAAATAAATATCTTTTACACAATATTAATGTATGATGGAAATATGGTAGGCATATGAGACTTTTGTACACCTAAGGGTGTATGAAGATGATCATTATTGACTTTTAATAATTTATCTTGAAAGACATAAGAAAAAACAAACAAATCTTTGTGACAAAAAAAAACCTAAAAATACTATCAACTCCATATGTATTTGGATATGAAATGATTCATAACTCAATGGTGATGGGGTTGACAATTTAGTGGATCCATATATACTTGGGCTCATCCTATAGCTGAACCCAATAGCTGAACCCAATATAGTATCTTATGAGACCTACATACATTTGGGCTTAACACATAGTTGAACATAAAAGTGTTGGGTACAATATCTCTTCAGACTTATATGCACTTGGACTCAGCATGTAGTTGAACTTAAAGGTGTTGGGTTTGACATCTCACCTAATTTACGTGTACTTTGGCTTATCAAGTAGCTAAACCCAAATGTGTTGAGTTTAGTATCTTGCCAAAACTATATATAATTGGGTTTAACGCATAGTTGACTAATGAACGTTGGGTCTGACACCTTTCCATACCCTTAGATTTAACAAAACTTAATGGTGTTAGGTTTAGTAACTTGCTAAACCTATATGTACTTGAGCTAAGTGTGTAACTAAACCCAATGGTGTTGGGCCTGGAAGGAAGCCAAAACTATGTCATTTGGGCTTGTCATTTTACCAAGCTTAGGTATGTTGAGTTATTACCTTGCTTTTAACCCTTTTAATATTGTTTTTTTAAGCAGACATATCATGTGTATGTGTGATATACTGATACATTATAATATAATTTGAATATTGCTATAAATATTACAATTTGTATTCCCTATCATCTTTCTTATTAGCATCTTCAATAATTTTTGACATTTGATAAAAAAAAAAAAAAGATAAGAGAAAGTGAGTTTATATATGTAGAATTTAAAGAAAGGCAAGGAAACAATTCAAGATTGGGATTCAATTACGACGAGGGATCTTTTTATAACATATGGAATGTAGATATTCTTGTTATAATCATTGGCACATCTTTCCTACCCCGTCATTATTAGAGGTGGGTTTTACCACTAAAAGTGTGGATAGTGGTGAAAAGTCAAGTTATCAAAAGATTTAGGTTTTTTCAAGTGAATTATATATTAGATAGATCTGAATGAGATGTAGACCAATTAATAATCTGGTATTTATTTTAGTTTTTTTTTTTTTGAAAATGACATAGTTTAGTAAAAATTTTCGGAGAATGACATAGGTTGAAAAAAATATTTTGTAAATAGCACAACTTGAATATAAACTATATTTCTAAATATTTATTTTGTACATAACTAGTAGTTATTTAGTCATGTTTCAAAATGCATGTCTTTTACAAATTCATTAACCTAAACAAAAGTTAACCTAAAATTTTATGAAGATCCAATGGCTAAAAGATGAGATTCAAGATCCAATGACCAAAAAAGAGAGAAGAAATAAAGTGATGTGGTAAGAGAGAAAAATGAGAGAAGAAAAAAGATAAATAAAGAATGGGTTGTCAAAGACACACTAGAGATTCATTTTCAACAAACATAATATCATTATAAAGATCTCCACAAGACGATTCTAACTACATTTTGAAATATCATCAAATATATTATAATTAACTATAAATTAACCATGAACAAAACCTCTAACCAATTACGACATTTTTGGTGGTCTTTATAACAATACTGGGCTTATTGAAAACGGAGTCTTGGTGTGTCCCCGATAACCCATTCTTTTTTCCTTCTTCTTTCTTTCTCATGCTATATCAACTCATCTCTTCTTCTTTTTTTCTTGGCCATTGGATCTTCATAAAATTTTGGGTTGACTTTTGTATATGTTAATTAATTTGAATGAGAGATGACTATTGAAACAATCATTATTTCCAGTTATGTTCAAACTGTGCTATTTCTCTAATACTTTTATAATCGATGTTATTTTCATATAACTTTTATCAAATTATGTTAGAATGGTAAAAGACCTAATTTGTTTTTAAAAAGATGACACTATTTAGTAAAAGTTTTAGGAGAATGCCACCGATTGAAAAAAAATATTTAGGAAATAACACAATTTGAATATAACTGTGTTTTTGAATATTGGTTTTGTATACAACTGCTACTGGGTTTAATCAGAACCTAAAATGCATGTCTTATGCAAATTAATTAACATGTACAAAAATCTACCTGCAATTTTATAAAGATCCAATGACCAAAAAAAAAAGAAAAGATAAGTTAATAAAGGTAGAAGAGATAAATAAAGGAAGAAATAAGGAAAAGAAAGGATGGGTCACTGGACATATATCGGGGTTTTGTTCTTGACATACCTAATACTGTTAAAAATATAATGAAAAAACTATTCTAACCATACTTTGGTAGACCACCAAACGAGGTTGTAATTGGTTAATGGTTTGTTTGGGGATAAATTAGGATTAATTATAATCTTGTTTAGTGGTTTTTCAATATGTGGTTAAAATCATCTCGTCAAGATCTTTCGAATGGTACTAGATATGTAAAAAATAAAGCCTCGATGTGTCTTTAGTGACTCATTCTTTCTTTCCCTTCTCCATTCTCTCTCTTACAATATCAACTTTTCTTCCTTTTGCATTGGCTATTGGATCTCGAATCTCATATTTTGACCATTAGATCTTCATAAAGTCTTGGGTTGATTTTTGTACATATTGATTAATTTGCATGAGACATGCATTTTGACTTTTGACTAAACAAATGATATTCGTAATAATAGTTATGTACAAAACCAATATTCAGAAACACGATTGTGTTCAAATTGTGCTATTTTATTAATACTTTTATAACCTATGTCATTTTCCTAATTTGTTTAACCAAAATGTGTTAGAATTGTACCTTTTTTCTCTTCCAATATTTTTCATATTTTTAATCCTTTTATTTATTTTGAAAATTCTTATAAATCTTTGTTGTTATTCTTCAATTCACTTATGGAATTTATTCAACTTGAAACCATGCCAAACATCCAACATAATTTGAAGAAACAAAGAAAAATATATATATGTTTATCATTCATTATTAATATTTTATTTTTATATCTTATTAAATTTTAGGAGTAAAAGTAAGAACTAAAATAAACCTATGATAAAGAAGAAAAAAAAAAAAACTCAAATGAAGCATCCACTTCAGGGGTTATATGTGTGTGTATCTACTCATAAAGCACAAATAATATTTTAATGATATATTTGTGTTACGAGGGAAAAAAGCTAAATAGATCCAACAACCATAACCTATCCTCAAGGTGCTGGATTATTTTGATTGTGGATAAATAGCTGTGTGAATGATAGCTTTGACAAGGTAATAATTTTTTTGGTTAGTAGCTATGTCTTGATTCATTTTGGTCATGTTTGTCTTTATGACCATGTCGTTTTTTTTTAAAAAAATTTATTTTTTAAAATTTATTTTTTGATATTTTTGGATTATTTTTGATTTGTTGATGTCAAAAATAAAATTTTAAAAATAAAAAAAATATTATTTTGATACATTTTCAAGTGAAAAATATTTTGAAAAGCAACCACTACCACAAAACCAAATACTACCATATTAATAATAATTAAATTATATATCACAATTATTAATTATATCAATATCCCTACAATTATTCTTCTATTTAGTAGCCAAGTAGAATGGCTAATAACAGCTATAATATGTATTAATAGTAGTAAGTAATATCATTTAATATTATAATGATAAAATTATGTATTTATTTATTTATTATTATTATTTCATTTAAAAGTAAAAAATACTAAAAAACAATTATTATTATATTTGACAAGTTTAAATTGTTTTCGCTCGCACAAGACATGTTTGGTGTTTGAAGCATCACATCTTACTATATTTGTTTTACTCTTATTGTATTGAAGACATGTGAATTATATTAAGATGAACGCGAGGAAGTGATATTAGGAATGGAAAGACAAAAGTGTAGGAAGTCAGGCATCGTCTAAAAGAGAGATAAGAGGAAAAATAAAAATAATAGTTATAAGTCAGGCATCTTACTATTTTTCATTTTATTCCAATAATAATTTTTTAATTATTAAATGAAATATAATAATAATTTTATAAATAACTCAATTTTTATATTGATTTTTTTTTTTGCGCCACGTAAAATTTTATTAAGTTATAAATAGGATCTAAATTATGATTTTTAAAAGAACTAAGGTAAAGAAAAAAAAAAGAGACTAAACTCATAGTAATTTTTTTTAAAAAAGTAAAACAGAAGTAATGCTAACATGACACATGTCAAGTGTGTACAACATAGAAACAAACCACATCAGCATGAAACGTGTCAGGTAAAGAGACATGGCCTCTCATTAAATCCAATTTACTTTTATCGTATGGATAATAAATAGAAAACGCTGCGTTTCATGGTTGTCGACATCACAACCATTGTACAGAACAAACCCACGGCCCAAAGGCCGAAACTCCACTAAAAGCGGGAAAAGTTGGAACACCTCCCTCCCTCCCCGCAATTTATCATTCATATCTCACAAACAAACCTAAGACAGAGGCATGGCGCCATTATTGCAGAGCTCACAGCCATGGGTGGAGAAATAGTAACTAAATAAAATATATCTCTTCAATTCCCTCAATTATAGTGTTTACGTTTCTGTTCAAACACTGATTTTTTATTTGTTATTTTGGGCAGTCGACCAAAGCAAGTAAAGGATGTAGCTCACCAAGATGAGGTTGTTCGCGTCCTCACTAACACTCTCGAGACCGCAAATGTGAGCGAGATGCGGATTCTCACTAACTATTACCCCTTCAATTTTACTGTATATATATGTGGGTTTTTTTTTTTTTTTTTTCCAGTTGAAACCCTAGCTCTACCACTCTGCTTTTTTTTTTTTTTCCTTTTTGCAGTGCCCACACATGCTTTTTTATGGCCCGCCTGGTACCGGAAAAACCACCACTGCCCTGGCCATCGCACACCAGCTCTACGGGTACTGCTAATTTTACAGCAATACTGTGTTTTTTTGTTGGAAAATGTTCTCTGCATTGATGACAATCTCTTACAGGCCTGAACTCTACAAGTCTAGGGTTCTGGAACTAAATGCAAGTGATGACCGTGGAATCAATGTTGTTCGGACTAAGATCAAGGATTTTGCTGCTGTGGCTGTAGGTTCTGGTCAGCGTCAAGGGTGCACACTCTTCTTCTTGCAATAACTTTTGTCTTCAACTTAGAACATGATTGCAACTTGCCCTTCACATTCGCCTTTTATGCTTCCAATACTACAGGGTTTACCCTTGTCCACCTTATAAGATTATCATCCTAGATGAGGCAGATTCGATGACTGACGATGCTCAGGCATGTTTCTTTCTTCCCTTTATGATTGGTTATTTACAAAAATAATGTGAAATACATGGATGCCATCTCACTTGGAATCTATGCAATACATTACAGAATGCCCTGAGACGTACAATGGAAACTTACTCCAAAGTTACTAGATTCTTCTTCATATGTAATTACATTAGCAGGTGAGCCAATTCTACTCTGCTTAGTTTTCATACAACATCTCATTACACATAATTTGATGATTGTTGGGGATTCCGCGATTAGTAAGATTGTTACTGCACTCTGGGGGCACGATGTACTTGTGAAACTTAGTTTTCTGACGTAAATGGCCTCCATCTTGCATCTGTTTTCGTAATTAAACAAGGAGTCATTGTATGGGTTCATCAATGGGGTGATGCTTAGGTGCAATGACGATTCCACTGCAAAATTTCTTCTGTGAACTCTATGGCCATAAGTCCTGATCTTTTATCTTTTTGGATAGAAAAAAAATATTATTGCATGATTTGCACTCATAATTCAGGGGATTTTGTTTTTTGCAGGATCATAGAGCCACTTGCTTCAAGATGTGCAAAATTCAGGTTCAAGCCACTTCCAGAAGAAATCATGAGCAATCGTATATTGCACATTTGTAATGAAGAAGGCCTCACTCTGGACACAGAGGTATGCAAAGCTTGCCACGTTCATTCCTATTTTTTCAGTGGCTTGATTTCCTAGCAAAAACATGTAATGTACCACTGCAGGCTCTCTCAACCTTAAGCTCTGTCTCACAAGGTGATCTTCGCCGGGCTATCACATACTTGCAAGTAAGTGATGCTTTTTTTTCTCTTTTTTTTCCCCGTTTCATGTCATGACTATCATGCTTATATTCTGCACTCCATTATTTTTGTGTTTTGCTCACTGATTTAGTTAACCAAGAGTTATGGTCTTGCTACTTGTACAAACTAAACTACAAATTCTTACTAGTCATTTTTCATTTCCTCTTGGTCCAGAAGGCATGAAGCAGACTATCCTTGAATTCTCATCACTCGCTGAGACTATTCACATTAAAATATTGATTTCTTATGGCATTTTTAATTCCATGAGATAGAACAGAGCATAATTTAATGTTATTGAGTTTACCATTGCCTTTATGAATATTGCTTCAAATGAGTGATAGTTTTTTGACCTTCATCAAGCATGAAAACTTGTTTCACTAGATTGGATTGTTTTATTGTGCAAACATAATCTCAAAGTCTGTAGCTTTTGAGGATTAGGCCTATTATGATTATATCAGGATCAGAAACATCTATAGGTTCAAAAAGAAATATACCGTATATTAGAATTTCTGATGTAACACAATCGAAGATGAGATTCTCGATAGACCTGCTCAGCCAAGCCCTTTCACGGAGAGTGCTTCCATAAAAAAGCTAGTACTATTAGTAAGCCTTTGGTGTGTGATATTTGAATGATCATCCTAGACAAGGGTCCAAATGTATGTTTTGCAATTTGTTGATCTTTTTTTAATTGAATTTGTACAAGAACAAATTGATGAGAGCTCCTTAGCATAAGAACATGAAATATCATAGATCCTAATTTTGTGACCATTTGTTTTTCTGACTGTTTTGATCATTTTATTTGAAAGTTCGATTTTGAAAGCAGACAATACCCAGTCATTAGCTCATGCATTGTCTTCTGTTCAAGTTTCCCATCTCTCAGTTATAGTTGAACTTCAGCATTTGCTTATTGCAGGGAGCTGCTCGCCTATTTGGATCGTCAATTTCATCCAAAGACCTCATAAGTGTGTCAGGGGTAGGTTATATTAAAATTTTTTTGGGCCTTTTGTTTTGGCAATATATATTCTTGTTATGCATGGTATTCCTTTTGTGCCCGGATTTTGATGGTGTTGTGGTTTATTAGGCCATTCCACGAGAAGTTACTGAGGCAATTTATGCAGCATGCAAAAATGGTGACTTTGATTTGGCGAACAAGGAAGTAAATGATGTAATTGCAGAAGGATATCCAGTCTCTCAGATGCTTGCTCAGGTTCTGTTTTTTCTACCCTTAACCAACTTTAATTGCCATTGTCAATTTTCAATTGACAGATAAATATGCTACTCATATGAGATTTCTTCCAGTTATTTGAGGTGGTGGTTGAAGTAGATGACATATCAGATGAGCAAAAGGCTCGCATATGCAAGAGTTTGGCTACGGCTGATAAGGTTACTTTCTCAGAAGCTCGTTTATTTTTTCACACAAGATTAACTAATAATAACAAAAGCCTAAAAGTACTTGGCAAGAGTGTCTTATATTATAAACCAGTTAGGAACTTGGGTGGTCCAGTATTGCTGCTGATAGAAAATCATAATTTGCTCTTTTTTGAGAAGAAAATGGTTATAATGCTGTATTCGAATAATTGATCTTGCTGTCACCCCTTCCATTTGACCACCATTGCTGATGATGCATATGAGAGAGAACCACTGAAGTTTGTTTTTCCCCATTACTGAATCTCACTATTTTCACCTTTTTTTTATAAGGAGCTTCTTTGACCCATCAATGTCAATCAAGTGTCTCCAAATATTCTTGTTTCTATTTTTATCTCATTTTCCGGGTATAAATTTTTGAAGGCACACGATATCATAGGGGCCCCTATTGAACATAATATTTATATTTTATGCCTTTCTGTATTTGCAGTGTCTTGTTGATGGTGCGGATGAGTATTTGCAGCTGCTGGATGTGGTTAGCAACACAATGCGAGCTCTTTGCAACATGCCACAAGAATTCTCTTATGATATTTAGCTGGCATTCAAGCTTGGATTGAGATGCAGCACATGGTGAGATCATGTACGGTATAATGATCCACTTTTGGAAACTGTTCTGTAAAAGAAATTCTTAACAGAAGAGTTACCTACAAAATATTTATGCATGTGCTTTTCAATCGTTTTCTTCCTCCCAGTGGGATTGGTGGCTACTTAGAATACTTTCATGTATTTGAAACCTAATTGATTGAGAGATTGAAACAAGTGGTTGCCAATTTTCTCTCTATTTTACATGCCCATTTTTCTTTTCGATCGAGTGCCTGAAACTCGCAACCTTCTGAAGGCATAGAAATCTATCAATGAGAGGCCTATGATTATTTGGTTTAAGAGTTGTTAGTGGAAATACTGCTGAAAGCTGGGCCAATAAGGCGTTCTTATTGGTTATCCTTACCCCCACCTAAGTTTGAAGTTGATATGATTATAGCTCCTCGCGTATTTGAAAGCCCTTTCACGTTTGCATTATGATTTAGGAACACAACTTACAAGTGGCAATTCCACCGTTGCAGGTTTGTCGGGCTGCCAGACAGCCAGAGGCTTCATATGGTGCATGGTCATTTGTAATATTTGAAATTCTGAATGGTGCACAAGATCATTACAGTTACTTTTGGAGTCCAAATTCAATACAGCTCATGGTAGTAGTAGTTAATTTGCATTAGTCAAGGATGCCATGTTTTGTCCTGTGCGGCTTATTTGATGTGACCTAGACTACTGTTTAATTTTTACAAGTAAATCTGCTGAAATGTCCATGATCTCATGCTAGGATTGCTCAGACAACAAAAGCTAAAGGCGTGGAAGACAATATTATGTATTAAAAGTTTAATCTATAGTCTATACGTACCCTGATATCATACACGTGGCAGTTCATGGGATGGTATTTTCTCAAGGATATGGTCGGCTTCTCATGTCTTAATCTCTAAAGTTTGAATTTTTGCAACCTTGGTTTCTGTCGTATTTGATTACTTGAAATTTCTGTCTTTTGATTATCTACGTGCATGGACCCATTAACCTCTATACTGGCCCCGCCACCCCGCTTCATGCCTTTAATCCCGCCGAGACCAAACCTTTTCTTCACCTGGCTGTATATAAACCTATATTATCAACAATCTCTGAGGAACACAGGAAGAGAGAATTGTGTCATTTTTGTTACTGTGCTTGCTTTCTTCGCTCTCAGTGTGGTTGGTTAATTTTCAGCTGAGATGGCAGTAGAGATAGACGATTCTTTCAGAAAGCCTGGAGCTGTCCCATTTAAATGGGAGATCCGACCTGGTGTCCCTAAGATCCAACGACAGCAAAAACAGCTAAAGAAAGAACTATCACCCCCGACATTGCCATCACCATCACCACCTTTCAATCACCGTCGTCCATCACCAACTCCTCAAGTACAAAAGCAAAAGCTTAAGCCTCCACCAGCTAGATCCATTTTTCTCCCTCCACCAGAGCCCCGTGCCTACTCATTTCGATCTGCTCCACGTAGCCGCCCCGGGCGCTGGCGGTTTGAGCAACCCACCCATGTCCGACCTGAATGTGTTTCAGCTGGGTGTTTCCCATCACCTCTATTAAGGAGAAAAGACAGCAAGAGGAGGACCAGCACCAGCACCAGCATAGCTAAACCTGCATCCGAGCCCGATTATACCTCCGACCTTGACACGCTGTCTCGGTGGTCCATTTCAAGTAGGAAGTCGCTCTCGTCATTTCGTGACTCTCCAGCGTCGTCATTTTCATCATATCAGTCATCACCTCGACCTGTGAGTGATGCTCAGTGGGCCGGGTTTGGACTTTTTTGAAGGAACACATACAAGTTGTTTCTTCGGAATGTTTACCAAGTCGATAAGTTTTGATTGCTTTACAGTTATGTACTATGCCCACATGTGTTGTCACTTTGTTGGATCTACAGCCCAAGATGACCTGTGGATATTTATTGTTCTCCTCCCATGGAGTTTCGGAGTTTTGTTTTCTAAGACGACTATCGAGTTGCAAGTAGAAATCAAAGCTCGTTCCAAAATCTAAAGTCAATGTCGTTATGTAGACGCCATTGTTTTGTTTTTCTATAGATGATAAGGCAATTCAATGAAGAAAAAAGGTTTTTATCAAGTGATCGTTGCTCTTTCTAGTTGTTGTTCTGGTCAATATTCATGAAGACATGATTGATAATTTGATGCCTGAAACTCCAGACATCTGCCTGCCAATTGCATATAACCTTCTCCCGGCATGCCTTTGCTTAATCATCTTGACAAATCAGAACATTTTTGCCTGTCTTCGTAATTTCTGATTCTTCAAACAAAAACTCAATTTATTGATATTTTTATCAATCAAAATGTATAAACTGTGTTTTAAATAAATAACTAATGTCTATATAAGCTGCAACCAATCTGTGTTCTATGACCATGAAATTTCAATAAAATTACACCACTATGACAAAAATTAAATGTTGGCTGAGCTCATTGCAATTACAAAATATACTAAAATGGTTGGCCTAATTAATTTCATGACCAATTTGTCAAGAGTTGTTAAGGAAAGAAAAAAAATTCAACAATTGAGGATCAAAGAGTAAAACACTAAAAAAACCATGACCAATCTCAAACTCGAGGGAAATGTTCCTTTTCATCCTCATACACAAATCCTATGGTTTTTTCAATTTCAATTTTGATTCAAAAATTTATTTTATTAACTCTTCAGTCCATGAGTTAAAGAGAAGAGAGACAAAGAGGGTGTTTAGAAGTGTGGTAGCGGTTATTTTTCAAAATAATTTTCATTTCAAAACACATTAATTTCTTTTTTAAATTATTTTTAATATTAGTACATTAAAATAATAAAAAAACATAAAAAACATATTAATTTAAAGCAAAAAAACATATTAATTTTTTTTTTCAAAAGCATTTTCCAACCACAGTGCCGAACATTGCCAAAGTCCTATGAAAATGATGAGGAGAGAAAATGTTTAGTTTGACTGCTTTTCGACAATCAAACTCATTATTATTGGTGTCAACAGTTCCATTGAACAAAAAAAGTTTGAAACATACTTAAAAAAGTACATCGGGTTCTCTTTTAATTTTTTTGATTCAATTGCTTTTTATTTTTTGGGTGACTAGCTAATTTAGAAAGGTTTTTATGATATTTATTTGGTTTTCTTGGATGAAAATCTACAAACCCCATCCTCTAAATTTCCAGTCACCATAGTAGTGGTTGAATTTTGGGTTGGCATCTATGACACATTATCTGTTTCTTTTCCTTTTCTTTTTTGAAAGGATGCATGAGGGCCCGCCTTAAGCCCACATGCTTGGGCTTTTTTTAAGACTGAATCATGTTGGGCCACCAAGCTTGCGCACAGAGCTTGACCTATCTCTCTCTCTCTCTCTCTCTCTCTCTCTCACTCAGTTTTTTATTTTATCCTTCAATATTAACATTGATTTTTTTATTCTCTTGTATTTTTTTAATTTCATCATTCAATATTTGGTTGTTTTATAATTGATCTTTTTGACTTTTTATAATATAATTAAATAAAAAAACATTATTGAACCTAGTGGAATCCATGACTTAGGTTATGGAATTGACAGGTTAACTCGGATTAATCCAATATGTCCATGTCTTAATGTTAAAAAAAATTATCATTTTCAGTTTTTTGTTATAGCCAAACCATAATTTTACATATCGTTCAGGTTGATTTAGGATTCATGTGCTTGAGTTTTTTTTTTTTTGGTTCTTTGAGTTTTCCTTTGATTTTTTTATTTTATTTTATGATTTGCCAAGTTAATTAGGTCATGTTAAAACAACTCTCATACGATTTAATTTGAAACCTAAATTAAGTAAGGAGTCAAGTAAAAAAAATTTAAATTTGATCAGGTTTAATGATAATAAAAAAAATCCCCTTACGACTTGGACATTCTTTTTTTATATTCAATTTGTTTTTATTCAACATGTAGTGTAACGCGAAAAGTAACCTAGTTATAAAAACATTAAAAGGCACCAGTCTTTCATTATAACTTGTGAGGAGAAACATTATTTATTTGAATAATATTTTTTTTTGTCCCTCATATTTTTTATGTTTAGGTCCCTCAATTTTTTCTTCTTCTTATTTGATCCTTTAATATTGCTTTGATTTGTGATTGGTCTTGGTGACTTGTTTTCATACCTGCATATAGGGGTCTCGAGGTGTCAGGGAAATGTTTTGTTGCTCGGTTAATGCTTGGTTTAGCAAAACAAAATTTAATATCATTGATTTAAAATAATTAGAATTTCAGGGATAAAATTTGAAACTTAAAAAATGTTCCATCCCTTTTTTTTTTTGCCAACGTCAATGACAAATGTGCTTGCTTAGGGGGGTTTATCTCTCCTTTTTAATTTTAGTCCCTTAACTTTATTTTTTTTTCAATTTGATCCCTTCACATTATCTTTATTTGGGATCTGACTAGGTTGTATGTTTTGGCTTCCTTGATATGGGGATCTTGTATTATCGATGAAAATTTTTGATGCTCGGTTTTGCAAAATAAAACATAATTTGGCTGATTTAGAACAATTAAGTATTGAAGGACCAAAATTGAAAGTAAAACAAATATAGGGATTGAGGTAAATGGGCAGGGCAAAAGCAAGTGGGGAACTTCACCGAGTTTAGGTGGTGCGTGCTGCTTCCCCTGAGGACCAAACGATGACTTTCATTGTGGCTTTGGAAGCAGCACAACAAGCTCTTCTTGTTGTTCCTGATGTTGTCACCTATAATTGTTTGATAAATGGGTGTTCTGAGACCAATAGGATTAAGAGGGCTCCTGAGCTTTTTGACGATATGAATAAAAGGGGTTGTGTGCCGAACCAAGTCACATATAATTCTTCCATTAGGCATTTTAGCGTGGTGAATGAGATAGATAAGGCAGTAGAGATGTGGAGGAGGATGCAAAAGATGAATCATGGTTTGGCATCCACGAGTTCTTATACTCCGATTATTCATGCTTTGTGTGAAGCAGGAAGGGTACTAGAGGCTGAAGATTTTCTTGCTGAGTTGGTAGAAATGCAGAGAGTATACATATATAGGTTGGTTTGTGATGCATTGGAGTCAGTGGGAGAGGGCAATTCACTAGGTGATGAATTTGATAAGAGAAATAAAGATGGTATAGAGGATAGATATAAGGAAGTGAAGAATGTGAAGCCAATTATGGCACGTAAGATAATGCTGAAGCATATGGGAGTTCCTCCTTCAGAGATACTGGTTACTTGCTATGTTACATTGCTATTAACCTGTACTTTGTTCGTGATCTTGATGCTGAACGCTTGGCAGGGGAATTTGATGCACAAATTGATAGGTGCATAGTGAAGATGAAAAGGTCATGAGTATTGTACGTTAAGATTTAAATAGCATTCAATAGGTCTAATTAATCATGCATGTCACAAGTAGAATAAATAGTAATGTAAGCGTTGCCTTACAGACACTTTTGTATTCCAAATATTCAATACAGTTTTGAGACTTTCTCTCAATTTTCTGGTGGATTCCAGATAAAACTTTTGAGGGTGAACATGAGGATCCCTCTGTTAATTTTCTTGCTGCGTTAATTGGTATCAGAGCAGGTTTGCCTTGGCTCGATAGCGAATGACCCAAACAATGATCGACCCCTTCCTGGTGGGGAACTAGTTTCCAGGAGAGAGTTTGACGCTCTTGCTACAAGCGTTGAAGAGATTCGACAATTGCTTCTCAACATGGGAAACAACAACAACAACAATGAACAAGATAACCAACGTGGTTGTGGCAGAGGCAACCGCGATGGTCGTTGTCAATGGGAGGAGATTGAATCGGATTCTGAGGAGGAGATAGAACATCCCGGGAACGCATTTGCTGCTAATCTACATAATCGACAACCCATTAAAGATTATTGGATGAAGGCCGACATCCCTTATTTTAATGGTCATCTATCCATTGAAGGATTTTTAGATTGGCTTGTAGAGGTAGAGAGATTTTTTGAGATTATATCAGTACTAGAGGAGAGGATGACTAAGATAGCGGCTTTTCGCTTAAAGGGGAGTGCAACTGTATGGTGGGATAATTTGCAAAAGTCACGATAAAGGCAGGCCAAACAACCGGTCAGGACATGGCGTAGGATGAAACAATTGATGATGGACCGTTTCCTTCCAGTAGATTATGAGCAGTATCTCTATCGCCTCTATCATAATTGTACCCAGGGAAGCAGGACCATAGAAGATTATACTGACGAATTCCTACGATTGGCAGAGAGAAATTCGTTGAATGAGACTCAGGGGTAGACGGTATCAAGATATGTCAACGGATTGACAACATCAATACAGGATAGAATCGGGTTACAAGTTTTCTGGGACGTCCATGAAGCTCAAAATATGGCTATGAGGGCGCAACAGTTAGAGAAAGAACTGAAGGAATGTGAACAAAAGGAGAAAAAAACAAACTATGGAAACAACAATAATTACCCGAGAAAGGCAGCAGATTCTTATGTTCCTAACAAGG